>CM062820.1:725520752-726035752 GCA_031772625.1 Pinus tabuliformis | reverse complement strand
TATTATCATGAATTAATTTTAAATACTAATTTAACATAAAATTTTAATTATTTATTAATAATTTTTAACTAAAATTATTTTTATTTATTTTATTTTAAGGGATTGGTCCCCCTAGGGTAACTTTTTTCCCTTAAATTATTAAAAAGGTTTTGATCCCAGTACCATAGTCAAAAGTAGTTGTTGGTCTTTTTAGCCGTTGGAGGCTCTGCTCTGTCTATTTAACTTGCTAAGATGGATTTGTTTTTTCAACTTGTCCTGACGATGAACCACACTGGTTGGTTCGAAACGCATCGACAAATGGTGTTTCATGTGATCTTCGCCGAAAAATCTTTTGTAAACTTGATATGGATCATAGAAGCCTAAACTCTACCATTTCATATTCCCCAATCTATGCAGTCAACATCATTTCCCTCCCAGTGTGCAATGCATGCTTCCCCAATTTTCAAATGACGCGTAGTTCCCCTGACCCCATGCACCTGGTGATCAACTCTTGTAGTCCTTTAACTGCCTTGTTTTCACATGGAAGTTTCATGCATGTCTCCAGAAAGGTAGTGAGCATTGAAGGATCCATTCCTGGCTCTGGTTGATCCTTACTACCTAAAGTGGAGGCCTCCGCAAAGCTCTTCTTAGCTTCCATGAATGTCTCCTTTGTGTATTCTAAGTCAAACTTGGGTTCCTTTACAAGAGCCTTGCGAACCCACGTACTTTCCTCTGGATGCTTCCCCTTATCCTCTCCGGTCGTCGCAACACTTCTGAGCATCATGTTTATATTCGGGTCTTCTTCACGTAGCTCAGACCTCATCATTTGTATATTCTGAGTCAGGGGAGGCTGGAATACCCCTTTTTCATGCATCCTTGTGAACAACGTAGGAAAGTCTATTGTTTCATGATAAAACTGAGCACAATACGTATAGCATATCCTCATCGAGTTGGTATAGTCGCGGGCATATTGCCCTAGTCCTCCGCAATTGTAACAAATTAACTGTCCGTGGTCCCTTCCTAGTCCCATTCCACCTTGTCCTTGACCTCGCCCCTAGAATCCAGCATGCGCCATCCCTACATCTTGGTTGAGGGCTCGCGTTTCGGTTTGCATCCTATAGGCTGGGGTTTGATCCATCATTAGCTCGTAACTATGGAAAGTGCGCTCATCGTGGCCTACCAACTTGAAAAATTACAAAACAATTGTTGGGGTGTCTGTGTATATTTCTGCAACAAATGACAATTGTCTGTCGTGTGTTTCCCTCCTATCTGACAGATCATGCACCATAAAGTGAGTGTTGCACTCAGCCCTGCCTATGCCTCCAGTCTCAGTGGCATTGGCCCTTCTCCTGCCAAGTAGTTCATGGACACTGGACAATGATCCTTGTCATGGCCCTGACCTTTGCATTTTATGCAACATACTTCCTCACATGCCTTTGGCCGCGATGCCCTATCCTACTTCAAGCTTTTCATTCCAAACATAGATTTTGTAGTTGCACGTGGATTTTTTGAAACTCCCAACCTAGGGTCTTGTATCGAGGTCACATGTAATCTCATCACCATTCCCAATGCTTCGGCCTCGGTAGAAAGTTTATGTTGTGACAGTGTTGTCCTCAAGTGCGGTGCCAGAGATGCTACAAACCATGCGCGATGTTGTGCATCTATCAACGTCATATTGGCTTTGCAGATCGTACTGTTCAACCATTGATCCAGATCCCATGGAGTCTCACCCAGGAGCATCAAAATTTCTTTAAACCCGATGATTGATTGTGTTTCTGAATTTGGTCTACTAAATTCCCTATTCAGCACGTTCTGGATCTCTGCTATCCCTGCATTTGGGTGGTCGTTAGAATGTTTGATATACCATGTTAATGTGCGATCCTGCATCACTCTCACCAATATAGCCTTCTTAATATTGTCATTTGTGACACCTTGTGCTTCCCATACTGCTCTTACCATGAACCAGAATTGGTCTGAATCCTTATTCCCTACTCCTCTAAACATTGGTAGTTTGATCGCGCTCACCATACTGAACTATGGAGGTGGTGGAGGTGGAGTGGGTGGAGATGGAGGTGAGGGAGGTGAAGTGGGTAGTGGTGTGTGTGGAGGTGGTAGGCACAGAATCCGCTGCCTTATCAAACTAATCGCGTTTCTTGGAGAAACCTTCACGAGCTTGTCCTTGCTCTCCTGCGAGGGTGAAATTAAGGGACTATTTTCTAATTCTTCGCTACTTCCACTTTTGTAGATTTTTCCACTCCACGTAGTACCAAACATTAATTTGGTTGCATAACCCACTTTTCACATAACAACATCTTAATCCAGGTGTTTAAAGCTTTAATATACTTACCTAGCAGTCCCTTGAGAAAACGTTGCTCTGCCTCATTATAACTGATGGTCGTGTCCACCACGAACTCAGTGATAAATTCTCCTATTATTTGGTCGAGCCAGTGGTCCACAGCTCGTGCTATCTTATCCTCTAAGGCTTCTAGTCTGCACACTAGCTTCAGAGTCCACACTATCAGTTGGTCGAGCCTACACCTTCCATGGTTGTTGGCTAACATTGTGATCTACTCATATAGCTCAGATGGAAAGGATGTAAAGAAAATTTCTTGGATTTCTATATACACGTAGCAATCTAGCCACTTTTTCTCAGATACTTGTGGATTTCTATTTTCCTATGTTGCAAACTCATGAATATTCTTATCCAACCACTCTTCAATTTCCTTCTTTATTGGTTTCCAGTGGCACAACATCAGACATCCCTTATTCAGATCCTAGTCCCGGAAACGAAACCATTTGTTGGCTTAGTTGGGCCTGACCTAGGTTCAGAAGTGATTTAGCGAAGAAAATCCTGGTACTACTAGCCCTTTCGACAATAGTCTGTGGAGCACGAACTGAGGTCTCACCCAAAGCAGTATTGGGGGGTGATAGAACTAGCTTTTCGCACCTTGGGGATGTCCGATATGTGGTTATTGGTACACAGTCCAACCTTCACACTTACTGTGCTACGTGCACTTGCGGGCACCCTGCACCCTGTGATACTGTCTTCGCGTAGCTCGAGCTACACCGTGACCCATGTTATTTACCCAAGTCTTCCTTAGTTATGTTCTGTTAACTTGTTACATAGATTAAATTCACATATAAGCATTCATACAAGTATTCATCAAGTGCGTGTAGTAAATAAACCGAATAAGAGTAATGCATAACATCAAGATACATATTCAAGAAGAGATGCACAAAGTAAACTTCTGTTTATTAACTTTCAATTCCAAGTATAGACTCGACTCCACGCTACGCACTTAGCTGCAGGTTCTGCACACTTAGCTGCGGACTCTACTAGGCCTCTGCGCACTTAGCTGCAGAGCCTCTTGCTACTACTATGACCCAGTACACTTCAGATTCCATTCTAGGCTCTAACCATGCCTTCGCATCTCTATCTATTCTCTACTTCTTTGTTATCATTACGCTTAGAGCCTCATTCTATTTATACAATCCCATGGTCCACATACCATGGGTAGGCCGACACAGCTTTACATTAAAATACAATTCTTAGGGTGGAAAACCCTATGACTCAATTATACAATTCGCGCACCATGCCCATACATCACAGAGTTCTACACCATCCTTGACCAAAACTTGGGCTTTAAGCCTCAAAACCTGCTGCGGGGGATCCCATGCCCAACACTTATATTTGTCTAAGTATATGCTAGAGAAGACTCAGGAGAAGGAGATCAATATTGCACTGTAGGTTGAGCTTGAAGGATTGAATTTATCATTGTAATATATTATTCTTGCCATATGATATAATACAAATAGAGAATGGGTTTTTCCTAGTTGGGTTCCCAAGTAAAAATATTGTTATCATTATGATTGAATGATTGCATGTGTTTCTATTGTATGTTTTCCCTTCTGCAGATTGAGTAGAAGAAATTTGTGTATATCATTTTTAATCTAAATTCATTAGCAACCATAAATTTTGAGCTATTTCTACATGGTATCAAATCTATTGAAAACTACATGGAAACTAGGTTTCTAATCTTTTATCAAAGAAATTTTGAATAACAGATTAGTGGTACAAGAAGTTTCTTAAGTGCAGAAAAATGTCCTATGGATTGAGGCTTGAGTATGCATTAGATGGAACTTCAAATTTCATAGCTTGGAAAGACATAATCGAAGATGTTTTGGATGAAAACGGAGCATTGGAGTACACACAAACTAATATTCCAAGAGTAGCAGCATCAGATGTGTTATACTAAAATTTGTCACCATGACTATTTGCAGTTAGTATGGCTCCATCAACTGTCATACTATCCTCCTTAGCAAGTCTTATACCTCTGCTCTTCATGTCAAACTCCAAGAAAGAGAGAAAGTCTTTAAAAATCTATATAACTCTGGGTACGCAGTTTCTCTTAGCCTTACCTGTGTGTACGCACCTCAAGTTCACATTCCCTACGTACTTGTACGCTCTGTCTGTAAACGGGTGGGTGCGTACCCCTGTAAAGGTCAAAAGGCGTGAGTTTTACTTCAAAAAAAAAGTTACTTGTGGTCGATTCTAGAGCATTCTAGAAGTTTGTTTGACGTGTATTAAGCGCCTCCAGATGGTTCATGTATCCCTATGAAAGAGGAACTTATCCCATCAAGAGGGGAGCTATCCCATCCAAAGAGGGGCTTATCCCATTGATGGTGGACCTGATTAACTTCCTCTAAAGCACTATAAGTACAGGCATTGGGCCAGAGGGAGGGGAGGTTGAAAGCTGAACATTCCTAAGGGTAGATGCTGCTGGAATTAGGACTCCCTTATAGAGCTTGAGAGGAGAGATTCCCATCCTTTCTTAGCTTCATTTGGAAGTGGGTGAGCTGATCAAAGTAAAGGAGAACTCTTGCTGGACCCTGGGAAGGACCTGCACAACACCAAGGCACAGGTTGTAATGGTTTCTTTTGTTTCCACTTAATACAATTAAGCTCATTTTTCTCAATAGGTTGTTATACATGATTTGTTTCATATACTCCTTGGTCTGTATGATGAATATGTTTTATTTTATGAGTTATTGAGGTGCTATGTAATCATTTTCTTGTTAGTGAATGCAGGTTTCGAAGAGAAGGAGGAGCTCATCCGGATCGGCGAGGCAGGACTGCTACAAAGCGTTGGACTAAATGTTTGTTATAAACACCTGATTACTTGTATTCTAAACGCATATTTAGGGAAAGATAGTGTTTAATTGTCTTGTTTGTCACTAGAAAGCCTTAGCTTCTAGGGAGGTTGGTTTTGTCTGCAAAATTGACTCTTTCCGCATGACAAAATGGCGACTCCACTGGGGAATCCATGGATTTGATTGATTTCTCTTTTGATTGATACTTTGATTTGAGAAAAGTCGTTTTCTTTCTGGCTTTTGACTGATTGACTGTGAATTTGGGTGGAATAGCTTAGGGTTAAGTTAGATTTTACTTTTCTTGGTTTTTGCTAGAAGTACACAGCCTCTGCGTTAAGCACAGTGCGTACTTGTACGCACTGCAGCTTTGTACACAGAGCGTACACGCACTTGTGCAAACAGGCTACCTGCGTACCCTGTCAAAACTTGAGAAAATTTCAATTTTTCCTTTTTTGCCTCTTAGATTTTGTTTTTAATTTGTTTTTGTTGCCCAGATCCACTGGTTGCCTGTCAGAAGTCTTCATCTAAGCTTGTTTCATTAGTATCAAGGGTTTTAGTGAAATTCATAGAAGTTCTAGCCCTAAGGTTTGATTTTTGCATTGGTCCTGTAGTGACTTTGGCTTTAGAAGTTGTAAAACCTTGGATCTCCCTGGTCTTTTCAGTCTTCTTAGGAGTCGGACCTTTCATAAAGTCCACCTGTGTGAGAAACCTACCTTTGTGTTGTCTCTTTGCGGAATTTCGAGAAAGCTTGTTGGTTAAAGTTGTGAATTTCATTCTTAAGAAAAAGAACAAAAGATTTTGATTTTTGTTTTTGATTGGTTTATGATTCTGCATGAACGAGTCTTTGGTTGAAATGTAACTGAGTAAAACATCCTGGAATTATACTTGGTAGGCTTTTGCCTCATTAGATTTACTTTTAGGTGAATTTCTCTTAGATTTTCTTTTGGGTGAAATTGAGTTGATTTGATTGTCATAGATTTTTTAAACTTGATTTTTGTTAAAGTAGTTTTACATGCTTTGTTAATATAGGGAAAAATACAAAAAAAAATCTCTTTTGAAGAAAAGTTTGTTTTAGTAGCATTTGAAGTCTTTGAAAAGAAAAAGGAATTTTCGTGAAATAATTAGTGGTCATGTGTTGTATGCTTTGGAAAAGATAAAGAGTTTGTTTCTTTGATTTTCATTGCCAAGAAAGTTGTCTTTATATCAATTTTGCATTCTCCAACTCTCTTAGCTAGGGAATTCATTGAAAAAAGAAAAATAGTTTAAATCATCCTAGGTGCATCTTTTTAGTGGATTTGAGTCGAGTCTACACACCATCAGTTTCATCTCCACTACCTTTTGTCCTAAAGAAAAGCCATAAAAAATTAACGCTTAAAGTAAAATTTACTTAGTAACTTTTTATTTACTAGGGCTCTGAAACACCAATATAGATCAGGCTAGTGTCTTGGAGTAGGAGAGTAATTAACTCTCCAAGACAACAAAACCAAACAAGCAGCTCATCTTGTGGTAGGATAAATCCAACTGTTACATTTATGCTCTGGGAAAGCTCCTCTTAAAGGAGAAGCACGAGACCGTGTCCGAACCAGTGAGGGGATCAATCCTCCTTCATTGGGAAAGACGCCAGATACGCACGTACTACAAATGGTAAACCTCGGATTATTGTCGAGGAGCCCGGGGTCACTTGTCGGTAAACCTTGGATTATTGTCAAGGAGCCTGCAAGGGGATTGAGCTTGTTACTCTGCCCTTGCGTGCTATCGGGTCGTAGACTGTTCCCCCAGGGGTATTTGTTGTTGTTGATGACCTTAGTGACCATTATCTTTAGGGTTCTACCCAAGGTGACGGTGGAGGGAAGATCCCACTGTACCTGGAGCAGACGTCGGCTAGACTCACTTGGATTTTCCGGGGGGTTCACTTCACTCGAGACGGTTAAAGTGGAGGAACTTGTGCCAGTCTATTCATTAAGCAGGTTACCGGGGTAACTGTTCCACCCGCCACTTCTGTACTGAATTCGACGATGTTGGGCTTCATCACCAACTAGTGTTTTCGGTCCGGAAGGCTACTGTTTGTGTATGGTTTGACGCCCTAGATTCTTTAGGCGTGTGATTCGAATTTGTTTGGTTCTTTAGAGACTTCAAGCGGTTTGCTTTGAGATTTTACTTTGTTTGCGTGTGCAGTAGTTAAAAGTTTTTAACTCTGGCTGAATTACCGAGACAGTCCTGTAGACTTTGGGGCCAATCACCTGAGATTGTAACCATGGCCGATTTGTTGAGGAAGTCCTGTAGACTTCGGGGCCAACCTCCTGAAGACGTCCCGGGTCATTACGAAGGTTTGAAAGACCTTGTAACTCCTATTGGCAGTAAAGTAAGTTCACTTGAAGAAGGAGAGCCTTCGTTGGTAGTTCATCCTGATTACCAAGGTCTAGAAACAGGTTATAATCCCGAAGCTATTGCAGTTTCCGAGCTTGCTGGTAGTTTTTCATCTACTAGTGATATAGGCGAAGAACCTGAGATCTCTGAACCTGTTACTCCAACTTCTAGTGCTCCTGATTCACCTAGGGTCGAACGAGTTATCACCGAAAATATTCCTTCTGGTTTGATAGCTATTGAAGAACTTGCTCCAGAAGAAGAAATAGGTGTCCCTATCCCTGAAGATCAACTTGAGGTTGCCCCCCAGGCGTTAATTGAGGCTGCCCCCTAGGCAGTAACTAGCCACCTTGAGGTTGAGAACTGGGAACTGAACCTGACATCATGTAAATGTCTCCTACACCCAACGGTTTATTTCCATTGTTTCCAGTTAATAACCCATGTTCAATGGGTTGAGGAGATGCTCCCGCAAAAGTACCAGAAAGTGACTGATACCCAGAGGGAACAAAAGGACCGCCGTACAAGAAATATTCAGGAAATTGAGTAAACATAGACGACTGACCAGACATATTTACAGGAGTATAAATACCTCTAGGTGGATAAGGAGTATGAGGTGGAGAAAAACTTGACCCTGAGTGGTACAAATAATTAGTTAACGAAAGATACCAAGTAGTACTTCTAGGTGGACTGTAAAAAATGGATTCACGCTCCCTTAGATCAATAAATGTGTCTTCTGTATAGAAGTGGGACGATTGCTAGGATTTGTAGTTTCCAAAGTCGGCATCCGCGTCGATCCCTCGAAGGTAGAAGCTATCATCAAATTGCCTCCTCCTTCGAGTCTTCGCCAACTCCAAAGTTTGCAGGGGAAAGCAAACTTTTTACGCCGATTCATTCCTAACTACGCCGAGATTACCAAGGCTTTTACCCGGTTGTTGAAACAGAACGCTCAATTCTCTTGGGATGAGATAGTTCAGAAATATTTTGATGCACTCAAGCACGCGTTAACCCATGCACCGTTGCTGCATCCTCCCAACTACAACCAGGATTACTTTTTGTACCTCGCCGCCGCTCATTCCACCATTGGAATGGTCTTAGTACAGGAAGACGAATTCAGAACAGAACATGTGATATATTACCTTAGTCGGACGTTAAATCCAACTGAGCTCAAATATTCACATGTGGAGAAATTGGCATTGGGAGCCGTTCAAGCTGTCCAACATTTTCGTCACTACATTCTACTCCGTAAAACTACAGTTATTTCGGATTGCAACCCTATGATCTACATTTTGACTAAACAATTACTAGGGGGAAAGTACTCTAAATGGATCGTTATCCTGCAAGAGTTCGACTTGGAGTTTGAAAAATCTAAGTCTAAGAAATCTTTAGTTTTTGCCGAGTTAATGTGTGACTTCCCGCGTGCTGACACAGAAACTGTGGCAGAGGAACCCATTGCGGACGAATCTTTGTTTCTCATCAGCACTTTAGATCCGTGGTATGGGGATATAATCGTCTATCTCTAGACCCAATCCTTTCGGCCCGAAGTTTCAAAGTCAGAACGTCGGAAAATTCGATTCCAGTCCCAACAGTACAAAATCATTGGAGATACTCTTTATCGCCATGGGGCGGACTTGGTTTTTCGCCGTTGTTTACCTCACAAGGAAGCTGAAAGGGTTTTGAATGACTGTCACTCTGGAGCATGTGGCGGTCATATGTTTGGGTATGCCACAGCCCAAAAGATATTGTGCGCTGGCTACTTCTGGCCGTCCTTGTTTAAAGACTGTATTATTGCGGTCCGGAAATGCCACAATTGTCAAGTGTTTGATCGCAAGATGCGCGCTCCACCTGCTCCTCTCCACCCTATAATTGCCGTTGGTCCTTTTGCCAAATGGGGTATCGATTTTATTACATGTAACCCTCACTCAACCGGGGGGCATGCATATATCATCCTTGCGGTTGATTATTTTACTAAGTGGGCCGAGGCGATGCCTACATTCGAGGCAGACGGCAAGACAACTGCAATTTTCGTATTCAATCACATTATTGCTAGGTTTGGTGTCCCACAAGCGATAATCACTGACCATGGGCGCCATTTTCGAAACGTTATGATGACAGAACTTACAGGCCATCTTGGTTTGCGTCACGATAGCTCAACTCCTTATTATCCACAAGCGAACGGTCTGGTTGAGTCCATCAACAAAGTTTTAGTTATCATGATCCGACAAATCATTGGTATTCATCGGTCGAATTGGCACAACATGTTATTTTCCGCGCTTTGGGCGTACCGAACCTCAGTGAAAACATCAACAGGGTTCACTCCTTTCCAACTAGTTTATGGTTTAGAAGCTGTGCTGCCCATAGAATGCGAAATCCCGTCACTTCAAATGGCTGTCGAATTACTTCCAGCTACTTCCGAAGAGGAGAAGCGTTTATTATACTTAGCTCAATTAGATGAGACTCGACGTGATGCTGCATTAGCGATCGAGACTCATGCAAAATGTATGAAAGCTCAGTATGATCGAAATGTGACCCCTCGAAATTTTTCGGAAGGAGACCTAGTGGTATTATATGATCAAGCTAACGATAAATTAGGTGCTGGAAAATTCGTTCCTATGTGGCATGGGCCGTACATTATCAAGCGAAAGCTAGCAAAAGGGGCCTATGAGCTGGTAGATTTTGACGGGGACTCTTTGGGTAAACCCAGAAATGGACTCTACCTAAAGAGGTATTATGCTTAAATGATGGGTATGGAGATTTTAGTTAGGTTAGGTTTTTCTTTCTAGCTGGTGTGTTTGTTAGTTTAGACAGTGTGCTTAGCTTAGAAAGTGTGTTTTTTCGTCGTTATTCTGCTTATCTTGGTTTTACGCTTGATGTTTGCAGATGTCGATGCCTCTCCAAACATACATTGGATTTGCTGATGGTGCTTGTCGTAGTACACGGAATATCTCTTCTGCAGCTTGGGTTATTTATTCGCCCTCTTACGAGTTAGTTTCTATGCATGGGGTGAGCCTCGGGCAAACAACAAACAACATTGCAGAATACAGTGCAGTGATTGAATTAATGTTTGAATCTATTTCATTTGGGATTCGAAGTTTGATAGTGAGGTTAGATTCTGAAATCGTTGTATTACAACTTAATAGAGTGTATGCCATTAGAAATCTAGTGTTATTAAGGTTATTTTTGAGAGTGCATCCCTTGGAACGTGAATTTGATTACATTGAATATCAGCATATTCCAAGGTCTTTAAATACATTAGCAGATGCAATTGCTTCTCGAATGTTAGACAGACATTTGCGATAATCATACAAGTAAATTTAAAAACATTTCATCACACATGTTTAACAAGATAAGCCGGTAATAATGATATATATAGATAGGAGTGTGTCAAAAAATACATCGTCTTCGATCATAGGTTGAAAAACACCTTATGATCGGCAAAAATGATAAGTACAAAAACCAAAATCTCACATGTGTCTACAAAAACGACCATCCTATCACTGGTGATGCTCTCTATACGACACCACTGCACGCGCCACCCTACACAAGAACCTCCTAAAAGGTCCTGGGACTGCGACTACATAGCGCTGAAGCCTGATCGTCTATAGTAGTCTCTGGTATATCTGCCGTAAGACGCTCTAGGTCTTGTTCCAGCTCAGCTAAGGTCTCTGCGGCCGCGTCCTGTGGGGCCGGTGCCGGTGCAACTGGTAGTCTCCTCTCAAAAGGCTGGAGATTGGCTGGACGGCGTGGACCTACATCTGCATTTTGAACATTATTACTGTCAGTTTTGAGATGATATAAAAACAAAAAAATAGATAAATTAAAACCTTGTGAAAAATTAAGTACCTGTGTCGTCCCATTGTTCTCCCGGTGGAAGAACCATGTCCGGATCTCCACGAAAATCAACTCTGGCATAAGGAAAATCCTGTATCGAGAAGATCTGGTCCTCCAACCAGTGAAAATACTCTGGTCTAAATCGGACAACTTCCGTGCCCTCGTCACGATGATGGGCCATAACTGCAACCCATCGTGTTAATTTGGGCTCTCAGGGATGCCCAGCCTCAACAGTGAGATGCTGTGGGATCAGCATCGGAACCCTCTCTAAAGAAAAACTGACAACTAAAGCCCCATAACCAAAGGTATTCAACTGTCCATTTTTGGTTTTAGTCAGTTGGCTTTTTAAGTTAGCCAACACAGCATCACACCAGTTGAAAATGGTACCCCGATAGCAATCAATCGCCATCCGCATCTGGGATCCAGTGGCAATGTGAAAAGCGGCAGCCCCGCAAAGTCTGGTAACTATGAAAGAAATTACCATAAGTTCAGGGCGGGATATAGTTTTGATCTCTATCCCCTTCTCCTGGTTCTGCGTGTTGCACCACTCTAGTCGGAGACTAGCAATGGACTAGCCACCCGGCCTAGTCCCGGACAGAGTCAATTATTCACCCCTTTTGGGCAAACTAGTGAGAAAGTAAATATCTGAGGGCTCTATCTCGAGCTAGTGCCCTCCAATGTAAAAGCATTGGTCCTGGACGTTCCATCTCTCTACCAGCCACTCTAGAAAGCGCACCTGGGCCCTCATGCCAAGTATGGCCAAGTATTTGTAAAAGCCGCATGCCTTTAAAGCATCAATGGAAGGTTGATGATTAATGGCAGCCAAATCAACATCTTCGTGCTCTCTCTCGTGTCAATCAAGCATGGTGGGCAATCTACACACCAAAAAACATCTGTTAGAATCAATGAAATCCAAAATTTTGGTCCATTTTTGAAGGAATTAGGGTTTGAAAACGCGTTTTGCGGGGCACACACCCCGCCTTTAGGAATAGGGCGTGCGTACGCAGGTTTCCTTAAGGCAAGGTGCATACACCCGGCATTTTCCAAACTGAGAAAATGTCGGGGTACGCAGGTCACCTGTGGAACACCTGCGTACCCCGAAAAGCGGACCTTGAAACCCCAAAACCTCCAAAAAATGAATCTAGGGCCTAAAAATAAATTCTAAATGGATGGAAATGAAGAGGAGGATGTTGTAGAATACCTGATGAGACGGCGTTCGATTTCGACGGTCGGATTCTCCGCAATGTCCATGGGAAATTTCTTGCCAAAAGCCCTTTTCCTCTCCTCAACAGTAAAATGGTAAAAATGAAATGGTAAAAGCCCTTTTTATAGGTTTTTTGGGTAAATAAATGTTAAATTTGTTTATTTTTTGCCATGAAAAGGTATTTCAAAAGTATTTTTATCTATCTTAAACATGTATGAGTAATGTGTTGGTTTTTGTGCAGGATAAAAGGATTTTCAGGGAAAATTGTCATTTTTCACAAACAAAAACATCAGAGTCATCTTTTAAGCTCTTTTCTGACTCCTAAAACATGAAAAGATTGTCGAGCATTTACTTTTGCACTCATTAAAACAGAATTAAAAGACTGTCCCCTTATATCCCTTTTCTGACCGTAAAAACAGGAAAAGATTGTCGGAATTTTGTCGTTTCAAATTTGATACTGGAAATAAAATGACGTGTCCTTGATCGCTTTTTACTTTTCAAGTCAAAGACACTAACTATGAAAGTACTCCTTGGTCGTAAAAGATCAAGCGGTTCTCTCAAGTATTATTTTATACTTTTTCGGGCTTGGGAGACACAAATTTACGAAAAAGTTCAACCCTGGAGTCTTCTTAAGTTTTTTCAGACTCTCTAAATTTGAAAAACGCCGAGTTTCTCCTATACTGGACTCGTTAAAATTTCACAGTAAAGGACATGTTCGATTACAAATAGGAACGGACCACTCCTTCTTAGGGTTCGAATCTAAACTAAGTTGGACTCATCCGAAGGATGAGCTTATAATCAAGCATATGTTATCCTCCTCAAGCTTGTAAAAAATAAAGAGGTACTTGCCAGAAATGGTGGGGGAAAAGAGAGAAAAATGAACCTATTTTTTATCCTTTGTCTCAGAAGAAGCCTTATCACCACTCTTGAACACGACACTTTTCATTCACCTGGGTTGGAAACTCCTTTGCCTAACAGTTGATCAAACCACATTGAAAATCTTCAACCGGTTCCGGGTATTAACTTTGGGTCAATTGTCACCAAGCTATATGTCGTGTTGTTATGTGTTCAAGAGGTCACTGCAAATAAACCATTCATCTGCAAAATACCCGTCATCCATCTCGACCATCCCTGAGTCAGTCCTTACAACTACATTTCTTCAACTTGATCTATGATTTCTTGTTGTGGGCTTGCCTGCAACAAGTCGCTTTCTATCGACATCAACACATTATCTAGAAAGATGACCTAGAAATTGTCAGTACCTTGAAATCTGCATGCATCAATGGTAGGTTTCTTGCCTTTGACGACGGTTTACATCATTGACTTTCGATCGAAGGATTCCGTGAAATGTTCGACATCAACTCATTCATTCACATCTCATGGATTGTACTGGGTACTGTTGATGCCTCGAAAATCGCTGCAACAACATCGGGGATAACCACCCGGTTCGGACCTTAGTGCAGCTCCTTTTCCGTTTGGAATAGTGGATCCGACTGGGGATAATGGGACCAGTTTCCCAGAAGTAGATAAATGGGATGGATGGATGATTATAAACTATGCTAGCGACGAGCGAATAACTAAAACTATCAGCAAGAATATAATAACTATGATCTATCCCGGGGACTTATTGAGCTTCAAAGTGTAGCGTTTGATGGTCTGTGTCTAGAGACATGCATATAAATGACTCCATCTTTAAGGCATAGATATTAATTCATTCAAGATTGCTATGCCTAAATAGTTAAACAAAGCGATTAAACAAAATTACCACACTTTATCATTTATATCATTGTCACATGCATGATTGAAAGGAAAGGCACATCGTAAAACATCCAATAGTGGAATGAATAAAGATCTGTTGTTACAGCACATGCATATAATCAACAATAGCAAGAATAATCACATAACAATTCATATAAAAGGAATGAATTCAGACATAGATAGAAATACCATATGAGCTGCTTGACACTCCCAAATATCAATCGCTATTTGTAGTTCTTCCTTCAACGCAAAAACATCCTCAACAACGACAATAGTGCACAATTGCATAAAGAAGCTTCCTTGTTAAATTAAGAACAATTGGCCCAGTTTCATAAAAGAATATTGACTGAAGCACAATAGTGCAAACTTCAGTCTATTAATTCTGTTACAAAACTTTACGACCCTTTCCAAAACAACGAAAGGGTCTATAAATACTAAACTAATCCAAATATCTAATAAACAAAAATCCTACATAATTGGCATCAATAAATATTGATCCTATTTCCTGGAGTGATCTGGCAATCGGCGACATGATTCATCAGGTAGGCTGCTTGCCTTTAAACCTGAGCTGACTTGTCGCAAGCATTGGCTCTACTTCAGGTGGTTTGTTGAGAAGCGAACTGAGCTGGGCAGCATAGGTGGCATCCTGAATGTCGGGAATTATACACCCGATTGCATCTGTTAAACACTTAAGGGCGGCTCTCCGTGTGTGTGGCTTAATTAGGAAAAGCCAATATGCATCGAAGGTCAAACTGTTAACCCCAGCGATTAATCTCCCCTTTTCCTCCAAGTCAGGATAACACGTTTGCTCCAACATGTTTGTTGTTGTTATCTTTCCAGGCGTACATTGGGAGATCATATTCGCTAAGTAGAGAGTGTTGTTAACCAGATCAACTAGGTTGTTGGAGGTTGATTTACACCTTGAAGCTGCCCTTTCTGCTTTCATCACCTGAGTGTGCCATTCTGTAAAATGTATGTCTTTATATGTTTCTGAAATCTTGGGCAAATTTGCTTCTCTTCCTTGATCAAAATCTTGCCAGTCAAGATATCCACTTATGATCTCTTCGGCCTGGTCTAACTCATTCCTGGCCTTCTCTACCTGCTGATTAATGGATGTAGTTAACTCACACAATGGCTCTACCTCAGTGAGTTGTTGACAAAGGAGCCTAATTTGTGATATCAATGCATTGTTTATTAGTGATGCTTCCTTTCTGAACTCATCCACCTGTGGAGCGCCTTTGATTATTTCAAGCTGCGATGACAATTGAGCGATTTGCTCATCTTTCGTTTTCATCATTTGCTCATTTGCTGCTCTCAATTGTGCCAATGCCTCCGACAATTCCTTTTGTTTCTGGATTGCATTTTGGTCAATCCTTTGCCTTTCTTCCTGCAATTGCTGGGTTAATTGATCATTCATTTGTTGTTGTGCCAGCAACTGCTCCTCTGCTTGCGTTGCCTTCTGCTTTGTCTCGGTCAATTCTGCCTGTAGTGCAAAAATTTCTTGGTCCTTAGTCTTCAGTAGAAGACTTACCTCCGATGCCTTGTCGATTGTTGCTGCGGAATAGGCTCCTGCATACTGTGACAGCTTTGTTAGGTCATCGGAGGGGTCCAATTCCTCCTTCCATACTACATTACCCGTGACTGTTTGCTCTGGAAAGATAGAGGGTTGATCAGTCCTTCGTCTTTCCTTGATCACTTTACAACTGCTCTATGCCTTGGGCTGTAGAAAACATCCAGGGGAGGAATATCTTCTACCTGAAGAATGATTTGGTCGGAGGGGTCCTTTGGTATTACTTCAACATCCTTAGAAATGGGTGGGCCGCTGGTTCCACTTAGAACCGGAGGTGAAATGATGTCCTGCGTATCATTTGTCTTGGAAGTGTCCCCATCTTTTGAACATTCCAACCCACTGATGATGGAATGAAACTGCTGCCATTCCTGGAATAGTTTGGGTTCTATGGTAGTGTCCACATTGACATCGGTGGTGGTCTATTTCTCCTTTTCGGTTTGGGACTCTTCCCGTTCTTTTTCTTGCTCTTTCTTCAGCTGTTCCTCTTGTTCTTTCTTTTGCCTTTCCTCTTGCTCTTTCCTCTGTTGTTCCTCTTTATCTTTCCTCTGTTTCTCCTCGTGTGCTCTCTTCTGCCGTTCTTCTTTTTCTTTTCTCTGCCTTTCCTCCTGTTCCTTTTTATGATCCTTTGTTACTACCGGAGGTTCTTTTGATTGTTGCCGAACAGGCCCGCTTGATGATGTCGCCGGGGTTGTTGCTAGTAAATCTAGAGGCAGAGTTTGCAACCTCTGTTCTCTAAGCTTATTGAACTCAGTCAGCCCTTCATCATTATATTTCAATCGAGCAAGTTCTTTAGCTTGACCTATTGTTTCAGCTGCAACGAATAGGTCGTCAAACCAATCTTCTTTGTGCTCGAATTTTGTTAATTTGGCCTGTTCTAGCGCATTGTAGGCAACTTTGCTTGGATCATATGGCCTGTTTGGGATAGTCGCCAGAGTTAAAGATTGAAGCTTTGTGGCTTCCTTTTCTGCATGTTTGAGATCATGCAGAGTATAGACACCACACCTGAAGGGAAAAGAGGGCCAGCCCCTCTTCTTTTCTTTCTTGAGAGTTTGTGTAACACTCTCAGTCGTAATCTGATAGGCGATTTCTCTTGCTAGCAGCTTATCTGGTATATACAGAGGGAGAACATGTGGGTTGGCTTGGCTGCCGAAAACTCTTATGTAGGTAAATCTCTCCTCCCCAAACCAACTTGCTACCGCTGTTATATCAAACGAAGCTTGATATGAAATCTTGGGAATGGGTTTGTCAAAAATAGAATAGTGAATAGGCACCATAAAGCCATTGCAGACTTGGTACAGATGGTGCTTGTAAGAGGTCTTCCATAGTTTCTGATGGTATATGTGGATGGCCATGGGATCTTGTGGCGTCCACCTCCAGCCGAGCACGGGGAATTCAGAATTGAAACATAGTGTATCTAAGATATATGCACTGTAATAAAATGGGGGAATTTTCCTTTCTGTGACAATAGTCTGATGTCTAAAGTCACGCACAGCCTGTGCTAATTTGTCAGAAAGGATGGTGGCCCAATCCATAATTATACCGTTTACAGCTGCCTCCATTAGAGGAACCATCTCTATGGTAAAATTAGCAGAGTCATGCAATCCCCATAATCTACACATCATTATCCCCGCATAGCAATAAGGAGAAGCCAGAGAGTCGACTGAGTACTTACCCGAAGATTCGTGCTTGTGTTTGGCTGGATTTTGTTTCCAATACCGGATGGGTTCGGATTCAACTTCATTTTCATTTGCAAACTTCTCCAGGAATGCTTTATTATATATCTTCTCCGGCTCGGGCAAATGATACATTTGTCTTAGATCATCCGGCCTGAACGATCCGAAGATTCTCCCATCTCTAGTGTTGAAAGTTCTGTCCAAAATTGGGATTTCTTGAATCGCCCACCGCACTACATCTGTGTATGGTAGAATTTGCTCCTTAGCCGCTATTCTGTGAAGGAAAGAGTCGGCTAAATCTTTGAGAGTACAATCAGACTTGCGAGTAGGATCCGAAGTAGCTTCTATTACTGTCTTTTCTGGTTGTTCGGCTTCAATCAAATTGTAAGTGCCTTGCCAAGTGACTCTGGTGAGGCCCGTGCATGTAGTATCAGAAATTAAGCCCTTCTTCTTGTCCACAAGAGCTTGACCTACTGCTGATGTAGTGGAGGTGCCTGCGGTCTTCTTTGATTTCTTCCCCATCTTGTTTGAGTTTTCTCTTTCAGATGGATTCTGCACAGAGAGACAAATGTGCGTAATACAGAGACAACAATGAAAACTTGCAAGTAATGAGAACATATGCATAGGTGAGTAATAAGGGATTAGTCTTTAAAAATAGGCGCGGACACAATCCATGGAAAGATTTTAAGAATTATGATCTCATTGATTGGCTGTTTAAAACCTGTCATCCCTTAAATGCCCATTATATCGTTATTCGGCTGAATGATTCACTTAAGCGTGCAGTGGGCGTTTTGGCGGTTGAGTGCAGGTAAATGACTGCTTAACCGATCAAGCTTTAAATATGAATGAATTGCGATATCCCATCACTTAACGGCTTTTTATTGAAAACTGCACTTTATCGCATCGCGTCGGGGGAATGAGGATTATAAAGTTCACATATAGTGTATCGCCGATCGCCGATAGTGATATCGGATCACATCGGGGGTATGACCTGTGCGCCTTAATGATGTGCATTGGATATTGCCGATTGCCAACTGCATCACATCGAGGGAAAAGCTTTGAGCATATTAAGACTTAAGTAAAGATTACCGCCGATATCCAATCGCCGATTTTGCATCGCATCGGGGCTAATGGCATGGGGCGCTCTTAAAATGTGCATGAAGTTTTGCCGATTGCCGATTGCGATATCGCATCGGCGGAAATCAATGTGTCGTTTATTTATATTTCTTATGACATTGCGATATGCGATCTTGCGATCGCTTTATCGCAATGACAAAGATTTGCCTTATTTCTTTAAATGGGTTTTTCAAAAAGGGTTTTATAAAATGAGTTCATTTGATTATCAGACCTCTTTTGAACAATAAAAGTATTGATACCAATTAAACTTTAAAGGGACCCATTTCATACGTTAATATTTATAAATAAAGATGATATGAAATGGGGGGTTGTTGTAGAGCACAACAATTGGCGATTCGCTGGAAGAACCAGTTATCTCTGGAAATGATAGAAACACTTAAGCTCTTTCAAAAAATAGAGTTTCAATCAAAAGGGGAAAATTCTAATATAACTAGATTTCTATATATTCTGAGAAAAATGAAACTATTTTGTTGACTTCCTCTTTTTTAAGAAAATAAATACATTCTAAGTTTAAAATAGGCCTTTATTGGTTTATAATGATAAAATAGAATATCTTTCCAAATCAGCTTTTATAATGAACTCCTCTATCATAGGTAGAGCCTCTGCTGCCAGCAAACATCTATAGTTTCGACATGGATACCTTTTAACCATGTGATTGTCCATTGTCCCATCCAATTAAGATTGTGATTAACAGAATGAATTCAAAATATGTTTTCATATTTTGTACTTCATTTTCTTTTATGTTTTTGATAAGATAAAAAGCCATTGCCCTGGTTTGGTGGCCAGCTATTGACAATGCCATTCACTGGTAGTAGTCTAACTGAACAAGCTGGCTCGTGATGAGACCCCTTGTCTTGTAATTTCAAGCCATTACCCTGTTTTGGTTTGCAGTATTGGTAATGTCAGATAAACTATTTCCCTATGAACATGGTAAGCAGGCTTGTAATAAGACCTCTTATCTTTAATATCTTATATTTTAGAATTACACTCTGAATAATCATAAACTTTAGTGAATGGGGTGAACAAATTTCTCCTTAAGAGTAAATGGATGACAGGGTAAGAGTTGAATATGCTGAAATTGGATTGATTTCTATCTTGATATTGATAACCTTTTGAGACCAATTTTGAAAACAGAAAATGATTTACAATATTCCTATGCTTTGAGAGGAGTTGACAAAACTTAAACTGTGGTTTCAGAATACAATGATATCTAATTTCCTAGAAATTATCCTTTTTTGGTTAAAAGTTCTATTATTTAAAAGCAAATGTTCATACTGGTTCTGTGGGATAACTTTTTCAAACACAGCAAAAGGTCAATGGGAGATATCTCACAACCTTATTTTCTAAAAATCCTACAAACTATAAAATCCTACTGAAATGAAAGGAGAAGGGGTTACCTCCTCAGTTAAAGAATTTCTTCAAGATAAGGCCATTAACAGGGAGAGAATCTCTCAAACCTGATAAATCTTGCAATATAAAGGTTGAATGGCCTATCTTTTCATAGATCTGAAATGGTCCAAGCCACAACTTCTGGAACTTGGAGTGTT
Source organism: Pinus tabuliformis (assembly GCA_031772625.1). NCBI lineage: Eukaryota > Viridiplantae > Streptophyta > Pinopsida > Pinales > Pinaceae > Pinus > Pinus tabuliformis. The sequence goes on along the minus strand of CM062820.1, from coordinate 726,015,542 downwards.
TACCCTTGTCCTCATGGGCTTTGTCCCATTTCAGAACTAAATCACCGACTTGGAATTGTTTTGAACTGGATGAGACTGAATCAAAAGCTGCTTTGATGACTTGCTGATGTTTGGCATGGATAACCTTAGCTTTTTCTCTTTCCTCTTCTAATTTTAGAATTTGGTCCTGTCTAAACTGAATGGAAGAGGAAGGTCTTTCCTCAATAAACTGCACTAGGGCTAGAGAAGGAATAACAAGATTTGTGGGTAGGATTGCTTCTTTTCCATATACAAGATTAAACGGAGAAGTTCCAATAGAAGCTTTCAGTGTTATCCTATCAGCCCATAATGCAAACACTAAGGATTTGTGCCAATTTCTCTAATTTCGTTCGATAATTCGCTTAATGATTTTAATCAGATTCTTATTAGTAGACTCCGCTAAACCATTACCTTGAGGATAGTAATTAGCAGAATATTTTAACTTAAATCCTCTTTTAATAGAGAAATCAAACATAGCATTGCCTGAAAAGTAAGATGCATTATCAAAAACAAGAGCATTTGGAACACCAAACCTGGTAATAATGAATTGATCTATGAATTCAATGATTGCTTCAGAATTTGCTGTTTTTAAAGGGATTGCCTCAACCCACTTAGTAAAATAATCGGTAGCAGTAAGGATATACTTATGCTGTTTGGAAGATAGTGGAGTAATCTCCCCAATGATGTCCAATCCCCATTGCTCAAATGGTTGTTCAATGTTGACTGGTTGCAGAGGGAAAGCTGGTTTACGTTGTCTTCCACTAGCAGTTTGACAATTGAGACATTTCCTTACATACTCGTGGGAATCTTTAAACAGAGTAGGCCAATAGTAACCAGCATGAATAATTTTGTGAGCTGTTGTGTCAGCTCCGAAATGTCCTCCTGCTGGTCCATCATGTAACTCCTGCAAAACCTTTTGGGCTTCAGGTTTCTCAAGGCATCTTAACAAGATAGAATCATAATTCTGCCTAAAAAGCACGTCATCAATAATTGTAAAATTCTTCGCTTTTAACCTAATGTCCCTTTTGTTTTTGTAAGACAAATTCGGAGGTGCATAACCATTCTTTAAATAAAAGATTAAATCTGCATATTGAGATCCAGAATCAGTAACACTTATCTGATTGATTTCTTGAGTTTGATCTATATCGCTTGATTCTGGAATGTTTGATGCTCCTGCCAATATCCTGCAAAAACCTTGGCCCCTAACAATCTTTGCTGGCCTAATTTCTAAGTCATACTCTTGAAGCGTTGTGACCCAATTTGTCCTTTTTTCACCCAGCTCTTTTTGGATTAATAGTTGCCTAACTGCCGGGAAAGGAACTATCACTTTTGTATGGGTTTTCAAAAGGAAGGGTCTATAATGTTTGACTGCTTTAAATACAACAAAGGCTTGTTTTTCTACGTCTGAGTAATTTAATTCAGCACCCTGGAGATTTGAGCTGAAGAACGAAATGGGTGCTTCCAAATTGTGTTCATTTAGTTGCGTGAGTACTGCAGCATAAGATACGTCGGATGCAATTGTATACAATGTAAAATGATTAGAAAAATTTGGAGTATTCAAGGCTGGGGCATTGATTATTGATTGTTTGATTATATCAAAAGCTTGCTTTTCTGCTGATCCCCACTTGAAGACTGAATTCTTCTTGATCATTGTTTGAAGTGGTAATATAATTTTGAGAAAAATCAGGAACAAATCTTTTAACAAAATTGATCTGGCCTAAAAATGACTGCATCGACTTTTTATTGTGTGGGAAAGGGATTTCAGAGATTTCTTTGATCCGATCAGGGTCGATATAAATGCCATCTTTGGATACAATAAAACCTAAGAGTTTTCCTTGATCAAGAGCAAAGAAAGACTTTTTTGGGTTAAGAGAAATACCATATCTTTTGCAACGCTGAAAGATTTGATTTAGATCATGCAAATGATTATACCTCTTCTTAGAGAATACAGTAATACCGTCTAGATAGATGACTACTGTTCTATTAATCAACCCTCTAAAGGCTATGTTCATAGCTCTTTGGAATGTCGCTCCTGAATTTATAAGTCCAAAAGGCATTTTCTGATACGCATATGTTCCCCATTTTGTTCTGAATGTGGTTTTAAGTTGGTCATCAGGATGAACCAGAACTTGGTTATATCCTGAGAATCCATCAAGAAAAGACATCAATTCAGAGCCTGCTACTGATTGGAGTATTTTCTCCATAGTAGGTAATGGGAAGTTGTCTTTCAAGCTCGCTTTATTTAAATTTCTGAAATCAATACAAATTCGAATGTCGCCATTTTTCTTTCTGACTGGCACCATATTAGAGACCTAGTTTGAGTGTCGGACAAGAAAAATAATTTTGGCTTTCAAGAGTTTGTTAAGTTCCGACTTTATCTGGCTTTCTAAATTTGGATGTATTTTTCTTAACTTCTGCTGAATTAGTTTCTAATCAGGAAGCATAGGAATGGTGTGATGGATAATGGATGTATCATATGTCTTCAAATCATCATACTTCCAAGAAAAGACCTGTTTGTTTTTTCTTAACAGTTTAATGAATGCCTCCTTCTCTTCCAAGGAAAGTCCTAATCCTAAATTAATGTTTTGAGGAGCATTGTCAGTACCTAGATTTATCAATTCAAACCTAAGGGTAGAACTTTGGAGCTTTGCATTAATTACAGGTTTAAACCTGTCTTTGATATCATAAAGATCTTCGAGCTTTACCACTGGTTTAGGAATTGAATTTTCCTGAGGTGTTTCTTTCATTTGTAGATCATGGTCATTGTCCTCAATAATTTGATCGTCATAGGACTTTTCAGAAGTTAGAAATTGCAATATATCTTCATCATGGTTAAATACTCTCCAATTAGTGACATTGTCGGGAATTGAAGGCCTAAAAAGTAATTCTACGGAAAATCTATCAGGGCTGTAGTCTTCAGAAGGTAGAAGCTTGGAAGCTACATTGGCTAGTAGGTCGGTTGCTGAGTTTTGCGACCTAGGAATGGAGGAAATGTTAAATGCTGAAAAGTGTGAGGTAAGATCCTGTACTAGCGATTGATAATGCTTGAGGTGATTTGAAAGACAATGAATTGCATTCCTCACATGTTTAACAATAATTTCAGAATCGCCGAATACTTTTAGATATTGCACCTTAAGGCCGATTGCTTTATATAATCCCTGGACTAAAGCTTCATATTCGGCTGTGTTGTTAGTGCATTCAAATTCTAACCTACAAGACAGCATTATCTTTTCTCCTTGTGGATTAACCAAAATGCAACCTGCTCCTGAGCCCTCGCTGGACTTAGAGCCGTCAAAATATAAAGACCAAAATAAAGAGGTATTAACAAAAGTATTTACATTTTCCTCAGCATCATTAAAACATCTAGACTTATCAGTTTGTGAAAAATTTTCAATCTAAGATGTAAAATGATTGACTGAAAAAGGAGATGGTTGGGCAACAAAGTTGCCAAAGAATGACTCTGACGAATAATTCCCCAAAATGTTGTTGTTGAACACTACAGGTTGGTTTTCTTGCTCAAATTCAGTAACTGTGTGGGTCATGTGTTTCTCTCGATCGATCCTTATTTGATTTGGCTTGCCCTTATAGGGAAGCCACATATGTGACCAATCTGTGGAAATATACCCATGCACTTTTTCGAACCAATCCCTACTCAAAATTAAACCGTAAAATTCAGGTATATCGGATATTAGGATGTCAATTCTCTGTACAACCCTGGGATCAGCAGACAACCTGATAGTTACGGAATTAACTTCTCCCACAACCTGCACTTTGGTCCTGTCCAACTGTACAATATGAATAGCAGACTTCTGGGGTTCAATGTTCAGTTTAGAGCAAACTGAAGCTGGCATTATGTTAGATGATGCCCCTGAGTCAATTAAACAGTTGTGCAGGTTTCTGTTATAAATCTCATAGGTCAGCAGGAAGGGTGGAGTATGAGAATTCGATCTATCTCCAATTAGAACTGAATCGGTAGCTTCAACCATACCTGGAGGAGGTTGGCCTGAATTATTAGCAGCTTTTGCACTGGGAAGGGGTGTAGAGGGAACGGCATTCAATTCTTTAAGAAGTAATTTTTGCTGATGCTTTAATTTACTAAGTTCAAACATAGTTATGTTTGCTTTAGTTTTCTTCATGTCATCAACAATGTTATATTCCATTGAATCGGATGCCACTAATGTTTTGGATGTTGAAGGAGAATTAGAAGTTGAAGGTTGGTTTTGGGGAACTACTACAGGTGATTTCTTTGGAGGAACTTTTTCCTTTGTTGTGGTAGCACCTGCACTCCTTTTCTTTGAAGTTGCCTGGGCAGGTTCAGAAGTACTTTTACTTCTTGTAGTAACCAGAAAGGCTTCTTCTTCATTATCGATATCAAAGTTGGGGAGTATAAAATCCCACATTCCGTGGCATTCAGCTACTTCTTCTTCATCATCAGTTTGTGAGGTTGTTTCCTCTTCCTCTTCTTCTTGCTCTGAATCTGCGTTAGATATGACATTCGGTGGCTTTGTTTCAGTTTTCTTATAAGTCCTAAATGGTCTTTTGTTTGAGGTTTCGGCCACCTGCTTCTTTATTTCAACCATTTCATTAGACAAAGTTTTCAAGACCTTTTGCAAACCCTCCATGTCGTATGGGTCTTTTGGGGTTTTCTTCTTGGAATCCTCTTTAAATGAGACTTTTTTGGCTTTTCTGTCTTCCAAAGCAGCTTTCTTCTCTAGAGCATGTTAGCTACCTATATCAATAGGTTTCATATCTCATGATTGGCAAAGGAAAGGTCCAAATATGCTCTGCTTTGGTGAGGCAAAGATCCCATATTTCTTAGAGAAGACAATGTATGTACATAAGTTCTTTGTTGACTCAATTTTGATGGGTGATCCAAAAGCCTAATCTGGATCATGCCATGTTTCAATTTTTGTTGTAGAACAGAGAAAGAAGTCTGTCCAAACTGTTTAATCTTGGCAGACCAGTAGCTTAGGTAGAGAATTAAGGTTCCCAACTGCTTAATCTGGGACCTTGGAAGCAATAAGGGTAGCATTAGATAGAAAATCAAAAGGGAAAAGCCAAGGAAAAGAAAAAGGCATATAAGGGTCTGCAAGTCTAAGTGCACCCTCCATGAAGAAATAAAAAATGCTAGGCAAATAGATGGGTAGGCAGTTGGGGTTGCAGAAGTCTCAGTCCTTTACAATTGAATGTGGGCTAACCTATTCATAAAGGAAAATCAATGGTTTGAGAAGGTCCTCTTCTCCATTATGTTGCAGCAAAGTAAAGGAGCATGTCTAACTTCCCAGTTTCCCCTTTCACTCCCATTCCTAACATCCCCTAATCAGTTGAGATTTATGGAAGAATTGGTGGTTTTATGGTGGTTCTTATCCCTTTTAAAGCCACATTTCTTGTCTAAAATTCTTTTCATTTTGATCTACTCCCTAAACTAAGTGATTTTCAAAATAAACTTAGTGATATCATTCCTCACTTACCCTTTTCATCCATATTAACTCCTAACTTCTATTATCTAAATCCCCTATGTTACTCTTTCCCTACTATTATAACACTATGGTGTATAAACCCCAATCATTGTATAAATATCCCTCCCCTTGGCATTATAGCCATATGTTCACAGTCAGGGATTAAATTGGCACCAGGCCAGTTTAAGAACCCTAAGCCCTACCCTTTTCCCCCTTCAAGAAGTCATTTGACCCATTTAACCCCTTTATATGCTAAAACCTTATAAAAACCCCATTACTGTACCCCTAACCCGCTTCGTTTGCGAAATAACCACCAAAAACCCACTTTTTCATTTTATCCAAAGTTCTGGCGCAACCATAAAATCCGTAAAAAAACATTGGAAAAACCATAAAATCCGCCATATTCCAAAGGTTTCCGCCGAGCGCAAATCCCAAAAGAAATATTATTTTATTCCACCCTCCGCCCGTATCGTTCGGCCATCTCAGCGTCCCGTCGAGCGTCGGATCGGGCCCCTTTGATCCGACGGCCCTCGTGCATATCGGACCGACCCCGACGTACGAGAGTTACCTTTCGATATCTGTCAGAGGGTGACGTCAGGCCTATGCCACGCGCCACCCCCACAGCGTATCGGAGGTACATCTGACATTTCTGCCTCCGTATCAAAAGCGGTGCAATATGAAACCGCTAACCACTTCCGGTTTCGGTTGATCCGCCCTGCCAACGTCACCGCCAGCGTCACCGCCAGCATCACCGCCGTGTCAGCGCCCCGTCCCCGATTTGACCCACCTATCTGCCATTTCACCATCCCCGTGGACCCCTTGTATGCCGCCACGTCACCCAATGACGTCATGCTGACGTCATCCAAAAAAGGGGCCAAAGTCCTAAAAAACTATATTTTGGCCGAAATGTTGCGTTTTTTGCACTTTTTGCAAAAAACGCTGTTGTATCCTCTGCATGAATTTCACGTCCCAGCCTTCGCCAACCTACTGAATTCAACCTCCAGACCGCTGGCGTGCCATTTCACCTGCATCCTTGACCATTGCTGACTGTATATCAGGTATTTATCCGTGCAAATCCTTTCTGCGCCCGGTTTTGTCTGTAAATTGCCAAATTAACTTAAAGCAGTGAAAAAACAGATAATTCACCAGCAAATCCCCTCTGCCTGGTTCCCAGTTGCACCTAGAACGTCGAAATTCACTAGCTAAGCCTCGTTCACCTGAAATTTTATTAAAACTGCATTCTGTTCGCGCATTCGCGAACCGGTAACCACACTGTACCAATTTGCTGTAAAAATGAGAGTAAGGCCAAACATTTGCCTTATTCGTGTTCTAAGCAGTATTTCAATTGCTGCAACTTACCTTTTGTCCTCTGTTCCTGAGTAATTCACCCTCCTATTCATAGAAAACCCTTTGGTGTTGTTCTACAGAGTAACACTAGTCCATAAACAACAGAATCCTAAAGGAAATCATGGATACACCAGTAACCCCGGTGGCATTAAACGTTGCTCCATTGAATGCCCCTCAGAGAGAATTGGAGTGGCAGCCTCTAGCAGACCTGGACTATCAAATTTCAGAGGAAATGCTGATGAGGACCAAGTTCCACATCCACCTGCTAAATGAGCTAAAGGCTAAACATGAGAATGGGACAGATGTGCTGGCATATGGGACTCTTTTCTCCCTATATTCAAGCTCCCTCAGGTCAATCAGTTCCCTGATTTGATCCACCTATGTGTCGAAAACTATGACCCTACTGAGAGGGCAGTGCTTGACCCTTCAGGCTCAGCTGTGTTCTACATCACCCCTGAAGCTATCAAAGAGATGCTCTGCTTCAAGACTGAGAAGAAATTGGTCCCTCTATCACTCATAGACTTGATAAATCAAGGAGCCAGATTGACAGATGCTTAGGTCACCAAATTAAATCAGCTGCACATTGACTCTGACTCTGTGAAGTATCCTCCCGTCAACCAAGTATACCTCAATCAATTGGGTAGAGATCTTGCAGACATGATTAGTCCCATTTTGGGCTATAATTCAATTGAATTTGTTGATCAAACTGTGCTGGTAATGATGCTCATGTTCGCTCCTGGCAAGTCTCCAATCTGCTATGACTATGCCACCTACATCTCTGATAAAATACATGAGCAGTTGATGAACTTGGCCCGAGAAAAGGTGTTCAGATACACCTCCTACATTTATCATTTGATCTTATATTTTCAACATGAGAAGTTTTCTTTTGCTATCAAAAGGGTGGATGCCCAAGGCAATCCAAGGTCAGTGGTCTACTGGTCCTCTGCCTTCCACTACAGATCTCATTCTCCATACACTTACTGTGAGTTCATAGATCTCTTCATCCACCCAGCCATGTCTATGCTGATGAGTTCACCTCCTCCAAGGCTCACTGATGAAATGCAAAGAATCCTTCAGTTATCCAAATCATACAGCATTGGGGACTGGTACCTCTACCAGAACCACACAGTCATCAGGATCTATGGGTGTGAACTGCCTCCCTACAGATTGCCCAAGTATGTGCCCATGAGATTGTTTGCCCTGGAATACTTCAGGCAATTTGGAAATGCCGATGTGTTGCACTTTTCAGACAGAGGCAAGAAAGCACAACTGAAGGTCAGGAACCAACTTGGCCACTTTATCTACAACAAAAGGGAAGAAGGTTGGAAAGAGGCGGATAGCATGTTGGAATCCCTGTGCCTGCAAACCAGTTTCCTGTGGAAACCATATGACCCCAATCACTTCGTAACTTTAAGAAGGGTCAAGTATAGGCTGTCAGGTTATGACCATGTGAGGATTCCTCTCATAGAAAAATATGCAAACCAAGTAAAATGGAGGAGAGGAACCCTAGAGGAGCCTGTTACACAAGAAGAGTTGAATCAAAGAGCAGTGAGAAATCTGAAAAAGATGGCTGACCTTGAACTTTGTTCACAGGTACCCACTCTTCCAAGCACACAAGTGGGAGCAGTTGCCTCGCCCTCAACTGCAAATTAGCAAGTAGCCAAGGCTAGTGAGCAAACCTCTAACAAAGGCAAGGAAAAGGTGATGGAAACAGAACAGCCGCCTCATGAGGAGGTGCAGCAGCAACAACAGCAGGTAGAGCAGCCACAACAGCAGGAACAACAGCAAGAAGAGGGGCAGCATGACAAAGAGCAGCCATTACAGCAAGAAAGGGCAGCTGAGGCCCCAATTTTCACTGAGCAACAGGCTCAGAATACTGTGCCTCCTAGGCAAGAGACTACTACTGAAGCTTCAGTCCTCCAAACTCCACAAAAGGAGGATATAAGTAGGAAAAGGGACAGAGAGACTCCCCTCACATCATCCATAAATCAGGGAGGAAAAAGGCATAGAATGAATCCCTTCTCTGAGGAGGAAATGCCAATAGGGCAGTCTCTGGGCATGGGCCCACCTAGTAGAGAAGCATCTGCTAGCTCCTTCCAGCAGGGACAAGACAGAACAATGGGAGGAGAAGTCAGCTCCTCAAGCCACCAAAGAGAAGCTGAAGGAGGAATCAAACAACAGTTTATTGACATTAAAAGGAAAAATGAGCCACTTAAAATACAACTCTATAATCATCTGCTGAAAATGGCTCCTACCAACCAGCAAAGACTGATGTCTGCCTATGATGTTCAGGAGGGAAAAATGATCATGAGTCATTTTATGCCAGCTGTACTACAGCCACAGTCCCCTGCAGATTATATAAGGACCAATCTTGAGGTCCTTGCCAAGGACATCCACCCAATGGACAAAATTGAATTGCACAAACAAACGGGTGAGATGGTGTATGCCTCCTTGGCAGACAAAACACTGGATAACTACAGGCTAGAAAATAGCCTAAATAATACAACTGCCCAGCTTGAGTTGGAAAGGGCATCCTCTCAAGCGAAGGATAACAGAATTAAAGCCTTGGAGGAAATAATTATAGAACTTGGGCATGATCCCAAGGATATTAAGGCTGTACAGGCATTGTTGAAATTGCGGGATGCAGACATGGCAACCCTTAGAAAGATGGTCAAAGTCCCAGCAACGATTCACCCACAAACTGAAGAAGTTGCTCAGCTGAGACATGATCAAGATGCCACAGCTTTGCTGGTATCCCTGTACAAACAGCTAATCCAGACCCAAGAGAAGTTGGGAGAGTCAGAGGCTGCCCAGGCAGCATTGCAGCAAAAGGAAGGAGGTCAAACCTCTCAGCCTCCTCCTGAAATAATCAACCTTGAGGAAGCTCCTCAAACCCCTACTCAACAAACAGAACAAGCAGCACCATCCACCTCAGCACCAGCACCAAAAACAGACCAGGCTTCGAGCCTGGACATGCAGAAACTAAGGAATGAAATCCAAGCCCTGGAAGCCCAAATGTCAGAGTTAAAAGAGGCTAGGGAAAATTTGGTCAAGTTGAATGAGAGATATGACAAATCTAAGCAGACTGTAGAAGAAAAGGGCAGGGAAATAAAGGCCCTTAAAGACAGGATTAAGGAGATGGAGAAGGAGCTCACATTGGATAAAGTGACAACTGAGCTCAAGACAGTGCTATGGGCCAACATTGGCCAATCCATCACTGACCAATGGCAGTATATTGAGACAATCCATGAGCAAATTGAGCTCATAGCAAAAGCACAGAGGGAAATCCAGAGATCAAGGGCATCTCTAGGCAATATGCCTGAGGTTGCCAACAGAATGATCAATGTGCTTAACAACAGAACAAGTGCTCAGTTATCTACTATGGGAATCTCCAACAGAACTGAGACCATCTAGCTAATAAAGAGGGTCCTAACACTGAGAAGCCTAGTGCAGACACTAGAGAGAAGGACCCAGGATATGCAGACCAAGGTCAATAGATTCATGGAAAAATTTGTGGCATTGCAAAACAGAGGTCTTCCAAGCTTACTGAATAGCGCAGGAAGACTACTTTCCCATGAAAAGTATGCCAAGAGGGTGAACACCTTTGCCACAAATCAGATCACAGAGAAGGCCAGCACCTCAGAGGAAACAGGGCCAGCAACAGGACAAAGTCTCTACAACAGAGTAGAGAACTTATTTTTTATCATGGATGAGATCAAACATCTGTTTGAAGTGCCTCCCAATTTCTATAAATACACAGAGGCAGATGAGACTTTGGATGCAATTCTCAGACATCAATTGCCCACACAGGAATGGTGGACTAAGGCAATACAGATGATATTATAAACCAGAGCCTGTAAATCAAGTTTTGTTATTTATTATTCAAATTTACAAATTATCATGCAAAGGAAAACTTGAAAAGATCAGCATGCATGAAAAGGGAAGGGCTGAGCCAACTCAGCAGAACTATTCGGCCAACAAAGCACAATTGACAACTAACAGGTAGCAGGGCCGAAAGTTACAGCACGACATGCCATAAAGGCCCATTTTTCAGAGTTAAAGCAGAACAGTTAGACCGACTCAGTGGCCTCTAAAGGCCAAAATATCTTCTGACAGACATAAAGAGCATTTATGTTGTATTAAAAGCAGTGATAACTTCTTATCTACTGTTCTGTATAAGTTGGTGAAAACATTTATTTCTCAGATGACTCAACGCCTTAGATATTTTGTATGACCGTTTGTATATATTCCCCCCTGGCATAAGCTTGCAGGGGTTGTTGATTACTCTTCAAGAGTTCTTTTGCTGTAAATTTTCAGAGTTTAATACAAAGGCCGATGGAATTTCCGAAAATCTGTGTTGTCTGAGGGATTGTGATGCGATTGCTGAGTGCTACAGGATTCCTGCATGTTGTCATGGCTCAATAAGTTTCCTTTAAACTTTCGTTATGTTTCTTTCTGTTACTTTCTCATAACTCATCCATGTTCTAGATTTCACAATTAATGGCAGAGAAAAAGACTAATTCCAGGATTTATTCATAGAATACTCTGAATTCAATCTATGCTATTACAAATGTTTTCTTCAGTTATGGTTATCAAGGTGTGATTCTTAATTGCTGCACCTCTACACTATATCTTTCACAGAAATTATTGTTTAGGAATTCAAGTCTGCTCCTTTACAATACATCTCTTTCTCACAACCCAGCTTAGTGGAAAATTCTTAATTGCTTTTCACTGGTTGCACACATTTCATCACTATAATACCAAGTTTGTTTCATGAGATATTCAAAAGGCCCTGCAGTTTCAGCAATCCTAATCTACCTCTCAAACAACTAGTAACCAAAGACTCCATTGCCCAATGGACTAGAATTATATGAAGGTTTACACCTTAGGTACAGAAGATATCCCTCAACCAAAACATAAACCAAACCCTGAACATCACAGCTAGTCTAAAATACTATCAAAACAGAGACAAATCATAAAGAGAGAGCCCTCTCTGATTACAGTTTTGCTAGAAACTGTAATCCAAAGATTGGTTAGTGGTTACCCCGGCCGTATTCCCTTGGGAGTCATAGGGAACAACCTGGGTGTTAACATAATTGGCGACTCCACTGGGGACTCCTTAAAATTTTCTAATTACTGTATATCTCCTAAATCTACAGATGAAGTCTGAATACCAGCCAGGAAGCCTTCAGGACTGTTTCTATTTTACATTAACAGGTTCAGATAAATGCTGCTTCAGTCAATCTTCATGTTAGCTTTGAGAAATATACAGCCATTCCAAAATCTTGCCTAGTCCTTACAGATATAAAAATATTCCAAAAAACATACTCAAAAAGAAGTTCAGAAGCTGGCTCCTAAAAAGGAAACCAGACACACTAGGTCAAACCCTGACCCAAATCCACCAGTAGTTTTTGACAATCCTAATACAATCCCCAAAATAATTAGGAAACAGCAAAGGCAGGAAAATCCTAGTGATTTGAGTCCTGAGACAGCTCACCCTGAACCAGTTCCAACTCCTATCAAGGTTCTATTTTGGTCTACTCCTGTTTCCCCTAGTTCACCATCTACATCTCAAAGCCCTCCTTTCACATCTTCACCCACTGCACATATCCCCTTGACCAACACTCTAGGTGCTACTGCACCTGTTACCCCTGTGATACACATCGTTCCTTTTATCCCAGTTGCTCCTATAAATCCCCCAAACCTTGTGAATATGGTTAACAGATATGCACCCTTGCAGTTACCTGCTAATGCTGCAGCTCTACCCCAATACTACCAAACTAAGATCTCATATTTTGACTCTACTGGCCCTTTCACAGCTATTCAGCATGCCAAAAGGATGCAAGATCATTTTGAGACCTATGAAATAGATGATGACAGTGTGAGAATGAGGATGTTTTTTCAAAGTCTGACTGGGGATGTAAGAACTTGGTTTAGATCCCTGAATGCAAATTCCATAACAACCCCTGATGAGCTTTATCAAGCCTTCACTAACATATGGGAGAAAAAGAGAGATCCTCTGCACATACTCGGTGAATATGACACTATCAAAAGGGGTCCCCAAGAGACTGTTTTGGAGTATTGTGCAAGATTTAACAACGTATATAACGCAATCCCACAAAATTTAAGACCTCCTCCTGATTTGGCCTTGTACAAATTTCCTGATGGTTTTGACCCTGATATGGCCTATCAGTTGAAGGAGAAAGCTCCTGAAACCCTTGCAGATGCCCAAAAGGTTGCTGTCACAGTGGAAGCTAACCTGATTGCCAAAAGAAACAGAGCAAGGTTGGAAAAGAGAAACACCTTCAAAGAAGAACCCTCAGCCTTTGATCAAAAACTGGATGCAATACTCACTGGTATGAAGAGATTGGGAGATAGAGTGGAATCAGTTGAGAGAAAGTCATCATGGGAAGCACCACAAAACAACCCTCCTAGGAATCCAAATTTTAGGAGAACTCAAAATCCAAACATTGGCAAGGCCAGTTCTGACCCAGATATAAGACCCCCTTTCCAAGAGAATTATGCTGAGACTTCCACATCAAGTGAACCCAATGAAGATCCCCACATTAATTTAATGGGTTTGGATGGTGAAAGTCAAGTCTTTTTAACACAAGAAGATCATGAGAATGATGAAATCAAGATGTTCCAGACCAAATCAGGTGAGTCATTTGACTTCAAGCAAGGCTATGACACAGTTGTTTATGAAGTCCATAAACAATACAAGCTAAGGAGTAGAACTGTAAATACAACACAGCCTGAAAAGATAAAGGATAGCCAGCAGCCCAAAAGAGCCATAGTCACAGAGCCAAATGACACAATGGAATCACTTGCAAAGGAGATAACCATTGAAGAAGTCACTGAACCATTTTCTTCAAAACAGCAGCCCATGGCTCCATCATCTTTGCACCCTAACCCAAGTGTCACTCCTCAAGAGATGAGCAAGAAGGGCAAGCCTCAAGATCAACATAAGAATCAAGAAGAAGAGTTAGTGAACAAGGAAAGAACTGCCATCCACAACCAAAAGACCCAATCTGAAAAACCCTTTGACCTGGAAACTGAAATTGGTAAATTAAAGGTAGCTATTCCTCTTTTAGAACTAGCCAAGCATGACATTTATAAACAACAAATCAAGAAATCCCTTCAACTTACTAACAACAAAGATGATGTCAATGTGCTGGATGATACCCAAGAATTGTTGTTCGGTCCTGAAGTTGATGGAAAAGTAGTAGTCACAGGGATCTTACCTTTTTTTGTCAGTTTACATGTTCATGATAAGATATTACACAATGCAATGTTTGACTCAGGTGCCTCTCACAACCTCATGCCAAAAGAAGTCATGGAAAGACTTAATCTAGATATTACAAGACCATATAAGGACCTATTCTCCTTTGACTCCAGCCAAGTCAAGGGCTTAGGTCTAATAAAAGATCTATGTGTGTCCCTTGTTCAGTACCCAAATAAGACAATTCTAATGGATGTTGTAGTTGCTGATATCCCACCCAAGTATGGGATGCTGTTATCAAGGTCATGGGGGGCTAAACTTCAAGGTTCCCTACAACTGGACATGTCATACGCCACCATCTCTATTTTTGGACAACCAAAGAGACTATACAGAGAAACACTAATGAAATACATGGTCAGCAGTGAAGAAAAACCCCGAAACTTTCCCATATATGCTGTCCATTCAGACATAGACTCATACATTCTCTTCAATAATACTACAACTCCCTCAAACAATGATGTTGAAACCAATACACTTATACAAGAGGAGGACACTGATGAAAAAATTGCTACCCAAGAAATAATGGTTGAACCATCACTAAGCAAAGCTGTTGTTCTAGAAATCAAGCTAATTCAATCAAGTGATCAGACTGTCATAGAAGACAAACCAGGTGAAAAACCATAACTTCAACTTATGATCCCGGATCACAGAGAAGTTATTAAATCTCCCCTAGAAAAAGAGAACCTATGGTTTCTTGAATTTGATGGGTCAGTCAACAAATTAGGGGCAGGAGCTAGAGTTTGGATACACAATAAACAAAACAGTCATGCAGAAGGCCGAGCCTACAGACTAAATTTCAGATGCACCAATAACATGGCAGAATATGAAGCTCTTTTACTAGGCCTCAAACTAGTAAAGTCCCTACAAGCTATAAAAGTGTCAATCATAGGAGACTCAGACCTAGTTATCCAACAAGTAAAGGGAAATTTTGTCACCAATGACAAAAGACTGAGATCTTATAGATCTGCTGCTGCTGAACTACTACAGTCCTTCACTGAATTTCAAATTACCAAGATTCCCAGAATCCATAACTTGCATGACCACAGTTTAGCCACATTTGCAAGTACCTGCAAGCTACCTTTTGAGCCCCACCACTGTTTTACAGTTGAGGTAAAACACAGACCTTCTGTCCCAAACAATGTCAAGGACTGGCAAGTATTTGAAGACGATGCACAAATAAACAATTTTTTGACTTTACAGCAAGAATTTGCAGGATTAAATATTGACACTGAAAGAGCAAGTCAATCACAAATACCTGAAAGAGCAAGTCAATCACAAATACAGTTTGAACAGAATAACCACCCAATATCACCCAGAACAGCAAAACAAATGCTACATCCAACCATTTTCAACAAAGAAAACATACAACAAATTCAACAAAACAGTTATGAAGAAGTGCCTGTTACAGAGGCTGAGATCATAGAGCTGAAAGATAATTTTCTTCCAACAGGCCTAACTCCATTAGAGGACATATTTAACTCAAATGACATCCGTAGAAAACCAAAGATGCAGCCCCTTAACGCTACCGTTGAGGAATGCAACATTGGAACCATTGAGAAACCCAAGATAATAAAATTGTCTGCATCCTTACCTCCTGATCAAAAGCCCAAATACATTGACCTTTTCAAAGAGTTTCAGGACGTGTTTTCATGGGGCTATGAGGATCTAAAATCCTATGATACCTCTGTTATCCAGCACACTATCCCTCTCAAGCCTAATCAAAAGCCATTCAAACAGAAATTGAGAAGAATTAATCCCATGCTTCTCCCCTCAATTGAAAAAGAGCTACAAAAAATGTTTAAAGCTGGTATTATAGCACCAATCAGGTTTTCTGATTGGATTTCAAATTTGGTGCCCACAAGAAAGAAAACTGGTGAAATAAGGCTTTGTGTTGATCTTAGAAACTTAAATCAAGTGTCCCTCAAGGACAATTATCCCTTACCCAAGATGGATCACATTCTCCAAAGAGTGGTAGGGGCCTCAAGGATTTCATTACTTGATGGATTCTCAGGCTTTAATCAGATCTTAGTTCACCCTGATGATCAAGACAAAACTGCATTCACAACCCCATGGGGAACTTTCAAATATGTAAAGATGCCTTTTGGATTGAAGAATGCAGGGGCAACATTTCAAAGAGCAATGGATATTGCTTTTGCCAAAGAGATTCATGACTTCCTTGTCATTTATTTGGATGATCTCACACCTTTCTCAAAATCAGACCAAGAACATTTGAAACATCTGAGACAGATCTTCCTAATATGTAGGAAATATGGAATCTCCTTGAATCCCAAGAAATCCTTATTTGGTTTGGAAGAAGGTAAGCTATTGGGACATATCATCTCAAAGGATGGCATTAGAATTGACCCAGATAGGATACAAGCTATCTTACAAATGCCCCACCCAAGAAATATCAAAGAATTGCAAGCATTCTTGGGAAAAATCAATTTCTTGAGAAGGTTTATCCCAAACTTAGCAGAACTGATCAGATTACTAAATAACATGCTAAAGAAGGATGCAAAAGTGAAATGGACCGTGGAAGCAAATCAAGCCTTTGAAGGTATAAAATTTTCCCTTACCCAAACTCCAGTCCTAACAAATCCTCAATTTGATAAAGAATTCATCATTTTCTCTTTTGCCTCCCAACATACTATTGCTGCTGTTTTATTACAGAAATATGACCAGGGAAATGAAAAGCCCATTGCTTTCTTTAGCAGAGCTCTTAGAGATGCACCTATGAAATACCAAATCATGGAAAAACAAGCCTATGCTTTGGTCAAGGCCATTAAGGACATTAGGATTTATATCCTTTATTCCCATGTTATAGCTTATGTGCCAAGTCCTATTGTAAAAGACATACTCACTCAAGAAAACTTAGAGGGTAGAAGAGGAAAATGGATTGCCAACATCTTGGAATTTGACATTGAAATAAAACCTACAAAGCTGATAAAAGGGCAAGGCTTGGCCAAATTAATGACATAATCAAACTTCCAAGCCTTAGACATAAACCAACTGGACAATGAACCGGAGCTGGCGACTCCAAAGATCAACGTAGCCTTTGAACAATCCCCTTGGTACTCTGATATATGTTATGTGTTACAAAACCTGTGTGCTCCCCCAGGATTGTCCAGAACTAAATGTAGGTTCTTAAAAATGAAAGCCTCAAGATTTTGTGTTATGGATGGTAATTTGCTTTGGAAAAACCATGAAGGGATATTGTTAAACTGCTTAATTGAGAATGAGACTAACAATATCATGAAAGAATTTCATGCAGGTGACTGTGGTGGACACTTGTACTGGAAGTCCACTGTGGACAAAATACTAAGGGCTGGTTACTATTGGCCCACTATTTTCTCTGATGTTAAAAAGTTTACCACATCATGTCATAAATGTCAAGTGTTTGAGGGAAAGAGAAAGTTACTACCACTTCCCTTGAGGCCTATTGCCACAGAGAGACCTTTTCAACAATGGGGCTTGGATTTCATTGGGGAAATTCATCCCTCATCTTCAGGCCAACATAGATGGATTCTAACAGCTACAGACTACTTCACTAAGTGGATTGAAGCTGTTCCATGCAGACAAGCAAATGATTCAACAATCATTCAGTTTTTGGAGAATAACATATTGGCTAGATTTGGTTGTCCTGACAAAATAATAACAGACAATGCTGTTGCTTTCAGATCTAAGAAGATGGTGAATTTCTGCCACAAATTTCACATTTCCTTGGGCCATTCTACTGCATACTATCCCCAAGGAAATGGCCTTGCTGAATCATCAAATAAAAGCCTGGTAAACATCATAAAGAAGGTGCTGGAAGAAAATAAAAAGAATTGGCATAAGAAACTTGTGAATGCCTTATGGGCAGATAGACTAACAACCAAGAGATCAATTGGGACCAGCCCATATGAGTTAGTCTATTGATTAGAAGCTAAATTCCTTTCATCACTAGGGATTCCTGTCATGAAACTTCTTCAAGAAAGTCAAGCTAAACCAAATGATATGCAGAGAAGGATAAATCAAATAATATGTCTGCAGCAAACTAGAGATCAAGTTTACAGCAGAGTTCAAGTTTTACAAGAAAAATTAAAGAAAGCTTTTGACAGAAGGGCTAAGGCAGAAGATTTCAATATTGGAGACAAAGTCCTCAAGTGGGATTCAAGAAGGGAAGATAAAGGAAAACATGGAAAATTTGATTCCCTTTGGACAGGACCATTTGCTGTTCAAGCAGTGCAAGGAAACAATACTTATTTCCTCAAAAGTCTTGATGAAGCTGATTTGAATGAAGGTCCTGTGAATGGCAGGATGCTGAAGCACTATTTTGACTACCATCCATGAGTGCAACCATGATTTTCCCTTGTACATATTTAGGTGTATATATTACTTTTGTTGACATGTAACAATGCAGTTTCTCAAAGTTTTACAGATTATCAGCAAAGGGCAAATAAGTTTCAAGCTTTATCAAGATAGGAAGAACACAATTTTGGATTTTCAAAGAGGAATACTCCAACATTTGATACAAGAAGTCAAGGGGCAAGGCATTCTGACCTGCTGTTCTTGGTCTTTCAAATGAAAAACCATCCCCATGTTGAGGCATTGTTAGCTACCTATATCAATAGGTTTCATATCTCATGATTGGCAAAGGAAAGGTCCAAATATGCTCTGCTTTGGTGAGGCAAAGATCCCATATTTCTTAGAGAAGACAATGTATGTACATAAGTTCTTTGTTGACTCAATTTTGATGGGTGATCCAAAAGCCTAATCTGGATCATGCCATGTTTCAATTTTTGTTGTAGAACAGAGAAAGAAGTCTGTCCAAACTGTTTAATCTTGGCAGACCAGTAGCTTAGGTAGAGAATTAAGGTTCCCAACTGCTTAATCTGGGACCTTGGAAGCAATAAGGGTAGCATTAGATAGAAAATCAAAAGGGAAAAGCCAAGGAAAAGAAAAAGGCATATAAGGGTCTGCAAGTCTAAGTGCACCCTCCATGAAGAAATAAAAAATGCTAGGCAAATAGATGGGTAGGCAGTTGGGGTTGCAGAAGTCTCAGTCCTTTACAATTGAATGTGGGCTAACCTATTCACAAAGGAAAATCAATGGTTTGAGAAGGTCCTCTTCTCCATTATGTTGCAGCAAAGTAAATGAGCATGTCTAACTTCCCAGTTTCCCCTTTCACTCCCATTCCTAACATCCCCTCATCAGTTGAGATTTATGGAAGAATTGGTGGTTTTATGGTGGTTCTTATCCCTTTCAAAGCCACATTTCTTGTCTAAAATTCTTTTCATTTTGATCTACTCCCTAAACTAAGTGATTTTCAAAATAAACTTAGTGATATCATTCCTCACTTACCCTTTTCATCCATATTAACTCCTAACTTCTATTATCTAAATCCCCTATGTTACTCTTTCCCTACTATTATAACACTATGGTGTATAAACCCCAATCATTGTATAACTATCCCTCCCCTTGGCATTATAGCCATATGTTCACAGTCAGGGATTAAATTGGCACCAGCCCAGTTTAAGAACCCTAAGCCCTACCCTTTTCCCCCTTCAAGAAGTCATTTGACCCATTTAACCCCTTTATATGCTAAAACCTTATAAAAACCCCATTACTGTACCCCTAACCCGCTTCGTTTGCGAAATAACCACCAAAAACCCACTTTTTCATTTTATCCAAAGTTCTGGCGCAACCATAAAATCCGTAAAAAAACATTGGAAAAACCATAAAATCCGCCATATTCCAAAGGTTTCCGCCGAGCGCAAATCCCAAGAGAAATATTATTTTATTCCGCCCTCCGCCCGTATCGTTCGGCCATCTCAGCGTCTCGTCGACCGTCGGATCGGGCCCCTTTTATCCAACGGCCCTCGTGCATATCGGACCGGCCCCGATGTACGAGAGTTACCTTCCGATATCTGTCAGAGGGTGACGTCAGGCCTCTGCCACGCGCCACCCCCACAGCGTATCGGAGGTACATCTGACATTTCTACCTCTGTATCAAAAGCAGTGCGATATGAAACCGCTAACCACTTCCGGTTTCGGTTGATCCGCCCTGCCAGCGTCACCACCGCCGTGTCAGCGCCCCGTCCCCGATTTGACCCACCTGTCTGCCACTTCACCATCCCCGTGGACCCCTTGTATGCCGCCACGTCACCCGATGACGTCATGCTGACGTCATCCAAAAAAGGCGCCAAAGTCCTAAAAAACTATATTTTGGCCGAAATGTCGCGTTTTTTGCACTTTTTGCAAAAACGTTGTTGTATTCTATGCATGAATTTCACGTCCCAGCCTTCGCCAACCTGCTGAATTCAACCTCCAGACCGCTGGCGTGCCATTTCACCTGCATCCTTGACCATTGCTGACTGTATATCAGGTATTTATCCGTGCAAATCCTTTCTGCGCCCGGTTTTGTCTGTAAATTGCCAAATTAACTTAAAGCAGTGAAGAAACAGATAATTCACCAGCAAATCCCCTCTGCCTGGTTCCCAGTTACACCTAGAATGTCGAAATTCACCAGCTAAGCCTCGTTCACCTGAAATTTTATTAAAACTGCATTCTGTTCACGCATTCGCGAACCGGTAACCCACACTGTACCAATTTGCTGTAAAAGTGAGAGTAAGGCCAGACATTTGCCTTATTCGTGTTCTAAGCATTATTTCAATTGCTGCAACTTACCTTTTGTCCTCTGTTCCTGAGTAATTCACCCTCCTGTTCATAGAAAACCCTTTGGTGTTGTTCTACAGAGTAACACTAGTCCATAAACAACAGAATCCTAAAGGAAATCATGGATACACCAGTAACCCCAGTGGCATTAAACGTTGCTCCATTGAATGCCCCTCAGAGAGAATTGGAGTGGCAGCCTCTAGCAGACCTGGACTATCAAATTTCAGAGGAAATGCTGATGAGGACCAAGTTCCACATCCACCTGCTAAATGAGCTAAAGGCTAAACATGAGAATGGGACAGATGTGCTGGGCATATGGGACTCTTTTCTCCCTATATTCAAGCTCCCTCAGGTCAATCAGTTCCCTGATTTGATCCACCTATGTGCCGAAAACTATGACCCTACTCAGAGGGCAGTGCTTGACCCTTCAGGCTCAGCTGTGTTCTACATCACCCCTGAAGCTATCAAAGAGATGCTCTGCTTCAAGACTGAGAAGAAATTGGTCCCTCTATCACTCATAGACTTGATAAATCAAGGAGCCAGATTGACAGATGCTCAGGTCACCAAATTAAATCAGTTGTACATTGACTCTGACTCTGTGAAGTATCCTCCTGTCAACCAAGTATACCTCAATCAATTGGGCAGAGATCTTGCAGACATGATTAGTCCCATTTTGGGCTATAATTCAATTGAATTTGTTGATCAAACTGTGCTGGTAATGATGCTCATGTTCGCTCCTGGCAAGTCTCCAATCTGCTATGACTATGCCACCTACATCTCTGATAAAATACATGAGCAGTTGATGAACTTGGCCCGAGAAAAGGTGTTCAGATACACCTCCTACATTTATCATTTGATCTTATATTTTCAACATGAGAAATTTTCTTTTACTATCAAAAGGGTGGATGCCCAAGGCAATCCAAGGTCAGTGGTCTACTGGTCCTCTGCCTTCCACTACAGATCTCATTCTCCATACACTTACTGTGAGTTCATAGATCTCTTCATCCACCCAGCCATGTCTATGCTGATGAGTTCACCTCCTCCAAGGCTCACTGATGAAATGCAAAGAATCCTTCAGTTATCCAAATCATACAGCATTGGGGACTGGTACCTCTACCAAAAACACACAGTCATCAGGATCTATGGGTGTGAACTGCCTCCCTACAGATTGCCCAAGTATGTGCCCATGAGATTGTTTGCCCTGGAATACTTCAGGCAATTTGGAAATGCCGATGTGCTGCACTTTTCAGGCAGAGGCAAGAAAGCACAACTGAAGGTCAGGAACCAACTTGGCCACTTTATCTACAACAAAAGGGAAGAAGGTTGGAAAGAGGAGGATAGCATGTTGGAATCCCTGGGCCTGCAAACCAGTTTCCTGTGGAAACCATATGACCCCAATCACTTTGTAACTTTAAGAAGGGTCAAGTATAGGTTGTCAGGTTATGACCATGTGAGGATTCCTCACATAGAAAAATATGCAAACCAAGTAAAATGGAGGAGAGGAACCCTAGAGGAGCCTGTTACACAAGAAGAGTTGAATCAAAGAGCAGTGAGAAATCTGAAAAAGATGGCTAACCTTGAACTTTGTTCACAGGTACCCACTCTTCCAAGCACACAAGTGGGAGCAGTTGCCTCGTCCTCAACTGCAAATCAGCAAGCAGCCAAGGCTAGTGAGCAAACCTCTAGCAAAGGCAAGGAAAAGGTGATGGAAACAGAACAGCCGCCTCATGAGGAGGTGCAGCAGCAATAGCAGCAGGTAGAGCAGCCACAACAGCAGGAACAACAGCAAGAAGAGGGGCAGCATGACAAAGAGCAGCCATTACAGCAAGAAAGGGCAGCTGAGGCCCCAATTTTCACTGAGCAACAGGCTCAGAATACTGTGCCTCCTAGGCAAGAGACTACTACTGAAGCTTCAGTCCTCCAAACTCCAAAAAAGGAGGATATAAGTAGGAAAATGGACAGAGAGACTCCCCTCACATCATCCATAAATCAGGGAGGAAAAGGGCATAGAATGAATCCCTTCTCTGAGGAGGAAATGCCAATAGGGCAGTCTCTGGGCATGGGCCCACCTAGTAGAGAAGCATCTGCTAGCTCCTTCCAGCAGGGACAGGACAGAACAATGGGAGGAGAAGTCAGCTCCTCAAGCCACCAAAGAGAAGCTGAAGGAGGAATCAAACAGCAGTTTATTGACATTAAAAGGAAAAATGAGCCACTTAAAATACAACTCTATAATCATCTGCTGAAAATGGCTCCTACCAACGAGCAAAGACTGATGTCTGCCTATGATGTTCAGGAGGGAAAAATGATCATGAGTCATTTTATGCTAGCTGTACTACAGCCACAGTCCCCTACAAATTATATAAGGACCAATCTTGAGGTCCTTGCCAAGGACATCCACCCAATGGACAAAATTGAATTGCACAAACAAACGGGTGAGATGGTGTATGCCTCCTTGGCAGACAAAACATTGGATAAATACAGGCTAGAAAATAGCCTAAATAATACAACTGCCCAACTTGAGTTGGAAAGGGCATCCTCTCAAGTGAAGGATAACAGAATTAAAGCCTTGAAGGAAATAATTATAGAACTTGGGCATGATCCCAAGGATATTAAGGCTGTACAGGCATTGTTGAAATTGCGGGATGCAGACATGGCAGCCCTTAGAAAGATGGTCAAAGTCCCAGCAACGATTCACCCACAAACTGAAGAAGTTGATCAGCTGAGACATGATCAAGATGCCACAGCTTTGCTGGTATCCCTGTACAAACAGCTAATCCAGACCCAAGAGAAGTTGGGAGAGTCAGAGGCTGCCCAGGCAGCATTGCAGGCAGCATTGTAGCAAAAGGAAGGAGGTCAAACCTCTCAGCCTCCTCCTGAAATAATCAACCTTGAGGAAGCTCCTCAAACCACTGCTCCCCCTACTCAACAAACAGAACAAGAAACACCATCCACCTTAGCACCAGCGCCAACAACAGACCAGGCTTCGAGCCTGGACATGCAGAAACTAAGGAATGAAATCCAAGCCCTGGAAGCCCAAATGTCAGAGTTAAAAGAGGCCAGGGAAAATTTGGTCAAGTTGAATGAGAGATATGACAAATCTAAGCAGACTGTAGCAGAAAAGGGCAGGGAAATAAAGGCCCTTAAAGACAGGATTAAGGAGCTGGAGAAGGAGCTCACATTGGATAAAGTGACAGCTAAGCTCAAGACAGTGCTATGGGCCAACATTGGCCAATCCGTCACTGACCAATGGCAGTATATTGAGACAATCCATGAGCAGATTGAGCTCATAGCAAAAGCACAGAGGGAAATCTAGAGATCAGGGGCATCTCTAGGCAATATGCCTGAGGTTGCCAACAGAATGATCAATGTGCTTAACAACAGAACAAGTGCTCAGTTATCTACTATGGGAATCTCCAACAGAACTGAGACCATCCAGCTAATAAAGAGGGTCCTAACACTGAGAAGCCTAGTGCAGACACTAGAGAGAAGGACCCAGGATATGCAGACCGAGGTCAATAGATTCACGGAAAAATTTGTGGCATTGCAAAACAGAGGTCTTCCAAGCTTACTGAATAGCGCAGGAAGACTACTTTCCCATGAAAACTATGCCAAGAGGGTGAACACCTTTGCCACAAATCAGATCACAGAGAAGGCCAGCACCTCAGAGGAAATAGGGCCAGCAACAGGACAAAGTCTCTACAACAGAGTAGAGAACTTATTTTTTATCATGGATGAGATCAAACATCTGTTTGAAGTGCCTCCCAATTTCTATAAATACACAGAGGCAGATGAGACTTTGGATGCAATTCTCAGACATCAATTGCCCACACAGGAATGGTGGACTAAGGCAATACAGATGATATTATAAACCAGAGCCTGTAAATCAAGTTTTGTTATTTATTATTCAAATTTACAAATTATCATGCACAGGAAAACTTGAAAAGATCAGCATGCATGAAAAGGGAAGGGTTGAGCCAACTCAGCAGAACTATTCGGCCAACAAAGCACAATTGACAGCTAATAGGTAGCAGGGCCGAAAGTTACAGCACGACATGCCATAAAGGCCCATTTTTCAGAGTTAAAGCAGAACAGTTAGACTGACTCAGTGGCCTCTAAAGGCCAAAATATCTTCTGACAGACATAAAGAGCATTTATGTTGTATTAAAAGCAGTGATAACTTCTTATCTACTGTTCTGTATAAGTTGGTGAAAACATTTATTTCTCAGATGACTCAACGCCTTAGATATTTTGTATGACCGTTTGTATATATTCCCCCCTGGCATAAGCTTGCAGGGGTTGTTGATTACTCTTCAAGAGTTCTTTTGCTGTAAATTTTCAGAGTTTAATACAAAGGCCGATGGAATTTCCGAAAATCTGTGTTGTCTGAGGGATTGTGATGCAATTGCTGAGTGCTACAGGATTCCTGCATGTTGTCATGGCTCAATAAGTTTCCTTTAAACTTTCGTTATGTTTCTTTCTGTTACTTTCTCATAACTCATCCATGTTCTAGATTTCACAATTAATGGCAGAGAAAAAGACTAATTCCAGGATTTATTCATAGAATACTCTGAATTCAATCTATGCTATTACAAATGTTTTCTTCAGTTATGGTTATCAAGGTGTGATTCTTAATTGCTGCACCTCTACACTGTATCTTTCACAGAAATTATTGTTTAGGAATTCAAGTCTGCTCCTTTACAATACATCTCTTTCTCACAACCCAGCTTAGTGGAAAATTCTTAATTGCTTTTCACTGGTTGCACACATTTCATCACTATAATACCAAGTTTGTTTCATGAGATATTCAAAAGGCCCTGCAGTTTCAGCAATCCTAATCTACCTCTCAAACAACTAGTAACCAAATACTCCATTGCCCAATGGACTAGAATTATATGAAGGTTTACACCTTAGGTACAGAAGATATCCCTCAACCAAAACATAAACCAAACCCTGAACATCACAGCTAGTCTAAAATAGTATCAAAACAGAGACAAATCATAAAGAGAGAGCCCTCTCTGATTATAGTTTGGCTAGAAACTGTAATCCAAAGATTGGTTAGTGGTTACCCCAGCCGTATTCCCTTGGGAGTGATAGGGAACAACCTGGGTGTTAACAGAGCATTGATGCACTTTTCCACAGCAAGTGCTTCTCTCATGTTTTTAGCTAAGGTAGGTTTCCCAGCCCTGTCTACAAAAATGGCTATATTGGCAGGTAGGGTGGTAATATACCATTCGCTTCGAATTTGTTCACTTGGTTTGGAAGCTGTAGGGATTTTATTCAGGAGTTTATTAAATCTAGCGTTAAATTCCCTTATTGGTTCCCTATGCTCTATTCTCTGATTGGAGAGGTTGTTTATTAAAGTAGCTAAGGACCTATCATCTCCATATTTGGTAAGAAACTGCTCTTGGCAAGTGTTCCAACTGGTAATGGAACCAGAGGGTAGAGAAAAATACCAGGATCCTGCTGATCCTTGCAAGGTGTAAGGGAGGAGTCTAACAACAACATCTTGCTCTATCACTCCTTTCAAGTTAACTGCTAACGTAAAATTATTAATGTGTTCTTCAGCCTGGGTCCTGTCATCTGGGTTAAATTTAGGTAGCCATTTTTCAGGAGCATCTGGTAAAGGATGCAATGGTGCAGGCATGTTGACTGCACCTGGCCTGGTCCATGGATCTGCCATTATAATAGCAACAGTGGTTGATACTACTGTTGGAATTCCAGATGTCTAGGAAGGAACTAATGCTGAGGAGTGAGCAGGTTGGGATGTTGAGGCTTCTAATCCTTGGTGAACGACAATATGTAATGGGGAAGTGGATGGTTGACTTTGCAGAGGGGAAGATGCAATGGAGGATGTGGATGAAAGCTCTCCACTATCAGATCCTTCAGTAATTTTCTTCACATTTTTCCTTCTGGGTAAAGGGAACTCGGTAGGTTCAATACCAAGTTTTTCGCTCTGAAGTCTGGTGAGAGGATGAGTTAAATTGAACTGCGAAGTCGCACTGCTTTGTGATACCTCAGATTTCTGTGGTGAAATCGAGAAGCTCTGAAGTTTGTGGATAAGAGACTGGACTTCAGGTGATTCAAGACTTAATTTTTCTGGAGTATGATGAGTTTGAGCAGTGGTAGTTGATTCCCCTTCTCCTTGTTTGGATACCGGCGAACCAGTATGCAAATGGGAAGATCGAGGGGATATGGAGGGAGAATTACTCTTATAATGGCTTATAGGTTTTGAATTATGTGCCATTCATAGTTGATGGCCCTCCTTCTAGCGCCAAAAATGTTGATGCCTCGAAAATCGCTGCAACAACATCGGGGATAACCACCCAGTCCGGACCTTAGTGCAGCTCCTTTTCCATTTGGAATAGTGGCTCCGACTGGGGATAATGGGACCAGTTTCCCAGAAGTAGATAAATGGGATGGATGGATGATTATAAACTATGCTAGCGACGAGCGAATAACTAAAACTATCAGCAAGAATATAATAACTATGATCTATCCCGGGGACTTATTGAGCTTTAAAGTGTAGCGTTTGATGGTCTGTGTCTAGAGACAGGCATATAAATGACTCCATCTTTAAGGCATAGATATTAATTCATTCAAGATTGCTATGCCTAAATAGTTAAACAAAGCGATTAAAACAAAATTACATAACTTTATCATTTATATCATTGTCACATGCATGATTGAAAGGAAAGGCACATCGTAAAACATCCAATAGTGGAATGAATAAAGATCTGCTGTTACAGCGCATGCATATAATCAACAATAGCAAGAATAATCACATAACAATTCATATAAAAGGAATGAATTCAGACATAGATAGAAATACCATATGAGCTGCTTGACACTCCCAAATATCAATCGCTATTTGTAGTTCTTCCTTCAACGCAAAAACATCCTCAACAACGACAATAGTACACAATTTCATAAAGAAGCTTCCTTGTTAAATTAAGAACAATTGGCCCAGTTTCATAAAAGAATATTGACTGAAGCACAATAGTGCAAACTTCAGTCTATTAAGTCTGTTACAAAACTTTACGACCCTTTCCAAAACAAAGAAAGGGTCTATAAATACTAAACTAATCTAAATATCTAATAAACAGAAATCCTACATAATTGGCATCAATAAATATTGATCCTATTTCCTGGAGTAATCTGGCAATCGGCGACATGATTCATCAGGTAGGCTGCTTGCGTTTAAACCTGAGCTGACTTGTCGCAAGCATTGGCTCTACTTCAGGTGGTTTGTTGAGAAGCGAACTGAGCTGGGCAGCATAGGTGGCATCCTGAATGTCGGGAATTATACACCCGATTGCATCTGTTAAACACTTAAGGGCGGCTCTCTGTGTGTGCGGCTTAATTAGGAAAAGCCAATATGCATCGAAGGTCAAACTGTTAACCCCAGCGATTAATCTCCCCTTTTCCTCCAAGTCAGGATAACACATTTGCTCCAACATGTTTGTTGTTGTTATCTTTCCAGGTGTACATTGGGAGATCATATTCGCTAAGTAGAGAGTGTTGTTAACCAGATCAACTAGGTTGCTGGAGGTTGATTTACACCTTGAAGCTGCCATTTCTTCTTTCATCACCTGAGTGTGCCATTCTGTAAAAGGTATGTCTTTATATGTTTCTGAAATCTTGGGCAAATTTTCTTCTCTCCCTTGATCAGAATCTTGCCAGTCAAGATATCCACTTATGATCTCTTCGGCCTGGTCTAACTCATTCCTGGCCTTCTCTACCTGCTGATTAATGGATGTAGTTAACTCACACAATGGATCTGCCTCAGTGAGTTGTTGACAAAGGAGCCTAATTTGTGATATCAATGCATTGTTTATTAGTGATGCTTCCTTTCTGAACTCATCCACCTGTGGAGCGCCTTTGATTATTTCAAGCTGCGATGACAATTGAGCGATTTGCTCATCTTTCGTTTTCATCATTTGCTCATTTTCTGCTCTCAATTATGCCAATGCCTCCGAAAATTCCTTTTGTTTCTGGATTGCATTTTGGTAAATCCTTTGCCTTTCTTCCTGCAATTGCTGGGTTAATTGATCATTCATTTGCTGTTGTGCCAGCAACTGCTCCTCTGCTTGCGCTGCCTTCTGCTTTGTCTCGGTCAATTCTGCCTGTAGTGCAAAAATTTCTTGGTCCTTAGTCTTCAGTAGAAGACTTACCTCCGATGCCTTGTCTATTGTTGCTGCGGAATAGGCTCCTGCATACTATGACAGCTTTGTTAGGTCATCGGAGGGGTCCAATTCCTCCTTCCATACTACATTACCCGTGACTGTTTGCTCTGGAAAGATAGAAGGTTGATCAGTCCTTCGTCTTTTCCTTGATCGCTTTACAACTGCTCTATGCCTTGGGCTGTAGAAAACATCCAGGGGAGGAATATCTTCTACCTGAAGAATGATTTGGTCGGAGGGGTCCTTTGGTATTACTTCAACATCCTTAGAAATGGGTGGGCCACTGGTTCCACTTAGAACTGGAGGTGAAGTGATGTCCTGCGTATCATTTGTCTTGGAAGTGTCCCCACCTTTTGAACATTCCAACCCACTGATGATGGAATGAAACTGCTGCCATTCCTGGAATAGTTTGGGGTCTATGGTAGTGTCCACATTGACATCGGTGGTGGTTTGCTTCTCCTTTTCGGTTTGGGACTCTTCCCGTTCTTTTTCTTGCTCTTTCTTCAGCTGTTCCTCTTGTTCTTTCTTTTTCCTTTCCTCTTGCTCTTTCCTCTGTTGCTCCTCTTTATCTTTCCTCTGTTTCTCCTCGTGTGCTCTCTTCTGTCATTCTTCTTTTTCTTTTATCTACCTTTCCTCCTGTTCCTTTTTATGATCCTTTGTTACTACCGGAGGTTCTTTTGATTGTTGCCGAACAGGCCCGCTTGATGATGTCGTTGGGGTTGTTGCTAGTAAATCTAGAGGCAGAGTTTGCAACCTCTGTTCTCTAAGCTTATTGAACTCAGTTAGCCCTTCATCATTATATTTCAATCGAGAAAGTTCTTAAGCTTGACCTATTGTTTCGGCTGCAATGAATAGGTCGTCAAACCAATCTTCTTTGTGCTCGAATTTTGTTAATTTGGCCTGTTCTAGCGCATTGTAGGCAACTTTGCTTGGATCATATGGCCTGTTTGGGATAGTCGCCAGAGTTAAAGATTGAAGCTTTGTGGCTTCCTTTTCTGCATGTTTGAGATCATGCAGAGTATAGACACCACAGCTGAAGGGAAAAGAGGGCCAGCCCCTCTTCTTTTCTTTCTTGAGAGTTTGTGTAACACTCTCAGCCGTAATCTAATAGGCGATTTCTCTTGCTAGTAGTTTATCTGGTATATACAGAGGGAGAACATGTGGGTTGGCTTGGCTGCCGAAAACTCTTATGTAGGTAAATCTCTCCTCTCCAAACCAACTTGCTACCGCTGTTATATCAAACGAAGCTTGATATGAAATCTTGGGAATGGGTTTGTCAAAAATAGAATAGTGAATAGGCACCATAAAGCCATTGCAGACTTGGTACAGATGGTGCTTGTAAGAGATCTTCCATAGTTTCTGATGGTATATGTGGATGGTCATGGGATCTTGTGGTGTCCACCTCCAGCCGAGCACGGGGAATTCAGAATTGAAACATATTGTATCTAAGATATATGCACTGTAATAAAATGGGGGAATTTTCCTTTCTGTGACGATAGTCTGATGTCTAAAGTCACGCACAGCCTGTGCTAATTTGTCAGAAAGGATGGTGGCCCAATCCATAATTATACCGTTTACAGCTGCCTCCATTAGAGGAACTATCTCTATGGTAAAATTAGCAGAGTCATGCAATCCCCATAATCTACACATCATTATCCCCGCATAGCAATAAGGAGAAGCCAGAGAGTCGACTGAGTACTTACCCGAAGATTCGTGCTTGTGTTTGGCTGGATTTTTTCTCCAATCCTGGATGGGTTCGGATTCAAATTCATTTTCATTTGCAAACTTCTCCAGGAATGCTTTATTATATATCTTCTCCGGCTCGGGCAAATGATACATTTGTCTTAGATCATCCGGCCTGAACGATCCGAATATTCTCCCATCTATAGTGTTGAAAGTTCTGTCCAAAATTGGGATTTCTTGAATCGCCCACCGCACTACATCTGTGTATGGTAGAATTTTCTCCCTAGCCGCTATTCTGTGAAGGAAAGAGTCAGCTAAATCTTTGAGAGTACAATCAGACTTGCGAGTAGGATCCGCAGTAGCTTCTATTACTGTCTTTTCTGGTTGTTCGGCTTCAATCAAATTGTAAGTCCCTTGCCAAGTGACTCTGGTGAGGCCCGTGCATGTAGTATCAGAAATTAAACCCTTCTTCTTGTCCACAAGAGCTTGACCTGCTGCTGATGTAGTGGAGGCGCCTGCGGTCTTCTTTGATTTCTTCCCCATCTTGTTTGAGTTTTCTCTTTCGGATGGATTCTGCACAGAGAGACAAATGTGCGTAATATAGAGACAGCAATGAAAACTTGCAAGTAATGAGAACATATGCATAGGTGAGTAATAAGGGATTAGTCTTTAAAAATAGGCACGGACACAATCCATGGAAAGATTTTAAGAATTATGATCTCATTGATTGGTCGTTTAAAACCTGTCATCCCTTAAATGCCCATTATATCGTTATTCGGCTGAATGATTCACTTAAGCGTGCACTGGGTGTTTTGGCAGTTGAGTGCAGGTAAATGACTGCTTAACCAATCAAGCTTTAAATATGAATGAATTGCGATATCCCATCACTTAACAGCTTTTTATTGAAAACTGCCCTTTATCGCATCACGTCGGGGGAATGAGGATTATAAAGTGCACATATAGTGTATCGCCGATCGCCGATAGCGATATTGGATCGCATCGGGGGTATGACCTGTGCGCCTTAATGATGTGCATTGGATATTGCCGATTGCCGACTGCATCGCATCGGGGGAAAAGCTTTGAGCATATTAAGACTTAAGTAAAGATTACCGCCGATATCCAATCGCTGATTTCGCATCGCATCGGGGCTAATGGCATGGGGCGCTCTTAAAATGTGCATGAAGTTTTTCCGATCGCCGATTGCGATATCGCATCGGCGGAAATCAATGTGTCGTTTATTTATATTTCTTATGTCATTGCGATATGCGATCTTGCGATCGCTTTATCGCAATGACAAAGATTTGCCTTATTTCGTTAAATGGGTTTTTCAAAAAGGGTTTTATAAAATGAGTTCATTTGATTATCGAACCTCTTTTGAACAATAAAAGTATTGATACCAATTAAACTTTAAAGCATACGTTAATATTTATAAATAAAGATGATATGAAATGGGGGGTTGTTGTAGAGCACAACAGGTACTTTGAGAACCATTAACATCACTGGTGGTCTCTCTCACACTTGTTAATAGTTTACATCATCGACTGGTAATCAAGTGGTTTCTACCATGTTCGACATCAACTCATTTATTCGCATGGATAGAATCGTACCATTTCGGGAAGTAGAAATGAAGACCCTGGATCTAGTTTCCACCATCCAGGCTGCGAGGAGTTTTGTATTCATTATACAGTAGACTAATCATAAACAGATGGCTGCGTCCATACTGTGTCTACAAGAGTCTATGAATATGATGTACTGCGAAATCATTCCTATATCAGAGCAGTAGTTAGTTTGTTAGTTAAAGTTTTCAATCTGAGTATGGGAATGCCTACCTCAGTGATGATATGATTTTACATATGTATTTTGTGTTGAATACTTGCAGGTTCCGAATGGGCTCTCCACAAGATAATCCTTGAAATGATAAAGTACTTCACCCTTCCTAGATGATATGAAACCCTAATCTACTACATGATTCGCACTTTAGGGGGCAATCTGTTACACTAAAATTTGTCACCATGACTATTTGCAGTTAGTATGGCTCCATCAACTGTCATACTATCCTCCTTGGCAAGTCTTATACCTCTGCTCTTCATGTCAAACTCCAAGAAAGATAGAAAGTCTTGAAAAATCTATATAACTCCGGGTACGCAGTTTCTCTTAGCCTTACCTGCGTGTACGCACCTCAAGTTCACATTCCCTGCGTACTTGTACGCTCTGTCTGTAAAGGGGTGGGTGTGTACCCCTGTAAAGGTCAAAAGGCACGAGTTTTACTTCAAAAAAAAAGTTACTTGTGGTCGATTCTAGAGCATTCTAGAAGTTTGTTTGACGTGTATTGAGCGCCTCCAGATGGTTCATGTATCCCTATGAAAGAGGAACTTATACCATCAAGAGGGGAGCTATCCCATCCAAAGAGGGGCTTATCCCATTGATGGTGGACCTGATTAACTTCCTCTAAAGCACTATAAATACAGGCATTGGGCCAGAGGGAGGGGAGGTTGAAAGCTAAACATTCCTAAGGGTATATGCTGCTGGAATTAGGACTCCCTTATAGAGCTTTAGAGGAGAGATTCCCATCCTTTCTTAGCTTCATTTGGAAGTGGGTGAGCTGATCAAAGTAAAGGAGAACTCTTGCTAGACCCTGGGAAGGACCTGCACAACACCAAGGCACAGGTTGTAATGGTTTCTTTTGTTTCCACTTAATACAATTAAGCTCATTTTTCTCAACAGGTTGTTATACATGATTTGTTTCATATACTCCTTGGTCTGTATGATGAATATGTTTTATTTTATGATTTATTCAGGTGCTATGTAATCGCTTGCTTGTTAGTGAATGCAGGTTTCAAAGAGAAGGAGGAGCTCATCCGGATCGGCGAGGCTGGACTGCTACAAAGCGTTGGACTAAAGGTATGTTATAAACACATGATTACTTGTATTCTAAACACATATTTAGGGAAAGATAGTGTTTAATTGTCTTGTTTGTCACTAGAAAGCCTTAGCTTCTAGGGAGGTTGGTTTTGTCCGCAAAATTGACTCTTTCCGCATGACAAGATGCACAACAACTGGCTAAGTGGAAGAAATACACAGTAAAATCTAGGAGGATTATCCTAGAGGGAGTCATAGACCATGTTATTTCAAGTTGAAGAATTCTTATGTAATGTGGAAAGCCCTCATGGAGTTATTCGAAAGCAATAATGATGGTAGGAAATTGACATTGAGAGATAAGCTCAGGAACATTCGAATGGGAAAAAATGAAATTGTTGTTCAATACCTATCCAGATTCACTCAGGTTAGATATGGACATGGAGGAGTAGGAGATAATGTTACATAATCTAAAATTGTGAGCTTAGAACTCATTGGTCTACCAAAGCCTTGGCACAACTATTAAGATTCAGTTAATGGAAGAGACAGGCTCCTAGATTGGGAGAGACTTTGGTCTGACTTGGTACAGGAGGAGATTAGAGGAAACACTAGAGATAGCGTCACATCCAAAACTAATGAGGAAGATAATTTTTCCTTGGAAAGAAAAAGAAATAAGGCAAAGGGAAAGAATGCCTAAGGCAAGGAAAAATTAGTCCATAACCATTGCAAGATGAAAGACCTCAGTAAAATTAAATGTTTTCACTTCCATGAATGTGGACACTATGCAACAGGGTGTCCATGAAAGAAATCTAGTAGGAAGCCAGTATGAGAAGTAGGAGGAGATGCTCTCACATCATAATTTGAGTTGGATTTCACCCTCATTGCATGCATGATATTTATATTCTGGTGCTTCATTTCATATGACAAGAAGTAAGGAGTTCTTCAGCAGCCTAGAGGAAAATGACTTACCATTACACATATATCTTGGAGATGATAGGAGGTATAGTACCAAAGGGATTGTCACTGTCACCTTTAAGAGGGAGTCATGCTCTCATCTTCACCTAAAGAATGTAATGTATGTGCCTAGTTTGAGGAAAAATATAGTTTTCGTAGTTGTACTTGAAGACAAAGGATATGATGTGGTTTTCAATAAAGGGAAGGCATATCTAAAGCATGTTACTGTTGGACAAGTAAAACAAATTGGTGTTCGATTTAGAAATATCTACAAGCTATAGGTAGATTTCTCCATGTATGCAACCATACCTCTAGGAGTGAGGTGCGAAATGTAGAGTTTTAGTCCCATAATTACAAACATTTGGGCAGGCTCACTAGGAGAGCAACAATAATTGTTGTATACTCTTCTCATGGATCATTACACGCTCTACAGGGGCCCACAATATTCAGTCACAGAAGGATAAGTATCAGTTTATGTAGTCAGAACTTGGGATACATTTGCAACATAGATACATAGTTGATTCAGTATTTTTTATGCTTCCCAGTTGCATTTGTTGCAGTAGCAACAAAAACAGTGAGAGGGAGTGTTAATTGTGTTACAGTACATTCCTATAGAGGAGCAAGATTTAGGTTTTTCACAACCATTTTCTTAGTAAGAGGGACTATTAAATTGTAGTGAGAAAAGGCTTCATTTAAGTTATGCCTTAGTCAAATGGAGAAATTCGAATTTTCACATCAACAGGATGACTTGAGTTTCACTTAGCAAGAGTGACATGGCAAAGTCACTTAGTTAAATAAGTCAATTCAAGTTTGTGGGAAAGAAGTAGAGCTGTGCATGAGTTGATTGCTAATATCT
The DNA here is from genome assembly GCA_031772625.1 of Pinus tabuliformis. Lineage (NCBI taxonomy): Eukaryota > Viridiplantae > Streptophyta > Pinopsida > Pinales > Pinaceae > Pinus > Pinus tabuliformis. Next base: position 725,980,250 of record CM062820.1, on the reverse strand, counting down.
AGCAATCTAGTGGAGTTATAGTTAGTGAAACTTAGTTATCTAAGCTCTAGTCATGAATGGAGTCAATATGAGTTCAGTTTAGTAGTTGTAACCATTGTTAACTCACTGATCTCTCAATTAATTGGAAAATTTACTAAAAATAGCCCTAGTCATGCATGCAATTTGAATTTCCTAGTTGAGTGGAGGAACAAGGCATTAATGTAATCATTATTGTATACTAGTGAGTGTACAAAGTTTGCATGTACTAGGTGTGGATTTTCTCTTAGGAATTGCACAAGTTAAAAAGAGTTTTCTCTATTTTTTATGAGCTAATTTCCTCAGGAATTGCACAAGAAAATATGAGGAGTAGGAGGCCTATATTTGGCTTAGTATTTACCATAGCAGAATTAGGAGAAGGATATCAATATTGAAATGCAGGTTGAGCTTCAAGGATTGAAGTTGTCATTGTAATAGATCATTGTTCTCATTTGATATAATACATAAAAATATGGGGTTTTTCCCAGTTGAGTTCCCCAGTAAAAAATATTGTTTTCATTGTGGCTAAATGATCGCATGTGTTTCTATTGTATGCTTTCCCTTCTAAAGATTGAGTAGAAGAAAATTGTGTCTATTTATTTCAGTTTGAATTAATTAGAAGCTACAATTTTTGAGATATTTATACAACTAAATTATATTCATCGGTTGCTACAAACTGCATTAAAATTATAGAAAGCACAAGTTGTAAGCAAATTAGAATTAAAATAATTGCATGTCTAGTGGTGAATTAACATGCACAACACATCATTAACAACTACACATGGAAGCATGTAGTTGCAACGTGACTAGGTAATAGACATGATCTGCACAACCAAAATCCATTGCATATATGAACTTGTATACTTTTCAATTGCCACATGCTTCATATAAATATCTACTGTATATGTAAGAATGTGAATGATTGGTGCATAAATCATTCTAGAATTTAACTTTTCTTCACTACCATATATATATATATATATATATATATATATATATATATATATCAAAGAAAACCCAACAGTCATGCAACAATTAGTAAGAACACATGTCAACCAAAATTAAAGAACATATTGGGAACAAAGGTGAAGAGGTAAGGTAGGCCCACAATCAATGTGTTAGACGAGATAAGTTTGTTGCATAAAACATGTAATGTCAATCAAGATGCCATTGAACTACCAGATTTCATTCCAATGAGAATTTAATGCAACAATCTTGAAGTAAGGAACGTACAAGTCTTGTGGGAACTATTTTGTAGTGTTGTTCCTGAAGGTGTATGAAAAGAAACCACTTTAGACTGTGGATGACAAACAACCCTAACTGTAAAAATCGTTGTTAAATAGTGTGGAGCTGCAACAAATGAAAGAAACAAAACCTGCCAAAGCCCTGATCTATGAAACAAAAATAGTTAAACAACAAAATGGAATAAGAAAATAAGCACAAGTAACTCCAATAATCCAATGGAAACCAGATATATAAAGAATACATTTTATTAGATGACACCTGTGGAGGGAATAAATAATATTACCAGTCCTGCTCTATGGGATGGGTTATTGGCTATCCTTAATGTCTTAAGCTTTTGTAGAGTCTCTCTCCTCTATAATGTGTAAAACCCAACAAACAAAATGTTTGAGCTCAATGAGAACTCAAATGGAAAAGAAAATGGTGTACGACAATGATAATAATTAGAGCTGCAACAATGAGTGCAATAATGAAAATGATAGAAAGTGAAGAATGAATGTAAAACCCTTCTATTTATAACAAAATATTAGGTTATCCTCGAATAATGGGAAATAATAAAATATTATTAACCAAATTCTAGAATTAACCATTTGGAATATCTTATTATATTTGGTTGGAGGGAAAAAGTATTTAAATTGGTTAAACTAGCATTTTCACCTTATGTTGCAAAGGAAACGCCGTAAGGCATAGAGTGGGGAAGAATAGCGACATGTGAATGGGCATTGTTGAAAGCAAGGGTGGACGATAATGTGTATTCTGAAAATGGATATTTTGTTATGGTCAACCTAATGCATTCATTAATTAGATGACAACGAAAAAGTTTCGGGCCCAGGCTGAACCAACACAAATCTTTTCTACAAGACTGAAATTGCCTAAATGATTCCTCAATCAATGGAAATAACCGTTTCCCTCCTCTGATACCTAAAATACATTGTAGGAGACCGATTTTTCAAGTAACTTAATATAACTAGCAATTGCCCCAAAAAGTGCAAAGAGAGGCCGATTACAGACAAGTTTTTTTATGTATAAAGTGTTGAGAATGGAGGATCTCGGATTAGACTTTAGTTGGACTCCATTGGTTTGGGAGATGTATCATGTGTTACCATTTGTGCATATTATGGGCATAAAGTTTGTTATGATGATGGAGATTATTTTCAACCAGTTGTGGGTTGGCAACAACTTTTGTGAATGCCTTGGGTAAGATTCCATCTTCTGGATAATGGAAATTCCAGTGTCCATTTAGTCTATACTAGAGTACAATGATTGTTGGCAAAGCTAAAGAAACTGTCATCAATGTATAGAGCCAATGTAACTCGTAGTCATCAGTTTTTATCCATACAGGGCTATGATTATAGGTACCAGCCATTTGAGTGGGCAGCCGGTGTATTTGCTAAATAGGGATCATGTTATCCTCGTGGAGTTATTGGTTGTGCTTAGAAAATATAAAGTAGGATTGAGCATCGACTATCTGGCTGGGTGGAATTTTTGATAAGTGCTGGCCAATTTTATCTATTGTGTAAACATCCAAAACATAGAGGCTAACCCAAGTGGATGCTTCAGTGGAAATTGTGTGGCCCTTGCATTATCTAGATCCTATAGAAGCAAATAACAAAAATAGCATCAAGTACAATCCATCTCTAAATAGGAAAAACATCAACAAACAGGGTAGTACAATCCATCTCTAAATCGAAAAAACATCAACAAACAGGGTCCAGATGACTGTTAGCATCAAAAAAAAAAAAATCATGTTACAACAAATACCTACATATAATCAAAATCATTGTCTATATTAGGATCTCCATCATCAATATCACCCTCTAAGCATTAAAATAAGACTTCATCAACCAATGTCACTAACATTAAGGTACATAGAGAGCTTAGTGTTCTTGATTAATTACTAGTTCATACCCTCATACATAACAAAATCCAACAGAAATGTGGCAATCCCCACAATCTTGAAATCCTGAAAAAGGTTGTCAAGTCTACTAAATTTTGAGTGAGATCTAAAATTTTACTTTCTCCATGTGAAATTCAATGAGGTCAGAACTACTCTCAAACATCCAAAGTCATTTCATGGTAATGTTATGAATTGCATAGCAATACTAAAGCCATAGGCTTGAATATTAGGCTACCTCACTCAAAAATTCTTGTTTTTTTCTAAAAAATAATTACGTTTGGAACATCTTTAATCAAATTGTGCAGAATTGGCCAGTTTGGTACCTAACCAGCCAGTGCAATACCAAACTGGCCATTTCCGGTTCCAGACCTCGAACCAGACCCGTTTGGGTGTCAAAAAGATCGAACCGGCTGATTTCACCAGTTCCGGTCTGGTTCCAATAACACTGGTTCTATGTTATTCAAGATTTTTTAGCAATACACTATAGTTATCATGCATGCATATTTATGATAACTACTATACTTTTTCTTACCTTTGTCATTTCCTTGATTTAAAGGCTGCTCTGAGTTACTAATAGAGACAGTTCTAAAAGATAAGGCTTCGAGAACCTTGCTTTAGTTGGTGGAGGCTTAGTACATTTTCTTCTGAAGCTTTGGCCTCAAACTCGAAAGCTACTTGTAAAGCATTCTCCAAAGCATTTATACTAAGCAGGTCCATTTTTCTTTGGATATTTTGGTTGAGAGTCCTCTGAGAAGTGAGTCGAGGAACTTCCAAGTTCATCACCATGGACTTGAAGCCATCAAAAATATTGTTTGATGCCTTTGACCAGGTACTTGCCTTATGTGAATCCATTGCTTCATGATTTCCTCTGCTTTCCCCTTCAGGTATAACCTATCTTGCATTTCTTGCTTGAAGCATATCAAAGTTTGTGTAGGAGGTGAATTTCAATTGACTAAGTCTCGTACAAGAGCCCACCGCCATGTTAAGGGTCGGTCGCTCCATATTGACTTCTTTTAGCATCAACTTTTGTGCATCATTCAGTTGTTATATTTGAAAGAAGGCTTCTCGTACAAGAGCCCACCACCATGTTAAGGGTTGGTCACTCCATATGGACTTCTATTAGCATAAACTTCTGTGCATCATCCAGTTGTTACATTTGAAAGAAGGCTTCTAGGCTTTGCAGTGAAGCATCCAGCACTTATATTTTAGGATTGAAAGCTTGATATATAGTTCATATATCAGTGATGTTATTGTCCCATAATACCGTAAGACTAAAAGATTCATATCTGGTTTGAATTTCGATGATAGTGCTGGCCTCACATTCTGCTGGACTCCACAATTTATGAAAGGCCGGGAACATATTTTGCATTTTAGATGCAATTTTTGGTTGTCAAATATGTCTTATACATTATTTTTATTGGACTTCATGCCTGCAAAGATATTTACTCTTGGCTACTTCCCCAGCCATGATAGAGAAAAGGAGCCCAAACACTTTGTGAGGCTTCTTCCTCTGCATAGGTGGTGTGTCAGAATGGGTGCTCTTTTTGGCAGACATTTGAGTAACGGTCTTCCGCCAATATAAGATTCTGGTATGCAAGTATAATTTCAACATAGAATTGCCTACATGAACTTAGACCTGAACATTGCCAGAGAATAGAGACTTCAAAGCTAGTTATTCAAGCGCATGTAATATAGATTCATTTAGAAAAAGGATGCGTGAAGACAATTGTAATGTTGATGACAGACTTTGATCACCGTATTGAGGAACTAACATTTTTCCCGAGCCCTACTGGCTTGAGAGTTTTGACAGGGTTTGTGTCTGACTAATATAGTCAATGAAGGTGAGTATTGAATAGGTTCTGATTCGACCACAAAACCATGATGAGTCTCAATGATTCCTCAGCAAGGCATCAACCAAAACAATGCAGGAATTACACAAGCCTTTCAGGATGTTCTCTAAAGAAACATGAAACTTCTCATTGTGTTCAGCAATGTTTCTATTGATGGTCAAGTTGGCTCATGTAAAGCAAGGGAATTTTTGCATCTTCAACAACTTCACATTGTCAAAGACAGTTGTATTCTCTTGTCCAATGTAAGAAGAGAAAGAACACTTACAATGCAATATATTCATAAAAACATACTAAGAAATGATAGTTATCAAGATAGAATCTGAATTCAAATGTGGATACCATACAATACAGAAAACAATTGGCCCACAAAACTACAGTTCAGAAAATTCAGGAGTATGCATATTATTAAAGCAAAAACATGCACTTCTTCAAATTTATTGAAAAAAAATAGGTATGTGGATAGTCCAGACTAATTTTAACAAAAATCTTAATGATTGGATAACATAAACCCCTACAAAAATGCTCAAAGGTCCGTTGAGCCTTCTAATGCAATCCCTTCAAGAAATGTATTTCCTTATCATACACTATAAACTGTACGAAACCCAGCAAAAACTAGAGTAGCAGGTCTTCTCTAAAGAACATTAGATTTATTATTGAGATTATTACAAGTTTGATTTAAAAAAGCTGATAGCCATCACGCTATTTTCTTGTGCTTGATGGGCGTATGTATTTGTTTGCGTATGTTGTGATTCTACTTTTGATAATGCAGGTCATGTAACCTGTTCTAGGTGTTCTGGAAGTAAGAAGGATATGCACAGACATTAGGTACACCCTTTCAAGTTGAAAAATAAAAATTAAATAAGCACACAGCAAACATAGAATATATGACTAAATACCTAGTGGAATCTACTTATTTAGTATGTTGGCTCGGTTGGCATGCTTCATTTGAGTGTAACTTTGTTTATGAAGGTCTAAGCAGGCCTTTAAGGTGCAGGCAATAGTGTCCCAACTACAAATGCAGTCTCCTCGAGACTTCACACATGAACAAAATATACAAACCTCTCTAAGCATCAGCAGCATCATAGTCTCCTGAAATCTCCCATGGCTAGCTCCTAAACGAGGGAGTAGTGACAGGCATTGGAGGGATAGGGAGAAGAAATGGGCAAATAACATATTCATTGGTGGCTTGAAACTTAAAATGCATTTTCTTAAGAATTCTTTAGGGTTTCTTGGGAAGATGATTTTTTTGGGTTAAAATTGGATTTGGTTTGGTTCAGTTTTGGACAAACAACAGATTGACTATACGAATCCCAACTGAACCGAATTATTTGGCTGTACCAAAGTTCTTCCAGATTTTCGAATGTTTTCCTCGATTCAGCCAAACTTTTTTACCATGTAAAAGATAGTTGCTTATTAGATAGAATTGCAATCAATCGAAAGCAAGAATAAACAACTAAGCACAACAAAACAACCACAACTCTAAAAGCATTTAAGCAAACTATACTACAACAACAGAAATTAATAAAACATAGCATTTATTACATGAATCTGAAAAACACTACATATTTCAACAATAATTTAGAAAAAGGCATCACTCAACATCAATCTCAAACAACATAAAATGCCATGTTTCACCAACTGCATGATAACTTGCAGTGGAATAGCATTACTTAGAGGAAAGGAATCCTTTTGGAACATTATATACCATTTTTTAGCAGAATGGTTGAGACAAAAAAACACCCTTGAACTTTAGATGTCAAGAAAATACAACCTATATTTCTAACACATTGTTGATTTCATGCCTGCCAACAATCCATGATGTTGCTACTGTTAAAAGACAATCCTTGGTTGACTAGGTTATTGCAGTTGTGTTTTAAAGTGCCTATAATGGCACACTACATATAGAATTTGAAACAATTTACAAAAATGTTCACTTTAAGGCTTTTCTGCATATGTTTCTGGCAATCCCAAAAGGAAATTTCCGAATCTTTCATATAAAAATTAAATGGGGAAACTAACAAGCAGAGAAAATATCATTATTTATTTTTATAGCAGGCCTCTTCTACACTTGTAATCATTCACAGTTAATGTCAGACTATGCCTCCTTCAATCATTGCTAGGAACTTGCACTCCACAAGTTGACTCAATCTTCTGCTTTCTAGCCATAAAAGCTAAAGGGGCCACTTGAGCACCCCCATACTTCTGCAGTCCAGCAAGTGAAATTGGAAGTTCAAAATCATGTAAATAATACACCTTTGCAACTTTTGATACAGGAGCATCAGTGTCGACAAGCTTTCCATCATCCTCAATAGTTTCCATTGCTATGGCTTCCTCTATTTTGGCTGCATCTGCCTCTTTGTTCGCATCAGTGTTGTCTGCAGCAACCTTCCCCTTTGTATCATAATAATTTTGAGATTGAGTCCAACACCGAGTGAAAGGATCATACTCTGCTTCACCTGCTTTAAGATTAAGGTTTATAGGCTTGATCTCAGAAGCGTTCTTGAAATTTTCAGCCTTGTTTTTCTTATTCATTTCTGCTAGCATCAAGGCTTTTGCACCCTTTCTTTTGCTCTGAAGAGAAAGGACTTCTAGTTCCTTCAATCTCACTTTAATTCTCTCAACTTCTGAATAATCATGCCTGCTCTCCACCAGCTCCATCTCTCTTCTAACCCTGTCCTTTTCAGCAGCCACATTCGATGGCCTTTTGGAAGCCAACTTCTTTTCCTGCAACATTTGTTTTATAGTTTCTGCAGAATACACAAATTGATTTATCTTTTTTAGCGCATTTATTTTTTCCTCAACTTCTGCTCGACTAATCATCCGACCACCACTGCGTTCTACTTCCCATTCCCAATCTGAAAACTCTTTCTCAAGTGGAGGTGAATCAGACACCTTGGCCATCTGCCATCTTGCTGCATTGCTCTCGCTACCCCATAAACAATTCAAATACTTGTATGTGGTGCGGTTCTCAAACTTGTATTGTTTATCAAGGTCTGTCACATCAACATTTTTTACCATGCAAAGACGGTAAGTACTCTATCCTGACCTGGACATTCCTATCCCAATTCTTACAAAGCAGCCCACAATGATATTCTCAAAGAATGGTTCCATAAACCACTTGGCAAGTTTTGATCTCCTTATTGTTATGCTTCTAATATCTTCAAAGCTACTCCCTATCTTCATCATCTTTGTATAAATCACTTCCTATGGATAATTTGCTATCGGAATCATCATGGCAACCCCTGTCATCATCATCCTTGTCACCAGAATCAAATCTCTTTTTCAGGGGCATTCTTGACCCAGAAGCCTTCCTATTTGCTATCCCAGCATCATCTGAATCATCATCATCAATGTATTTCGAGTCACTGCCATCATCTGAATCAGAATCTTCTAGTCTCCCTTTCGTAGGATTTCGGTTTTGCTTTCCATCATTGTTAGATGTTCGACCAGCTGCTTCTAGTAGCAAATGCTCCAGTTCAGCCATAACTTTTTTTCCCCTCTAAACACCCACGCCGATTGAATAGTCCTTCGTTCCCTGGCTAGAGCAGAGACTGCAAATACCACTCCTCAATAGATCTTCAAAACCTAAAACCTACTGTCCATCAAACAGATTAAAATTGTGAGAGGCAAACCACACCATGGAGCTTAATAAGTGTACATCGCCGACATTACGTTTTGTAATACATGGTCCTTACAATGAAATGAACATTACTATCTCAATTAGTTCAAAAGAACCCTTAGACCTGTAAAGAAAGCACATTGAACATAGAGATGGCAAATTTCAAAAATATTTCTCAGTAACATAAATGGATGGAAAGGTCGAAAATGCAACCTGTTCTCTCACATCATCACTCACAACACTAAGAAGTTGCACAAACTTGGGCACAGCTCCATGATCAATCACAACTCTAGTATGCTCTAAGGTTCCTGACGCAATATTTGTTAAATCCCAGGCCACCTCAAACTATAATATGACCAAATTAAAACGATATTAGATTACCACAATATAATGTCAATTCAATACTTAGAATCTCAACTGAAAAACAGATCATACCTGAAGCTGAGGGAAATCATCCCTTGCAAGAAACTCTACAAGTCGAGGGACCACACCCGCAGCGATAACTTCCTCAATTGGAGGACTGCCTTCTGTCACATATATTTTTTTAGATGGCCATTTCCTAAAGACAAAAAAAAATGGTAATAAAGATACATATACTCAAGACTATTACCAATAGAGAGAAGCTTCCTGAATTGAGTTGATGCTTCTAACTGCATGGTAGGATCATCAGACCAGACCCCTGCTACCATTGCAGGAAGACTCTCCAACTGTAACATATCCAACATAATATTAGTAAGACTCCCTTGTTATATTTTGGCTATAACATATTTGGGCTTAAGTCAAGTCATTATTTATATGTAATTGATGCACAATTGTAAATAGAAATTTAAACCCATTGTCCTTGCATATCCCACAGTTGGACATTACTTGTCATGCAAGTTGCAACATGTTGTGTTGCCTTTAAAAACATGCTATAAAGTAAGCACTTTCAAAAAATAGAAATTTCAGCTGAACAACCAATGAGATCATTGTTCAATGGTGAATGCAATGGTGTGTCAGGCGACACACCAAAGATCTAGTCTTCCACAGCACCGATAAACAGTTGGGACAAAATTTAAGCACCGTCTTATTTTTATGGAAAGAGCAGCTCCCTGTTACCGCAGCTTGGCAAAACAAAAGTGATTGTGAAGCATGGTTCATCTTAGAAGACGCCAAAACTGGGCCACTTGCAATGCCTGACATAGTCTAGCCCAAATGTAATCCTTCTAGAATTTAAAGGAGGCACATCTCCCCATTTGCATAAGTCCATTTTTTGGATTGGAAAACAAACTTTCTAGGCACCCCAATTGAATTTGAACTATGTGTACAAGTTTCCAGGACAGCTGAACTGGGGAGATGGGAGGAGGAGTGTTTAGAACAACTAGAGCACACCCCCAAACATTTCATGGGTTGGCCAGTTGGGGACTCATGAAATTGAACTAATTTAATGCATAAATATCAATTTTTATTGGTTCTAAGTTTCTTTTTTATTGCACTTGCCTTTCTAGGGGAAGTGGATTACATATACATATATAGTTTACTGCATAAATATCATTTTTTACCTGCCTTTCCATAATTTAATTTTCCAACCCCTATCCGAAGCACGGCTGTCAATTTCTCCCATATCTTCCCTCTCTTTAGTGGTTGGGGATTCAGTATGAGCTGAGTTCTATTACTTCTATCATTTTCAAATGTTTCAATCATTTCAGTCTTGAATGCTACAAAAATTATTTGATCATAAACATCATCGATCTCACAGAGGTTTTTTATGGTGTTAAGACCAGATGCTATTCTCAAGTCTTTTCTTATCACCTGGCCTAAATGGGATGTCTCATTTTTCATCCATCGGTCTTGGCATGATCATCTTTATTCTCACACTTTTTATATGATCATTTTTGGAGGAAGAATGTTATAGTCTTTGCAATAGCAGAAAAGTCCAGTCCCCTTACAAAACTCATGAGTCATGATTCATGGTAAGATAACATGATTTTTTAGTATGATTTTTCAACTTGCCAGATCTCAATATTTTCTTAAGTCCAAAATTACCTCTGAAAGCAGTTGCTTCATGAACATCACATTAGCCATTGATGGGAGGAAAATCTTCCCATTCCATCCACTTAGCCTTGATCTTGACCTAGAGATTTCAAGATGTTATGCAGTGTTTCCAAGCCTTTAACCACACTGCACAGAATCCGTTGCATCAAGTACATCTCTGAATAAAAACACCATTAGAACTACAATACGTCAAACCTACATATGCCAATATGTGCCAAATCATTAATCAAATGGAGAAGTAATCGTTATTGTTTTTTCCATTTTTTAACGTTACAAATAAGGGTTCGACATTGAAGAAGCTAGGAGTTCCCTCCAAAATCCCAAAAAAATCCCTAAACTTGGCAGGGAACTACGTAGGTACAGTTAGAAATATTTCCGAATCCCCAATAGAGTTCTCGCTTGTTTGGTAGGTTTCCGCAGAGTACCTACGTGCCCGAAATACAAGAACGCAGGTTTTAACAGCAAGAACGGGTCCCGAGCTACATAGAATTTAAGTTTCTGAAACCTCGTAAATGAAGATTTGCTCTTTTGGGATCCGCCGAAATTGTTTTTATTTTCAGCATTTTGTAAATGAAAAACATAAACATGGATAGAAGTTTGAAGTGATCACTGGTAACAAAAACTCTATTTGGGAGCTAAACCCTTTTAAAAAACAAACTTCAAGGGTTACCCCTGTTGAATTTTAAGATCCTTGAAAGTTTTCTGATTGAAATTTCTTTGTGTTGGGTTCCATCATTTGTTTTGTTTTCTGAATTTTTTGTGTCTGTAAAACATAAACATTGACAGGAGATATGTCAAACCAAAAGTTTCATATGATCCTGATTTGCAATTAAAAATCATAATTTCGGGATCCCCCCTCTTGAATTTTAAGTTATTTGAAAACCTCCTGAGAGAAAATTTCACTCTTTTGGGTGACATCTAAATCGATATTTTTAAATTTTAAGAGAAGGAAAAAACACAGAACATATGTCCAACCCTGTAACCTGAATAACCTAATTTTGAGGTGGGTTATCAGCCAAAAATGGATGAATCAACATACCTTCTTGTCAACAGTAGTAGAGTGCCCCTGCTGAAGGAACTGTAGCACCGCCTGCATCCCTTCTCTTCTCTTCTCTGCAAATTATCTTCCCTCTTACATTTCCTGATTTCTATCAGATTGTCCTCTCTTTTGCGGCGAGCTTCATCTGCATCGACTGACGGCTTGTAATTCTTCTTCCAGACCTTGGTCCGAGAATTGGGGCGAAGCGACATGGCTGTAAAAATTTGAAAAACAAAAAACAAAAAAAATTACAGAGCCAAAAGCCTCTGGAAATTGACAGATGAAACCCTCGAAATCAATAGATTAAACCCTGGAGAGTATTTCTCCAAATCAATGGCAGATTCAAAATCCGAAAACTCGGTTCTACGGAGATCAGATCTGAAGCTGAATCTGGATCGTATTTGGATGTGCGAGCACTCGCACCACTATAAGTGTTCGAGCCCGAACAATAACTCTGAAAACAGAGAGGCCATTGGGTTGGGAGACAAAAGGACAGTGTGAGGATCAACAACCAAACTTCATTCAATCATCTAACATCACAAACCCACGGTCAACAATAGGACACGCATCGGTTGGGGAAATTCATTTCAAAGGGAAACGCCTTACGGCGTAATAATTTTATTTAGGAATGATAATTAAATAAATGATTTATTAATCATCTCAAGAAATATGGTTAAGGAATAATAAACAAATAATGATTTATTTAAGTATTCCTAGGGGTTTTAGTCTAACTTGATGAGGAATAATAACTAATTAATGATTAATTAATTATTCCTAGAGAAAAAAGATAATTAATTATTTATCTATTTATTTCTCATAACTGGGTCAAAATATGACAAGGAATATTAGTTAAACAATGGTTTAATTAGTTATTCCTAGAAGACAATTAAATAAATAGTGATTTAGTTAATTATTCTTCCTGGATTTAATAAAAAATGACTTAACAAATGTGGTTTACTAAGTAATTTCTTACAGTGGAAGAAATTTTACTATGGTAAAATTGGCCCTACATGGTGTACTTTGATCCATCTAGTAAATTATGGCTAGATGATCAATTTTTGGTGATAAAAAATTACCCCCCAATGTATGAGTGTTAGGATAAAAATGTATGATTGAAGTATGATGTAAGGACACAATCACTAGACATCGAAGGGGAGTCAGAGAGAGAGAGAGACCAATGGTGGTTAATCAAAAGAGTATAGTGACAGAGGGGGTGAGACCAACTAACTGATGTAAGTCTCCTTTTATGTTGTGGTACCCGATCTCAGTGAGGTGGGGGAGGCATACCTATACCCGCCGAGATAACTCAATACAAAAAATAATGATGCACCCAGGTAAATGAAACTTAGCAATAAAGTACATGATGAATGGTACATGACATGTTGGCATAAATGAGCCATAAAATAATACAATGTGTCCCATATACATAATGTGCTTGGAAAAAACATGAGCCACAACCGAATACAATAACATCTTAGTACATGAGATATAATTTCCCTTCTCTCAAAAAATGGGTGGGAGGGAGGGTAGAACAACCAAAGAAGCTCTATTAAACAAGAAAGGGATTTGCAAAACTGAATGGATTATCTAAAGGAGACATGAATGCTATGAGTGTTGCAAGTGGTAGGAACCAAACCCATCAAATCTGCAGAATTGCATTTGAGGTTGTAACATAATATGAAGTCATCGAGGCATGTGGGGGGATACCTAAAGGGCCACCCCCTCATGAGGTATGAAACATCTCACACACACCCAGGAATCACTGCTATATTCTTTTGCATCTCTAGTCCATCAAGTGTATGAATCATGGGCATGAAACAACCAAGTCAAAGGGAAATGATGATTCCCTTTGCTCGATCCGAAGCACCAAACAAGAGTGGAAGTTGGAACCAAGATACACTACCCTATAGGTTGTTCTTCTAGAATAGATGTGCTGATGTCGACATAATAGGGCTTGCCATAGGTGAGGCAATGAGGATCCTCAACTAAGGCATGAGGTAAAATAGTGATGTGACCGATGGACTGACACTAGGAATGATAAGGGGAATGGGAACTGAGGGAAAAACAAACGACTTCCCTTGTCAGAGCATAAAGTGCATGGTTGACCTGGTAGTGAATGACTCAACTCCAGAGGGGATGGCAGATAGTATGACTGGAGGCCAAAAATGGACAACATGAGATGGATGAAATATTGTAATGGGACACAATGGGAATTGAAACAGACTCCATGGATACAAGGGTGAATCATCGCGAATCCTATGAACAAGGGTGACTCAATGATGTTGCCACACAAAGTAGGCCCGGGGGGACCATGAAAACATGCATGAACGATGGTTACTCATGATGAAAATTGACACGTGAGATGAAAAGTGCCAAGGGAAAGTGGCCCCCAAAGTGCAAGCCCTGCATATGAAGAAACTCAATTTTGAGAGGCGACGAAGTGACCCTTCTTGGAAAAATGGCTTCCAAGTTGTTATCACAAAATCGTGTACTAAGGGCTGCTACTTAGCAAGATCTCATGCAACTATTTCAAACCAGGCTTTAGACTAAGGCTTAGCCTCCTTAGTCATAGAGGGCTCTCTCACAGATTTTTGATATGGATCAATGACAAGAAAAGATGGCTAACTCTTCAAACAGTACATGAAAATAAGCTGGTTGGAACAACAAAATAACACTTCTTCGAATGGGCTCATGGAGTCAAACACCTCTGCAGTAAACTATTAACTACTCAATCATGGAAGCCAAGGCATATAATGTTTAAACACTCAGAACATTTCTCAAAAAGAACCTCAACTCATAAACATACACAGGAAGTCTGAGCACGAGGTGAATTCAGAGTGATTGCATGTCTATTGAGCTGTAAAACAGAAAGGATAAAGACAAAACCACATATATTCTGAGCCTTTGAACACAAGATGAATCTTGGGAAGAAAAAGTAATCTTTCTATTACTGTCAAAGTCTTTTTACATTAGCCAATATAAAAACTCTGTTTTTTCATAAATCTCCAACCACAATTACATCAGAGTTTTCACTATATATAGGAAAACCTACTTCACTACTTCGAGTCTCCTCCTCAAGCATGAGGGGAGCTCGATGACCTATCATTAACTACCCTTATCTATTTTTAAACAAACTCATTAAATACATAAAGTATTGAGCTGTAATTACAAAGAGTTCTAATCACACTAAAACTCTAACTTCATCTCCTCGTATGCCTGATTCCTTTCTTGATCTTTGACAGCTGTCTTTTGTTGGTTAGGCTCAAGATGATTGAGCTACAGATGCAAGGAACGCTAACTTTGGATACCTGTAAGCGCTGATGGACCATTTATTATCAGGATCAAAACACCTATTGTTAAGGTTCCTGTCTCCTACCATCCTCCAAAAATGTAGCAGCATGTTCCCAAATCTTTAATAGCTCAAAGTATGGAATGCTGCTACCTAACATCATGTCTCCAGATGAGCTGTAGGCTGTATTGATGTACAGGTGTCTCTCTTCTAACATTCCCGGTCAAACTGTTTATTCTGTATTGAAAACATCACCTACAGCAGTTTCGTAGCGCGCTACGAAACTGCTGTGTGAAAAAAAAACACAGTCTTCCTCTAAACTCCTCACATACGAACTATTTAAATTTTGCAACATTAAAAGCTAGGAAGAAGAGTCATCCTCTCATAATAAAATCTTTCAGAACGGCACAGCTGCTCATTCTCAATTATAACAAAAAATAAAACCTTCCTCTCAATGAACTTTATACCTATCAGACTAACTGGACATCAGTTATATCTCATCAACTGCCTGCAACAACTCATCTACCTCTTGTTTCAAAACAATAAGCTTCTTCTCATGAGGAGATATGCGACTGTCAATCTCCTTACTTGGTAGTTTAGCAAGGTGTAAAACTGATGACTTTGAAATTGAAAAATCGGAATGTGAATACAATATGCAAGCCAGAAAGAAGCAGAAGAAACCGGTGACCAACATCAGTGGCTCTGCTAGCATTGAAATGGTACTAAATTTATAATAAACCTGAAAAAACACATTATGTTCAGGCATCACATTCTTCTTTGATAGTACCACAACATTCCTTCCAATAGTGTCAAGATAGGAGTACTTTATCTCCCGATGTTGGTCTGCAGAAAAGGGAACAGAAGCATAAGGATCTTTAGATCCTTCTGGCAGTGCAACCTTCACAATAAGTTTATCAATGACCACATCACTGAATGAAGATGCAAAAGCAATATTAAGATAACGCCTGCCATCAGCTACTTGGAAGAGAAAATCTTGTAGAGGTAAGCGGTAGCCTATTGTAAAAGTGGCTTGCCAGCCTCCAAACATAGGATATCGAGGTTCAATTTCCAGTTCTATTTTTCTAAAGTCGGCGTTCAAATGTGAGGTAGAAATATTCCCAATTTCATCTCGGTAATAAACCGAATGTGCTCGAGGTGGCAGTCTTGCCACTAGACTCTTAAAAGATGATGCACCTCTAGCATTGGGTCTTGCTTGGTATTCAATCCTTGAAAAGCCACCTTTGATTCGAGCACCACCATGAAAAAGGTGATAATTTTTAGTTATCTGAACATTTCCCCAATGTGAAATTTCTATTTCTCGCACCAGCTCCTTGACAACTGCAAATGGTTGGTTATCTTCAAAGTGAACAATAAAGGGTGAAAATGAAAATGCAGCAAGATTCTCATATGGACCATATTTAAGTTCTGTATCCACCAATTTTGTGGGATCAACTTTGGAATATGATTCTATTCTAGGACTTGGAGTCTTGATGGTTGTAGTTTGCACTTTAACTAGATAAGGAGAAAGAAAGTAGGCACTGTCACGATAAAGAACAAGCTGAGTTTGTGCCTGAGAGATCTCTTCAGGGAAAAGCTTCACTGAATGTGTGAAGACTGAAAGCACTTCTATAGTTACAGTGTCACCCTTTTTTAGTGCCTTCACCAAAGAGATTGAAAATAAAACTATACCACCAGGTGCATCCTCTGATTGAGAAGGGCTTACTATAAGTGGAACAGAAACCTTATTTTTACCCTTTCCTTCAAGGGCAGCTGCTTTCAGATACGCCAGATTTTCAACCTGGTCAGGAGGAAAGGCAAGAAGAACTTCTGAAGTCGTACCCAAACCAGTATTTTCAACCTTCAAGGATGTAACAACCCGCACAATGTGTGATGTCAAGTCAATCCGGCGATCCACCTTTAGGAGCACCAATTCCGATGACGGTGCCGTCAGACATAGATGGCATATTGTCAAGAGCGCTACACATGCAAACACTGAATGCTTGAGATTTGACGGGATCACTCCACGAATCGCCATTGCCATTGCCACTGCCCTGCCCACCAGATCAGATCAGATCAACCAAGTTAAGTATAGCACGCTCTCGTTTCTAAAACCCCTTTTCTGGCAAAGAAAAACAAATGTCAACCAGGTGTCTATGTTCTCTGTCGGTGGAGGAACTAATGCACGAACAGCTGGTAATGTTTATCAAATCTCAACATCTCGTTTGGTTCCTTGTATTCGGTCAATACACAAAGATTAGAACATGAGGCGCATACTTAAATGCAAATACATTTCATTTTTCAAAAACTCATCACTGACACGAACATGATCCCACAACCATGAATTCCCAATGTACTTGGAGATGATATATGCACCACCACTTAGTCGATAACCAGCTTCATATATATTTGCTACTTTTCCAACATAATTAACCTGAGTTGGGATCAGAAGGACTTCATTGACTCGAGAAAAGCGATTGTCCCAGGAAAGGATCTTCAAGGTATTAGCCTCAGGGAGAGCACTGAGCAAATCTGTGTTGCTACAAACGAGCTTAATGCACTTCTTCCTTGAAAACGCTGTCACTGCTCTCATCTGCATTTCTGGAGGGAAGCAAAACTCTGTACAATAGGCATGCTAGGATTTGGGCCTCCACTGAAAACTCGAACAAATCCCCAATTTCGTAGCACGCTACGAAACCACCTAAACAGGTAGCGCTGCGAAACTGCTAAAAAAAAAATTCATGCGCTGCGAAAACACCCTGTCTTTAAGCTAGGCTAAACATTTTTGGCAACAGAATTTTCAGTGATAACACAAGTAAAGTGTCAAATCATCAAAAATGAATAGAGACCCATTATAGTGCTCAATGAGAGCTTTCCAATGGTGCTAACAATTCATCAAACTGGGCTATGGTTTGGTCACAATGGGCAACTGATAAACTGGGGGTTTTCCTATAAACAAGAATTTTCCATCCAATTTAATTGAATTTCACATTAAGGTTTCGTGAATTTGGAGAGAAGAAAAATGCCCTAAATCTTGTGGAGATTGTAGCGGAAAAATCGACCATTGGAATTTGGATCTGCGACATTCACGAAAGTGACCTTACTTGTCTAAAAATGGCCTTAATTCTTCTTGGAATGATGGTTCCTGGTGAAGAATTAAGGGAAGAGTAAAATGGGAATAAATTAGTAGAGGAGGTCCATAATCATCCTAACCCACTAAGTCAAACATGGGAACTATGTGGTAAAGGTGGTATGACATAGAGTATCATATTTGAAGATATGGTATCAAACGTCTACGATATGCGATGTGAATATGGCTCGCTAGAGAGGCTGGTAGGACAAACTATCCAAGGAATGGGAGGATAATCGACCATACCTAGATCCGATGGGATCTAGGTTGAGACTTATGTTAATCAATTGAGAAGATGGCCAGGGAAAGCCATCATGCCCCCAAGCATGGGATACTACCCGCAATCATATGTGATGGAGGGGACTAATATGGTATGAAAAGGTGGCAATGATGGCCCCTAACAGGAGGAGTTTGTGGAGCGCCATTGTGTTCTGAGTGCTCAAAAAATGGATTCAAGCATATTGGCCCAAATTGGCACAAGATCCTCCAAAGGATGATAAGGAGATGTAGGGGCCTATGTGTTGCCCAATATGCTATGGGCGTACTGGATGTATTTAGAGTGGTGGACTCCAAACACATTTATTTTTATATGTCGATACATAATGTGGTTATGCATCTTTTATATGACAATTGTGGTTCACCATTTGTTTTGGTTATGGTTGTCTTCTGTGGTATACATGTGATAAATGCCAATCTGGAATATTGTTTATAATGGTATCTACATAGTTATGTTGGGATCTAGGAAAATGACTGGAAGTAATGGTTTCAAATTCATGTACCAACAACTTAACTCGTAGATATTTTCGAAATAGGACTTGGTTATGCACATGATACACACCATTCAATTGCATGACAAGAAACAAGGAATCTAAATGAACATGAAGATGAAGGATGCGATCAGAGAGGGAATCGACTAACAAACCTATCAGTGCATCATATTTCTCTTGGTTATTTGTGGCAGATCCAATGCACACACCGTTAGAATGGACTAATGTATGCAAGGGGGTGAAAATGGCCCATGCTACTGAGGCTAGATTCCTGGAGAAGCGACTTGCACCATCGGCCAAACCGATATACAGTGTGGATGATGGATCCATATGAAATGTGGAAAATACAAAAAATGAGATGATGCAACCTGCCTAAATGCATGACAGAAATAAATACACACAAAACAATGGGATATGCTATGGGTAAAATTTCTTGAGGTAGAGTGCATTGTGAGGATTAGGATGAAGTTGGCCTTCAAAATCCTCTAAGAGATATGCCTCCTTACTGAAGTCCTCATCAATGATGTAAGGTCTTATCCATAATGACGAGTGAGGCAATGACGAAGGATACGATCAACATCACGATAATAAATTCCATCGCCGATGAGAAGATAGCGAGGGGATTGGTATCGGATACATCGTCGATCATCATGAGTAAGATGGGGGGTAAACTTATGGGTTCACAAATATGTGATGAAGTATGAACGATGGTGCTTATCATCCCAAGGGAAATCAGGGGTGGTCATAGCTTCCATGATGTCCTCATTAGAATGGAAGATAGGGGGGATGGGAGGAATATTGACTACATTATGTGGCAGAACTATCTGGTGGATCATCATGAGAAAGAAGGTTCACATAAGCATCATTTGAAATGCTAGATGATGAGCTAGTAGGTGGCAAATCTACTGATGTTGAGACCTGGGTTTCCGATAAAGGAGGTTCAATATAAGCACACGCAGAAACCTCGAAAAGGTTTTCCTACGAAGAACTTAAGGAATACAGTAGGTAAAGGATATGGGTTGTGGTGTATGTCATCTCGACATTAGGAGGAGGGATCACGATGGTGGGATTAAAGTCCCCATCTTTTGGTGTACTAGTGGTATCATAATCCATAGGCAGAGGAGTGGAGGATCCCCTACGAGTGGCCTTGAGATTGTGAAGCACACGGAGGCAATCGTAAAATTTGTCGAGATGACAGAAACAATGGGAACAATGACCATAATGATCACGCATGGCAGAAGGATGATTTGTGTGTAATTTTTTAACTCTCTTGGCTGAATCTGATAAGGTAACTTAGACCTCAAGGATATTAGACTCAAGAAATGTTTCATGAACCAAAGGTTTGAGATGATGAAGTTCAGGACATTTATTGGTGGCATGCCCAACAACCTCACACAAAGCTCATGTAGGTGTCAAATTTGAAGGCTTAGGAGCTGGAGGTGCTTGGGGAGCCTTTTCCTTAGGTTTCTTCTGGGCTTTGCCCCCCTATCCAGATGCTTTTGCAACAAGAGTGGGTACCTATTGATGTTGCGGTGGAACTGGAGAAGCGGCAAGGGTTGTAGGAACCAGTTGAACTGGGGTCAAAGCATGATATGGTATAACCTGACTAGGCAGAGTGCTCGCTGGCGGATCAATGTACCAGATTGGGATCCCCAAAGTCATATTAGGGAGACTCAAGAAGGCCATGACAGGGACAAAAAATATTCTAGGAGGAGGAAATAAGAAAGGTATTTGTCCTGCAGGGTAATCTCCCAATGGAACAACTCCTAGACAGTTAAGACATGGAGGAATAGTTCGTGGTGGAACAAAGGAGAGGCACCGACAAAAGGAGGAGGTCTTAGAGGGGTGGATCTAGATGGCTCAACTAAGATGGTAACAACAAAGTGTGGAGGAGATGGATGTTGACTAGAGGTACCAGACTACTTTTGAGTAGCCTGTGACACTTGTAACATGCACACTCAATGAGCTGGGCTCACAGATGGGAGGGGGAGGACCAGGGAAAGCACCCAACAAGGTGGAATATTTGTATACTCCATGTGAAACACCCATGAGAGGGGTGGTAGACTACATGCCAAACATTGATGAGATAATGGAATCATTGACAGTGACATATGATGGCTCGTAATATGTCAATTGATCGAGAGTGACGATCTTCCCTTCATGGGGGAAGCACATATTGTGGAAAACCTTAGACATGATAGCTGACATACTGTATGTGTAAACCAAGAGAATGTTGTAATCTAGAGGGGGATCAATAAACTCAATGTTGACATTGGCAGTCTTGCCTGCAAGAGTCACCAGACAATTGCAATACATGCCAAGAGGCTAGGATGGGTGACTGTCCCAAGCACGTAAAGTGATGGTGGATGGGGCCATTCTAGGTGACTTGAGTTGCTTCCAAACAATAGAAGAAATCACATAGGTGGATGTGAATTCATCAATAATGCATCGGGTATGATCGTATTACGGAAGTAGACTACTATTTGGAAAGCAACAGATGGAGGTAATGGAGGATGTTCTGACACATCAACAGGAAAGACAACCAAACATCGTCTAAAGGAATATATTGCTCCTGAAGTAGTTAGTAGAGCTTTATTTTGATATCGGCATGATTGGATAACCTCCAGCATTGACATGGAAATGAATTATTGTGCGAAGTCATCTACTATACTGGATGTGTGGGAATCTTGGTTAGAAGTCGTGTTACGGCTTAACGGCCCATTGGGGATCTTGGGAATTGACTGAACTTTAGGATGACAGATCTGTAACAAACTATTTGTTGTCATAAGAGGCTTAATATATTCTTTGGTTTTTATTTCAATTACGAATGAGGTCGATGGCTTGTCATATTGACGCGACCGAGTTTGTAAGTTGACATCGTAGGTATTGGCCTCATCATAATTCATCATGAGGATATGCTAGCCACCAGGACAAGAAGGTTGGGAATGGTGGGCTGCTTGACCCAACTGAGGTTAAGAAGCAACAAATCCTTGTTGAAGGAAAGAATTTTTAAGCATAATCGGTTGAGATGGGGCAGGATTCTGAGGCGGTTGTTGCATGGGTGGTTGACCTCTATAAGATGCTTGGGCTTCACACATTTGGTGCATCTAAGGTAATAAGGGACACTCATGAATATAATGGTAATGTACACCACAACGTGCACAAGGCTTGTTCATGCGAATAGCCTTGTTCTATTTGGGTTGGTTTCCCTGTTGCTGGTTGTTGTTGTTAGGCTGCTTCCCTTGGGGTTGATTAGGTTAACTACCCTGCTTACCCTTCCCCTTATTCCTTTTATTCAAATTTTGGGGATTGTTCACACTCTATTGTGCATACACTGGACCCTAAGGGGGCGATGGCTATTGTGGATTTGGATGCATGGGAGGCTATGATGCTAATGCCTAAGGAGTTGGGGCACTCTGTTACCCTCCACAATGTCCCAGGCTGAGAGGAGACCGATAGTGGTAACCACAGACCAAGATTTTAGTTTGGTAGCTAGCCCTACCAAACCATAGAGAGATCTCTCTATGAAATCACAGTCAAGAGATGATTGGAATGTAAGGTTTTAGGCTAGATAGCTAGGCTTAGGTGGGTTTTGGAAAATTTAGGGTTTTGTTGCTGGATAAGGAAGAATAACCAAGCAGCTAGGTCAGAGGATCAAAGGGTTACAGCAACAAAGATATGAAGGAGCAAGGTAGAAATACTTTTGTGATGGATCTTAGGGTTTTTCGGTGTAGTATGGTGTTCAAAATAAGCATAAAGGTCTTAATGAGTATGAAACATGAATTCATTAAGCAAGAGAGAAAGTAACATAATAATTTTCCATCAAAACAGAGCTTAATGTAAAGAATTATGTTTATAAACTGTAAGGAAAACTATTGAAGAGTTGATGAATGGAAAGATAAAATGAATATATTTCATACAAAGTGATAATAGAGAAAAAAAAACATCACAAACTTACTGCACATGAATTCCTGGATAATAGATGCAAATTGTATCCTTTGATTTCCAAAAAATGTCCAAGTACAAGCTACAATAGTTCTCTCCTCTCAAGTCCAACTTGTTCTATGAATGAGAAACTAATACATAAACACCACAACAACATTTCCCCACTCTCAGGGGTCAAATCCATGACTCTAGGAACTACTCCATGAGGTGTTCTAACCAAATCCTATTGTCTAGGAAAGTTAAAAACAACTTCTTCAAATAACTTTGACTTCCAACCACTCTCATAAATGAGGCCAAATTTACATCAAAACAGATTACAAAGACTAACCACCTATTATTACATCATATTTACACTCGGATTACTCAATTACATCATTTACATGAGTGAAAAGGTCAAACTAGGTCGAACTACTAAAGAAAACAGTCTCCTCGAAAGAGCAGAACAAATTTTGTGAAAAGTGCAACATGGAGTGCAAAAAGCGTAGCGTGAACTTGCAGGCCACTTTTGGAGGCCTTCCTGAACTCCAAATTGAGCTCATGATATCTAATTGGAAATCTCTTTCTCTCTACTACACAATGGAGTCCTCAAGCACTAAAAAAGACCAATTTTAACCCCTCAAATAGTGATTCTCCCAATATTGGTAAAAAAGTATAGCGTGGCCTCCAAAAACAAGGCAGAAAGGTGTTTTTTAGGTGGTTTTTGGGCATTTTCTCCCTGTAAAAGCCGATGAATGAGGAAACCAAGTGTTGAACATTGATGTAGAAGGAAAATTATATCCAACCATGTAAATATTTTTCCCATTGGAACTCCTCAGAGAAATCGTAGCATGGCCCACGCTATGCTTTTTGCAGGCTAACTGTGCCAAAACTGCAAAAATTCTCAAAAAACAAAATTTCTTCCAAAATTAATCGAAATTGATATGCAAGGCCACCACGTGATATTATATGCTATAAGGGATGCATCATAAATCAAATATAATTTTTTCGTCCCTTTTCTCTTGAATAGTGTTTTATTTAGCCTTGCTTTTATTTGCTTGACTTTGACCTTCAAAATCATGTTCTTTGTGGAATAATGGGCAGCCACATGCTTTTGAAGTCTCTTTTCCTTGTTGGCTTTCTTAAGAAGCTTCTCTAAATTATCATTAAATTTTCCTAGCCAATATTCCTTGTCTTCATCAATTTCTCTGTCAATAAGATCATTCACCATGATCTACTTCCTTTGTTGATGAAGTGCTTTCTCAGGGCCTTTTCTCCTTGATTTTTTTTTTGCTACTTGACCTTAATGTTCCTCTGCCTCTATCACTGATTTACCTTTAATCTCCTTTTGTAATTTCATGATATGTTTCTCTTGAGGTATCCTGTCAACCTTTAGCTGCATGTTTTCCTACTATAGGCATGCTATCAAAGCATTTTGTTGGCTTGTTTGGGCCTAACCCAGGTTCAAAGGTGATTTAGCCAAACAAATCCCTATACTACTGGCCCTTTTGGCAACAGTCGGCAGAGCATGGACTAAGGTCTCACCCGAAGTAGTATGGGAGGGTGCTAGAATGAGGTTTCCACACCTTGGGGATGTCTGATGAGCTTCTGGCGGTCCCTACTCGGGGTGAAATCTATATTATTACCCAGGTTCCTAACTATTAACCTATTATATTCTAATTACTTAACTTATCTATGTAACTCTAAATGTATAGAATGCAATAGACAAGCATATGCACAGAAATTAGAATCAACTTCTATTTATTATTCTTTTTTCAAGGTTACAGACTCGACACTGCCCTGCGCACTCAGCTACAGACTCTACTAGGCCTTTGCGCACTCAGATACAGAGCCTCTTCCTACTACTACAACCCAATACACTTAGACTCTTACTCTATGCTCTATCTTGTTCTTCGCTTCTTGTCCTTCTTAGCTTGGCAAATTAGAACCTCACTCTATTTATACAATCCCATGGTCTATGGACCATGGGTAGGCTGACCTGACATTACATTACATTACAAAAATTAGGGCGGACAACCCTATGACTCAACCTATACTTCGCGCTCTGCGCCTGTAATTCACAGAGTCTTACAATACATTTGATAAAAACCTGGGCTCTGTGCCCAAAAACATTTTGTAGGGGGATATGATGCCCAACAGGACCCCAACATAAACATTGTGATTCATCTTCGATTCACTCTGGCGTGGAGCCCATCCAACTTGTCCCACACTGCTCAGAGGTTCACAATGCACTGTTTTGTAGTTTGCTGGACCTGCTGCATTCGATCTTCCGATGCTTCTTTGTGAGGATCAAATCCCTGCCTCAGTGCCTAGAGCCCTAGCATCTATGCGAGCTTGCACTCGATATCTGCCGTAATGGTAAAGACCTCATCAATCCATGGTTTGATGCGCGCTTTGAAGCTCACGCACCTCTATTTCTAGGCACTGTATGTTGGGGTCCTCTTGCAAGGATGTGAGGACACCAAAGTCTTGGTCCAACATAATGGTATAGTCCTGCACCTCCCGTCCAAATTTCTTCCAACCTTGTTTGGATAGTGCTAACGCACTTCTCTCTAACTGCCAGGGGAGTGTATGGTTGTGCCTTCAACTGCAACTTGGCAATCTGGAGATTCAACTCTAGCTGCACTTGCATTGTTTCCTCACACACGTTTTGGACTCCACTTTCCAAACAGTGGATCCACATTTCTGTTGGTAGGTCCGCAGCAATGGAAAATTCTAGGACTCACTGGCATGCTTCATCAACTGTCTACACTGACTACTGGTTTTGTGACACTAGTCTGTCATGTTGTAGGTTGAGTTGTTCAATGTTGATCTTTTGCTCAATCATCACCTGAATCATGCGACCCCCCCTGGAGCAAAGCTCTGTTGTTATTCCATCCTGTAGTTGGTATAGTGTGTCTCGCGGAAGGGTAGCTAAATTAAGGCCAAGTCCCTTGATCCTACCAACTGCTGCTCTGTTGATCTCATTCTTTGCTATTAGAACCCCTTTTGGTAGCACTATGGTATTTGCCATCTTTTCGCGTAACATCCGCTCTACTGCTAATGTTCCTACTGCACTATAGGTGGCTGCGGTTCCTTCCTTTGGGGGCCACACCTGTAGCTCCTACAACTATTCCCTTAGGGCCCCCAACATAGTCTGCTGCTCTAACATGGATTCTTGTAGTGCTTCCTTGGTGACCTTGCAGACCGTGTCGCCGATGTCGTAGAGGTCACCTTCCATTAACGTGATTGGGTCGATGGCCAATTTGGAGGCCTTGACCTTTTTCTATGGACCCGATCTCTCTATGGTGTGCGACCTTTTGAGTTGGTTGGAAGTTGTACCCGAGTCCACGCCTTCTTCGGTAAGATTGGTGTCCTCTCCCTCCTATCCTGTAGATAATTCTTGGCCCTCCTCTGCCTGTGTTGTTGTCGCCCCTGTTTTCTGCGATGTTGTTGCTACTTAGGCGGCCTTTGCTTGCTCCGTAGCTTTCCCTCATCCTCTCTTTTCTTTGTTGTTGTCCTATCCAGTTCCACCAAATCTAGGGCGCGCCACTTGGGGGGCCATGATTCTAACACTGTAAAAATTGCATCATTAGTGGCGATGAAGGGGAGCTTGGTCCACTACTGCACCGGATCCTTTCATTCCTTGATGTAAATATTATGCATGTCCACCTTCAAGTATGCAAATCTTTGTAGACTATTGTGCACTGTGGGGGATAGGCATAACCTTCTATTAATCGACATCCAGATGTTGGCCTACATGAGCACCCAAAAGATCTTCATATCACGAATCCGCTTCGCGTCCTTGGTAGCCCAAAGCGACATGTACTTTGTGGCCTCTGGTATGTCGTGCTCAATGCTTGGGAACTGACTGTCCTCTGGCAGTTCTCCCACTACCAGCAAAATGGACAAAAGGAACCACGCGTAGTGGAAGGTCTTACCCTGCTCCTGAGCTTCCTTGCAGTTAATCAAGAATTCCTTGCAGAGGAACTCGGCCTAGCTGAATTGGACCCCCTATGTGCATTGTTCTTCCAACGCAACTACCGGCACTGGTACTTCATTGCCATGACATTTTCTCATTACCTTCCCGACCAAGAGTTGGGTGCCTACGTGCACCCCTTTATCTTTGATACTGCTGATGGCGTAACCCCTCTTTTTCTTCTCGAGCTTATATTTCTTCTTCATCACTTCCACAAGAGCCAAATTGCCGCTTTTTCCTACTATCATCCTGATGAGCCCCAAAAATGGGCAATTATATGGGCTCATTTTTCCTCTTAATTCGACTTAATCCACCATTCTCATTAGTTTATTGCATGTTTTTTATTATATTTAAGTCAAGTAGGACTGTTGTTATCTTCAGTTTTAGGAAGTCGAGTTCCTTAATTTTAGGAGGACTGTTGGGAGTCTCCATTTGTATAAATGAGAAGGCTTAGGGCCTCAGTTTTTTTAGTTAGATTTTAGCCATTTGATAGTCTATTTTCGCACTTTAGTGCAGCCCTTGTACTCAGCTCATTTTCAAGCTCTTTTTGCAGACAATTTTGTGATGTAACTATTATTTTTTTTATCAGTGAAGATGAATCCAGCTTTGAACCAGCACTGATCTTTCCTAGGGGGTTGTAGCTCTTGGGGTTGGGCCCAACCCAAGTGCCCAACACCTCCTTTGTGTATTTATATGTTTTTTCTTGCATTCATGAAATAATTTATGTTGTTTAGGTTTAATCTTGCTTTGTTACTTAGGTTGTTTTTTATGATTAGAATAGTTGTTCTTACTTTAGGTTGATTAGATAGTTTGCTGCAATAACATAAAAAGATCCACAAAAAGGCTACCAAGCAGGCCTTGATCTCCTTTCTCCCTCCTTGGGACCATGAATTAAGACTAAGGCACTCTTGCTGCCACCAAAACATTGTTTTTTTCTTTCCAATGCAATTGCTACTGTGAGATTTCGAGTTGGAGAAGTTGATATTAGTTGTATTTACATGCTTAGATATGTTCTTGTTTTGTTTTGATGAATTTCTTACATAACTTCCTATCCATAAAGTTTTATTCAACACTTTTCTAGATTTTAGGTCAAATTAGGTTAAAATAGGTAAAACTCTGCTTTTTTAGTTCTTGCTTGGAACAATTTGAAAAGTAAGCATGCAGCTCAATTGTAGAACACTCCGGCTTATCATTCTTCTGTCACACAACCTACTCCAATCCATCTATCAATATTTCCTCCACTCATTCACCATACTTTCCCAAACTGCCCTAATTTCTACGTTCTTGTGCAAAATTGCTTCCTTGACCTTTGAAAACATTCAACCATCTCTTTCATGTTTGATCTTCATAGACAGAGTCCTAGACCCTTTTACACCTCCATCCAGCGTTCATTTCCCTTTTCCCACCTTTTTTCCACCTTCAAACCTCCAAAAACCACTTTTGGCCTCCTCCTATAGAACCTCTTGTAGAACTTCCTCTAGATCCCTTGTAGCCTCCTGTAGAAGTTCATGCGAGTGATTTTTTGAAGTCTGATCATAGTGGAAGTCTCCAGAAGGGTACCAGGGACTCCATAGGTCCTCTCAACACCTTTCCAATCTCCTACCAACGCCCACTCCATCTCCCTTCGCCACCAAACCTATGCACAGTCACAACTAGTTAAAACACAAGCATAATAATTTCGCATAAAATTTCTCAAAAGTACAAAAAGATGATTTTTCCATATTTTCCTTAAGAAGTAGCTTGAATACATGCATTTTACCTTTTCAGTAGACAATGGCATCCATTTTAGTAGTTTCATCTCTTTTCTTTCAAATGTAGGGTTAGTCGGTAAAATTAGGGTTTGCTAGGGTTTGCGTTTCCTTTCAATCTTCATCTTTTTTCTGCAAATAGACTAGCCTCTTTTGAGTTAGCTTTCTTCCATCAAAATTAAAATCTTCTTCTGAGAACTCATAGAAGTTGGCTTAAGCTCTTAGCAAACTTGTGCCAGCTGATCAAGTGACAGCCTGCAGTAAGAGCTAGTACTTGTGCATACAGCACCATCGCTCCCAAGTTTGTTACGAACTACCGGGTTGATAAAACTAAAGTAGGGAGTCCCAGGAGTTGCAACATCATTGCTACAATACTGGAGCTCACCATATTTTTGGTGTTGTTGCTAGGGAAGCGTCAGAGTATTTTTTGATTACTGCTTTTCTTCTATTTTCTACTGCAACCTTCTGTTAAGTAGTTTATTTCAGCAAGAGTAGAGTAGTTGTTTCATTTTAATTCTGCAATTTCAATTTTGTAAAAGTAGATTAGACATTTCCTTCTTTCATTTCAATTTCACAATTTCATTTCAGCAAGTGTAGATTAGACATTTCCTTCTTTCATTTCAATTCCGCAATTTAATTTCAGCAAGCGTAGATTAGCATTTCCTGCGTTCAATTCAATTTTTCAATTTCATTTTAGCAAGCATAGAGTAGACATTTCCTGCTTTCCTTTCGATTCTGCAAAAGTAGATTAGTCATTTCATTTCTACATTTCCTTTCTTTCATTTCAATTTTGCAATTTCATTTCAGCAAGTTCATTTTAGTTAGTTGCAATTTGTTTGTTCAATCAATTTCAGTTTTGCAGGTACAAGAAAAAAAAACAAAAACCAACCAAAAATATTTCCTTTCATGCCTCGTAGGAGTAGAGATAATTCAGAAAAAATTTTGCCCAACACCCACACCACTTCACATAGCCAACCTTCTCTCTTCTTCAATGGATGTGAGCAATACCTTTTCTTCCAACTCATCCCTTAGAGGTGAATGTGAAAATCTGCTAGAAGATTTCAAGAGCAACATAAGGCAGATGCTTTCCATGCAAATGGATACCTTGCAGATCCAAAGGGAGCAAGAGGAAGCCGAGAGGGCTTTGGCCATCTTTTGTCCCAGGTGCACTAGAAAGCATCCTAGGAAAAAACGTCCATTGCACTCCATAAAAGTGTGTTTTGTCTGTGAAGAAGACCATCCTATGAATCAGTGGCCTTCCTTGCCCAGAATTAAAGCTGCATATGAGAGGGCCAAAGGCGACACTAAACCACTCTATTTCATGAACCAAAGGAGGCCACATGAACCCAGACCATACCAACAAGGGATGCAAGGGACATCTCAGGCATACTACAACCCCAACCAAGTCACATTCATACCTTCTTGGGGTTCCCCTGCTCATCCTTCCTGGTCCACACCCCCTCCTTGGACATATCTTCCTGAATATCATGCTCAACCAGCTATTCATTCATTTCACTCCTATGCTCAGCCACAGCCTCAGTGGAATACACCTCATCAGGGGTGGAGGCCCCAGTACAACACTCCTCCCGCTCTTTTTCCTCCACCACTTGCTCAACCGCAACCATTGCCTCCTATTCCACCAAGGCAACCCCAAATGCCTGCTCAACAGAAATCGAACCCAAATAACAGGCATGCCTAGCAAGTATATAGTGGGTAAAAACCATTTCAAAACCCACACATTGGAGTAGCTCAACCCAATTGCAAAGCTGAGGTACAACACTTCCAAACAACTCCTCTTGAGCTCAATGATATTCACCATAGCTCAGGAAGAGTATTGCAAAAAAGAGATTATATTGATATCATTAAAGGACCACATCCAGCAGAAGAAGATGCAAAAGAGAAGATCAAAGAACCATGGGCTACACTTGATGAATAGAAGACATCAGAATTGGAGATCAAGAGAGCTCCCTCATGGTTACCATCAAATCCTCCATGTATTCAAGAGAAAAATCAACAAAAAGAGGAAGATGTGAAGGTCATGATAGAAGAAGACATGAAGAATGATACAGATCAGCAAAAGGACCAAGGACATCATAGCTATATTGAGATATGGTTCCAGACGGTCACTAAGTTGCAGCAGTACTCTCTTCCTCAACTATGCTTGATCCCTTCAAAGTTAAATCATTTGGTCTCTGAAATTCGGATACCTGTCAAAGCATGCATTTCAAGCCTCCACATCATTTTGTCTATTATCTCGATGTGCACATGGCTCCATTAGAAGTATTCTTATACTTGAAAATGATTTTGTTTTTCATGTAGGGTAGGGTAAAGAAAAAAAAAAAAAAGGAAAAAGAAAAAATGAAAAATAAGAGGAAGAAAATAGAAATCTAAGGTGAAAACCTCCTCGGAGGCGCCTCAAATGGGCTCATTGATTGAAAACCTCCATGAGGCGGTCAATTGGTTGGAAAGAAGAGGAAAGAAAAAGATAATAAGACGCCTGGGTGAAAACCTCCCTTGGAGGCACCCAGGGCAGGCAATTAGGGTGAAAACCTCCTTGAGGCGCCCTAGTTGTTTTCAAAAAAAAAGAGAAAAAATAAAAAAAGAAAAAATGAATTTCCAGTTGTATTACATGTTTGCAGGAGAACTTCACGAAGCAAAAATAGGTTCCAAGAAAGCTCTAAAACCAATAACATCACCTATCCTACCTTCCCTCACCCTTCTCCATCATTTTTGACATTCTTTCCACCTCACTGTGCTTCTTTTTTGAAAACTGTGTTTTCTACAGGAGGCTCCTATAGAAATTACAGAGAGCTAGAAATGGATTTTAAAAGCAGTTTGAGGAATAGGGAAGCTTCATAAAGGATTTATAAATTCCCTTGCAATCTTTAAACCTCTTTTCCATCATTTCCAAGTCCACATGATAGTCCAAGCTCATTTTTTTCTTACTGTCCAGAAAACTGCAGAATGCTTTGATACAAAAATACATAAAGCAGAAATTTGTTTTTTCCCCAACTTGAAAACTATGATTCCATTTTAAAATCTATTTCATGGGGATTTATATAGGGATGAGGGCAACATGCCCAAGCAATTTCAACCAATTCCAGTGCACGGTTTCCAAGAAATCAACCTCCATCACCTTCAGCCATTTTCAATTTTTCTCAAAATTTGTGCATCCATTGACCACAATTTTGCTATGGGAGGTGTATAATGATGATCGAAACATGCTCAGAAAATTTTAGGTAAATCCAGTCTACCGTTTGGGAACTATGTACAAAACAAATCACTATCCTGCAAAAGTCTAGCATCAACAGCATAAGGGTGCAAATCTGAAGGTTGAAGCAGATTCCTGCAGCTTAGATCCAGCCAGAAGATACTTGCACAAGAAAAATAGCCACACATTAGATAGCAAAAAGCATATAGTAGAAGGGATACAGGCATGTAGCAATTGAATATGAGCATGCAGCAGCAAAAGAACCAAGCAGCCTGCACATTTCGACTTACAAGTAAGTGTCTAAACCATTTCCTCTATTTGCATTTGTATGATTCAAAACTTCATAAATGAACGAAATGGTGGGGATTAAGCCAGAGAGGTGGCTAGTTAACTGAACACCATCATCTAGTTCGATCGCACTCATCCAGAGATCACACTGCACATGTGTCTAGTCAACTCATAGAAAAAACTAACAGTCAGGTAGTGGCAGCTGTTTTGAACTCAAGCACAAATGGTGTGAAGTGATTAACAGGCAGAAAACATGAAGTTTCATAATATCACTATAGTGGGGACCAACGGTCTACATGGGGCCAATGTAAACTTGGCTAGCTCACCCTCCATCACCAGAAGTCTCCATAAATAGTCATAAGAACTCCTCTTTGAAACACTCTCAGCACCTTTGTTTCCATTTTATCATCGTCCCTGCAACTACATCAAGCTCTATACCACCTCCATAGCAGTCAACCAGTCATTCTCTGCCACTTTTCAAAACCCTCATGCTTATCGGGTTCTACAAGAATGGCAAACACAATCTACAGGAGTGGAAAACACCGTCTATAGGAGGCTTTCTACAGGAAGGCCAGAGAGCAGCTTTGCAGAGGAAAAATTCAGAATTTTTTCCAAATTCGAAGCTTGAAAAGAGGTAGGATCGAGAAATCACTCTGCATATGATATATTTATATAAGGTGGTGGATTAAAAACACAGTACTAGGTTGAAAGAAAGGAAAGTGAAGCTTAAAAGTCTGCCTGTATTTTTTTATGAGTTCTACAAAGTCTCTCCGTTTTCTTCTCTACATTCAGAATCTATCTTTTTCTTTCTCACATTTGACTATAAAGAAAGAAGAAACAACCACAGAAACTGAGCCTGTGTGAAAAAACAAATTTGCAAAACTATCCACTCTCTTAAAGAAAAAAATTGTGTTATTTGTTCTCTGTTCTATCAAAAAAATTGAGTTCTTTCCAAAAAATGAGAATCACATTCAGGATAAAAGCAATTTGAAACAGGGGAAATATTGTCATTTGGTTTTGTAAGGAAAGCACACAGGAAAATTCCCTCTCTGGTTAGAGAAAGACAAAACTGAGTTGTCTCTCTGTTTCTGGTTTTGGAAATTATTGCCTCCTTCCTCACCTAAGTATTTTTAGAAATCACTCAACACCATGCCTGGAGGTTTCATGAGAAAAGAGCCTTTGAACTCCAACAAATTGCATGAGAACCCTGAGGTGGTGGCCCTCTTCACCAGGGAAAACTAGATGCCCTTCTTTGAGAGAATTCATGGATATGATGAGGAGGTGATTGAAGAATTTTTTATGTCCCTAAGACCCCATTCCAAAACACATGCTACAGTCAGTTTCAGGGGTCTGACCCTAGAGCTTACAACATACTTTATTAGCACAACCACAGATCTTCCACTTGGGCTCCCTTGGAGCAAAGAGGAAAAGACCAAAATAGAGAAAGAAGAACTTGAAACAGAGGAGGAAATCAAAATAGAAGATGAGAAAGAAGAACCTAAAACAAAGAAGAAAAATACCAGGCAAAGAAGAGGAAACCCAAAACAGAAAAGGAAAAGACTAAAACAGAAAAGAGAAAGACTAAACTAAAGAGTAAAAATACTAAATTAGAGAATGCAATAACTGAACAAGATGAGAAGGAAACCAAAATAGAGCTTGAGTAAGCAAAGCTAACAGAGGCAGAGAAGACAAAAGAGGAGGAAAAGGAGGAAGAAGAAAGACAACAGTGGGAGGAGTTGGATAGAAAGGTAGGATTCCAAGATAAAGAGGAGGATATCACATCAGAAGCATGGGATGTCATGGAATCCATCAGAGCCATCAAGGATGAAGAGATATATTAGTTGCTCAGAGGATGAGCAACACCTTCATTTGGGGGTGATGATGAGCCTCAAAAATGGGTAATTATATGGGCTCATTTTGCCTCTTAATTCGACTTAATCCACCCTTCTCATTAGTTTATTGCATTTTTTTTATTATATTTATGCTAATAGAGTGAATTGGGTTAGTCATTATGCCAAAAAGTCTAATGTGTGCTTTATGCAGGTTTTTGGTCAATTTTGAGACAAAATCAAAGGTTTAATGAGAATTTGGTAGCCAAATTCGTGGAAGAACAAGGGAGAGGATTTGTATGAGGGTGTCCCCTTAATTTATGAGCCCTTACCTCAAATTATCCATCAGAAACTCAGAGTACAAAGGCCCACATTGATGATTCCAAGGGGCAGCCAAGCAAGTCAAGTAGGACTACTGTTATCTTCAATTCTAAGAAGCCGAGTTAATTTTAGGAGGACTGTTGAGAGTCTCCATTTGTATAAATAAGAAGGCTTAAGGTCTCAGTTTTTTTTTAGTTAGATGTTAGCCATTTGATAGTCTTTTTTCATGCTTTAGTGCAACCCTTGTACTCAACTCATTTTCGAGCTTTTTTAGCAGACAATTTTGTGATGTAACTATTATCTTTTTGATCAATGAAGATGAATCCAGCTTTGAACCAGCATTGATCTTTCCTAGGGGTCTGTAGTTCTTGGGTTGGGGCCAACCCAAGTGCCTGATACCTCCTTTGTGTATTTATATGTTTTTTCTTGCATTCATGAAATAATTTTTGTTTTTTAGGTTAAATCTTGCTTTGTTACTTAGGTTGTTTTTGATGATTAGAATAGTTGTTCTTGTTTCAGGTTGATTAGATAGTTTGCTACAATAACAGAAAAAGATCCAAGGAAAGGCTACCAAGCAGGCCTTGATCTCCTTTCTCCCTCTTTGGGACCATGAATTGAGACCAAGGCACTCTTGCTGCCACCAAAACACTGTTTTTTCTTTCCTATGCATTGCTAGTGTGAGATTTCGAGTTGGAGAAGTTGATATTAGTTGTATTTACATGCTTAGATATGTTCTTGTTTAGTTTCAATGGCTTTCTTGCATAACTTCTTGTCCATAAAGTTATGTTCAACACTTTTCTGGTTTTTAGGTTAGAATTAGGTTAAAATAGGTAAAACTCTGTTTTTTAGTTCTTGCTTGGGATAGTTTGAAAAGTAAGTGTGCAGCTCACTTGTAGAACACTCCAGCTTATCATTCTTCCATGAAAAAACCTGATCTAGTCCATCTCTCAAGATTTCCTCCACTCATTCGCCATACTTTCCCAAACCGCCCTAATTTCTACGTTCTTGTGAAAAATTGCTTCCTTGACCTTTGAACAAATTCAACCATCTCTTTCATGTCTGATCTTCATTGACAAAGTTCTAGACCCTTTGACACCTCCATCCAACCTTAATTTCCCTTTTCCCACCTTTTTTCCACCTTCAAACCTCCAGAAACCACTTTCGGCCTCCTCCTGTAGAACCTCCTGTAGAACTTCCTGTAGATCCCCTGCGGCCTCCTGTAGAACTTCATGTGAGTGATTTTTCAAAGTATGATCACAGTGGAAGTCTCCAGAAGGGTACTAGGGACTCCATAGGTCCTCTCTACACCTTTCCAACCTCCTGCCAACGGTCACTCCATCTCCGCACAATCACAACTCGAACACAAGCATAATAATTCTGCATAAAATTTCTCAAAAGTACAAAAAGATGATTTTTCCATATTTTCCTTTAGAAGTAGCTTGAATACATGCATTTTACCTTTTCAGTAGACAATGGCATCCATTTCAGTAGTTTCATATCTTTTCTTGCAAAACTAGGGTTAGTGGGTAAAATTAGGGTTTGCTAGGGTTTGTGTTTCCTTTTAGTTTTCATCTTCTTTCTGTAAATAGACTAGCCTCTTTCAAGTTAGATTTCTTCCATCACAGTTAAAAGCTTCTTATGAGAACTCATAGAAGTTAGCTTAAGCTCCTAGCAAACTTGTGCCAGCTGATCAAGTGACAACCTGCAGTAAGAGCTA
The DNA here is from genome assembly GCA_031772625.1 of Pinus tabuliformis. NCBI lineage: Eukaryota > Viridiplantae > Streptophyta > Pinopsida > Pinales > Pinaceae > Pinus > Pinus tabuliformis. The sequence goes on along the minus strand of CM062820.1, from coordinate 725,944,357 downwards.
GTACTTGTGCATACAACACCGTCGTTTCCAAGTTTGTTACAAACTACTAGGTTGATAAAAGTAAAGTAGGGAGTCCCAGGAGTTGCAGCATCATTGCAAAAATACTATGTCTCACCACGTTGCGGGATTCTTTCCCTTACAGGGAAGCCAAGAAATTCTGTGGATGAGATCCGCCATGATGGAAATAGGCTCCTTCAGCCATAGGTACCCATCATGCACCAGGAAAAGCAACTACCCGATGATGAAAATAGTGATGGGTGCATGGTGAAAGTGTGGTATCCACAACAGATGAAGCAATCCGGCCTTCTCCACACCACGCAACCATTTTCGTGGCTCTAGTGTTATGATTGGCCCCTTTATGCTCTGCTTCATGAGGCTCTCCATCTCTAAGTGTGGGAACTTCTTGCTATCCGCAAGGTCCCAATCTTCGAACTTCAATGTGGGCATGCGGCCCAGGGGTGAGCCCTTAAACACAATTCCATTAGGGAGGAGTGGGGTCTGGAGTGTGCTCTTTGTGGCATCTAGATCCTTTGGTACCTTAGTTTCCCCTTTTCATGGAGGGACTTATTCGGGCAATTTCACTCCAGAGTGCACTGACTTGATATCCTCTTCCATGTCCTTTGCTTTCTCTACCTTAGCAATGAGAGTCTATAGGTCCTTCTCCTTGTCATCTATCTCAATGGTGACAATGTTGCCCTTTTCTTCCATTGAGAGCTTACCAAACCACGGATTCGTTAGGGACATGTGGACTGGTCCCGCTACCTGCTTATCTATTTTCAGTCTCGGTGTCCAAGGTTATTTCTAGATTTCCAGCGCAACCCCAGTATCTTTGGGAACATCATGTACCATGGGGTTTTGTGTAGCCCTCATCAACGGTTCCTTTTGTAAATCCCAAACCTCTCCTGGTATCTGCCATCTTGTTTGAATTGTCTGTGGTTGTTTTCGAACTTCATGGCTCGAATATCGCTCGATGCTCAACACTCTGTGCTCTAATAAATTGCTTAAATGTCATGTGAACAAGTGTTGTCTCGTGGCTAGCTCTTGGAGTTTTATAGCGCCTTTTGAATTCAAATTCGACCATTCCCCTTAATTCTAGGCCATCAATAGTTTCTTGCTGGCAGATTGTCCCAAATCTTTCCCTTAATTCGCGTCTTAAATGCCCACCGCCTACTCCATTTGGCCTCAAATCAGACATCTCGTGATGAAAAGTGACAAGAACAGTTACTTGCCAACCTACCTGAGCGGCAGCGCAACCCCCCGTGCGCAGGTGAACTTTGTGACGTGCTGATTCTGCGTGCACCTCCCTTATCACATAGCTCCCAAACAGACTCTTTTATAGTCCTGCACTCTCTTTCAACTGCCTAGAGAGCTAAGACTGTGCTTCCTACGACCAGTCAGGTGGTCACACCACCTGTGCGAGGCTTCAACTCACCTTCCGATATAGTCCACGGAAAACCCCCAATTTCCCTCACGACAGCTAGCACCGCACATTATATCGTATGTAGGGTGCTCCCCCAGTTACTACATTTGATGAGATGCGGTCGTAGCCATGGTAGCAGAGTCATAAATTCTCAGTGACACTCTTCTAATTCAGTGGTATGATCATCCGCACCTTGCCTTGTCATCCTTGGTTTATCAACGAGACATGCTTGTTTGATCTGTTTTTCCAGCCTCCTGACCTCAGAATCTATCAAAATGCTTTTCGTCCTTAATCGTACCTAGTCTTTTTCGAGTTCACGAGTTATAAGGTTCCTTCACCAAATGGCTTCCTGAATCCTTATGTGTTCGACCTCACGTAGTTGTGTGATTTCTTCATCCTGGTCTTCGTGCACTATCACATCTGGGGGTGCTATTACGTGTTGATTCCTCTTTGCATTCTCTTCAGAAATTACGGTCTCTACCTTGTTCAACACTTTTGGAATTGTTTCCATAGTCAAGGTTTTTCACATGGTCTGATAGGCCCATTGGACTGTTGGTACACGCAGGAACCATGAACCATATTTGGTCGGGGTCTTCATTCCCTACTCCTTTGAATACTGATAGTTTGATCGCACTCGCGATACTAAATTGTGGTGGTGGTGGTGGTGGGGTGGGTGGGGATGGAGGTGAGGAGGGTGAGACAGTTGGCGGTGTAGGTGGAGGTGGTAAGCATGGAATTAGTTTCCTTATCAGACAGACTGTGCTTCTTGGGGAAACTTTCATGAGCTCTTCCTCAGTTTCCCACGAGGGGGAAATTAAGGGAATGGTTTCCAATTCTTCGCTACTTTTGCTTCTGTAGATATTCCCACTTCGCATAGTCCCAAACATTAGTTTATTGTATAACCCACTTTTCACACAATAACATCTTAATCCAAGTGTTCAAATATTTGATATACTTACCTCATGGTCCCTTGAGGAAACATCACTCCGCCTCACTGTAGTTGATGGTTGTATCTACTGCGAACTTAGTGATAAATCCTCCTATAATTCGGTCGATCCAATGGTCCACATCTCATGCGATCTTATCTCCTGACCCTTCTAGTCTATGCACTAATTCCAGAGTCCACACGATTGGTTTGTCGAGCCTACACCTTCCCTGTGATCTGAAAATCACCCTTGAGCTACCTCAGTTAATTAACTAATGAATGAAGGTATTACGGACTCATGTTCTGGTGTGTGTATGTCATTTTAGGCAATGGATCGATCAGATTGCAAAATACACAGACACTAGAAATATGGAAAACAACAGAGAAACATAGTAAGTAAATACAAGAACACAACAATTAATAAGGAGTTCACCCTATCCTCCAGGGCTACATATCTGGTCCAGCTTTCACTAGTGGACTTCTTTTATCTTGCCATTAAAGTAGAGAATTAAAATGATGAGTTCAACTTGAGTCTCCTAAAACAAAATTGCTTGGCAGGGTGTTTCTTGGATTCCCCAAGCCACTGGAGTGGACAGACTCTTTTCCTTACTAGCTCTTGACCTCCCTAGTCTTTAATGGGAGGAGCCCAATGTGGTGCTCAGTTCCCTGATAGATCCTCTCAGGGATGGCTCGATGCTGCCTTATGTTGCAGGTCATCTCGGCACTCTGTCTTTCTGCTCTTTGCTTCACTGTATCCTCATTCTCTATCTTCATCTTCTTCTTTCTCCCAGTTCTTCCTCTCGGTTTCCTCTCTCTCTCTCTCTCTTTCTTTTGTTCTTTGTTCATGGCTTTAAAGCTAGTTGCTCTCATGACTTCTCGTTTCTTCTTCCTTCCTCCATTGGATCATCTACTGTTGTTCACTTGGAATTCCCCGTCTTCTGCATCATCATCAACGACTCACAAGGAGTGGCCACTTGTCCTTTTGCAAACTGTGCTAGCTTTTCCTCGTCAGTTTGGTTCTTCGGTTACGTAGGGAAATGACTCATTCGCCACCTTAGTGGTCAAATTAGACCTCAAATCCTTATACGTCACAGCTCAATCCCCTGTCAAATCCAGTTCCCCCATCGAGCACGATCTCAGTTGTTAGATCTGGAGCGCCCAGATCCGATGTCATTCACTCGTTTCACGCGGTTGACTTGATCGACCGTTAGTGTGCAATGAGCAGCGGTTTTCTCTCTCCTCTGCCTGCCACGCATCGGGTGCTGAGTGGAATCGCTTGTTTTTCTCCAAATCCTCTTACTGCCTAAGGGTGCCCTCGATAGATACCATTGGTTCTGGAGTGCGGGTCCCACTGTTATCCTTTAGCACTTTTCCCCATGGTTTTCCCAGCTTCCATGCGACTGAGCACTTGGGGCCCTTCCTTCTCAAGGGGTTTTGCCCAGCGATGCATGATTAGTGCTAAGTGCTAATCATGCATCAAAAACTACCTCCTTTTCCTGATCTGGGCTTCCCAAGTGCTAGTTTCACCTCTTGCGTGGTCTCCATGGGCTTCGGTCAGCACGCTTTGACCAAGGTCCTCATCGTTCCTCGCTAGCTACCAACTACCACTATTCAGAGGTCTTCCTGATCACTCTGTGCTGTTGAATTCGATGTTTTGTCCTGATTTGATATAGTCATGGGGCTTTACTTATTCTTCATGGATCCAATTTGGATCACAGCCTTCCCACTGAAAAAGCTTTTGGACCATCAAAAGTTGGTTTTCAAGCATCGACTAAGTGAGGGTACAATTGTCTCACTTTTCCAATCTCTATCCACTTTTCACTGATCAACTTTGAACCCTTGAGTCCAATTTTGAGGTACTCAACATCTCCCATGCATGTCGTCCTCACCTACCTATCTAGGACTGTGTCTTCCTGCAATTCATTAAGATATTCAGGTAGCAAGTCATCAATAGAAGGCAATTCACTCTGCTCTTCAGGATCCTCAATTAGCAAGGGTTCGAACAATCTCAAGAAATCTGCATTTACGACTGAGTAGATGTGCATGTAAGCTGGTAGATCAAGGCGAAAAACATTCTCACCAATCTTCTCAAGTATCCTAAAAGGTCCATACCTGATAGGCTTTAGCCTCTTACCTTCACCTTGCATTCTGTCTTTGCTAATATATAGCCAGACATGGTCACCAACCTGAAAACTATGCTCCATCCGATACTTGTCATGCCTAGCCTTGTATTTGGCTTGGCTCTTTTCCAGCTGTTCCTGTACTACATGGTGGATCTCCTGGATTTATTCAATGAAGCTAGTTGCCTTGTCCACATCATTGTGTCCATCAACTGTGGTATCTTTACCAAAGAAAAAATCCAAAGGAGACCTTGGTGTGAAACCAAAACAGGTCTCAAAAGGATATCTCTGTGTAGAAGAGTGTTTTTCTCTATTGTAAGCATGCTGCACATAACACAAATGTTCATCCAAAAGCTGAGGATGTTTGCTACAATATCCTCTGAGTAAGTGGATCACTGTCCTGTTAACTACTTCTGTCTAGCCCTCAGTTTGTGGATGAAAACATGTGCTCTTCTTTAGTTTGGTTTCCATCAGTTCCCACAGACTTGACCAAAACTTCCCCACAAATCAGGTGTCTTGATCATATACAAAGGAAGTGGGTAATCTAAAATGAACCTATACATGTTCAAAGAATAGTTTTGCAGTTTGTTCAGTTGTAATCTATTTATTACAAGGTATCAAAATAAACATTTTGTTGAACCTATCCACAACAACATATAGATAATCATGACCTTTCCTAGATTTAGGCAGTCCTCCAACAAAATCCATGGAAACACTTTCGCAAGGGTGAGAAGGAATTCGTAATGGAGTGTACAACCTAGTTTTCTATTGTTGGGCTTTCCTTTTGCACACATATTAAATCCTCTTACATATCTAGAAATTGTCTCATTCATTTTTCGCCAATAACAAAATCTTTGCAGCTATGCAACTGTTTTACTTACCCCAAAGTGACCTGATATCAGAGAAGTGTGTGCTTCTCTATTTATCTTTACTCTCTCAGTTTTTGGAATGCAGAGTTTCCCACAATGGTATAAGAGTCGGTCCTTTACATGATAATCCAATTCTTCTACTCATTTGCCTTGACTCAAAGTTGCATATACATCTTTAATGTCTATATCCTGAGCATATTGTTCAATGTAGCTTTCATGTAGAACAAAATTATGCTTAAGTATTGTAGATTCATGTATAATGGGTCTAGATAACATGTCTGCAACTTTATTATGTATGCCCTTTTTATATCTGATGACTAAATGAAACTATTGTAGCAAACCCATCCATCTGTAGTGTATTTATTGCCGCAACTAAGTTGGGGAGTGTAGATATTGAAGTGGTTGATGATCAGTATGTATTACTATCTCTTTTCTCATTAAGTAATGTTTCCACTTTTTCAAACTCTGAACTAATGCATACAATTCTTTATCATATGTAGGATAGTTAACTACTGCAGGATTAAAAGTCTCAGAATGATAAGATATGGGTTTCCCATGCTGTGTCAACACTGCTCCCATGGCACAGTCATTGGCATCTTTTTGAATCTCAAATGGTCTTTGAAGATCAGGCAGTGCTAGTACAGGTGCTATACTAATAAATTTTTTCAAGATGTCGAAGGCTTTCTGCTCTTTGCCTCCCCACTAAAACACCTTGTTCAATCCTGTTAAAGCATGTAAGGGAGCTAAAATTGAGGAAAAGTTAGAAATTAACTTCCTCCAATACTATGCTACCCCTAAGAAGCTTCTCACTTCTGTAGTAGATTTGGGTTGAGGCCAGTTTACAGTGACTGCCACTTTAGAGGGATCTATTTTCAATTCACCACCCCCTACTATATGTCCCAAATAATTTAGAGATGTTTTGCCAAATTCACATTTTGAGAGTTTAACATAAAGCTTTTCTCTTCTCAAAACATCTAATGTCTGCTTAACATGCTTTAAGTGTTCTTCCCACATTTTACTAAAAATCAGAATGTCATCCAGATACACAATAACAAAATCACCAAGAAAAGGTTTGAGTACATCATTCATTAATCTCATGAAAGTATCAAGAGCATTGGTTAAGCCAAAAGGCATAACCAACCACTCATACAATACCTGCTTTGTCTTGAAAGTAGTCTTCCATGCATCTTGTTCTGCAACCCTGACCTGATGGTATCCAGTGTGCAAGTCTAGCTTGGTGAAATAAATAGCTTCTTTCAATTGATCCAAAAGATCATCTATGTGAGGAAGGGGATAACGATTTTTTATTTTTATTTTATTTAGTGCTCGGTAGTCAATGCACATTCTCCATGAGCCATATTTCTTTCTCACCAAAACGATTGGTGACCCACATGGTGATGTGCTAGGTCTGATGAACCCTTTCTCGAGCAACTCCTACACTTGCTTCTTGATCTCAGCATTCTCTAAAGCAGACAACCTATACATTCCAATGTTAGATAATGGAGCATCTTGCTAAAAAATAATATCATGTACTATTTCCTTTTTGGGTGGCAGACCTTTATGTTTTTGAAACAAGATATCATACTCTGAAACAACCTTTTCTAAATCAGCTTGCTTTTTAGTATTACATGAATTTATTATTAGTTTCATATGCCCTGAGTTTCTGAGAGTATAATTATTCTTGAGCTTATGAGCTCTTACAAAGTATTCAATTCCATCTTTGACAAGTAGATACTTGTTCTTAGCTCTATAGAAAATAGCTTTCCTGTCATACAAGTAAGGACTTCCTGAAACATTTCCACATATATCCAAAGGAATTATGTCTAACTCAAGCTCATCTACAAATGTTGACCCAAAAGAAAACTTGAATTTGCACTATCTAGTCACTTGTAGTTGTGCTTTGTCATTCAACCATCCTAATGGGTATGGTTTCTTGTGAGGTGTATGGTTTCTTGTGAGGTGTAGTTACTAATCCCAACTTCTTTACAATTTCTTCAGAAATTAGATTTACTTGTGAGCCACTATCAAACAAAGTATCAATCTTTTGATGTTTGGAAATAACTTGAATATGGAAAAGCTCATTTATTTTTCTCTCATTTTCTTCATCAATAGTAGATTGTCTGTAATTACTAGTAGATGCTTCAGAATTCTTACCTTTTATACCTGTGGCTGCAATGGTTGTTTCATCTCCTGATTCTGACCCCAAATATTTCTGAATAGCTACAACAATCTTCTTCTTCTTGCCCTCAAACTTCTTAGGTCTCAGCTCTGGATGTAGAATCCAACAATGCTCATCATCATGCCCATCCTTTTTATAGTGAGTGCATGAAGCTTTGCTTTTCTATGCAGTGTTAGCCTTCCTTGCTTTCCACTTCTGCTTTATTTTCTCCTTTTTCTTTCTTTCAGTGGGTTGGGATGGTCCCCCAACTTCTGGATTTCCATTCTTTCCTCTAGCTTCTAGATGAGTAGCTTGTACAGATACCTCATCTATACTTGTGGGATTAAACATGAGGATGGTATGCCTCATGTAGCTGTGTAGACCACCAATGTACTTCAAAAGAGTTTCTGGTGAGTCTAATGAGATTCCTAGAATCAATGCTCTCTTTCTAAATTCTTGAGTGTACTCTTCCACACTTTGCCCTTTCAACTGTCGAAGAGCTTGCCAATTCATCGTGGCTTGCTGCATGTAGGCCAATGGATAGAACTGCTTTTTGATTGCAGAAACAAATTCACTCCACATAGAGATAGTCTTACCATGTCTTTTCATATCAGCTTGGCTTCTACCTTCCCACCAAACCAAGGCAGTGCATCCTAGGTGTAGGCTTTCCAGCTGAATCTTGCTCTTGACTAAGTCGATTCTCTGCACTCTACAATAAACATCACTTTGTTTGATCCAATTTTCCAACTTTTCTGCATTCAACTCTCCATCATATATTGGCAAATCAAATTTAACATCTAGTTTGATCAAAGATGCTTTCTTTTTGTCTTTAGGGCTATTAGGAGGTGTGAGAAAGCTTTCTTCTTTCCATTTTCCTTTTGAGTGGTCATGGAAGTGAGATTCATCTTCTCCTTTGTCTTGCTTGAAGCCTGATGAATCTTCCTCCTTATGCTTTCTAAAGTCCTTATACATTTCTTCTACTGTGGAATTTATGGCGAGGAAACTTTCTAGGAATTGAGGGTCGGGCCCCATGTAACCTTCCTCTGACATTGCCTTCCTAGGATAGACTCTCCCAATTTCAGGATTAGTTTCAACCAACTCTCCTTCTCCTAACTTGAGCTTTGATCTAGTTAGCATTCAACAACTAAACCAACACAAGCTCGTCTAACCTTTACAACCTAGATGCTCTGATACCACTTGATCTGAAAATCACCCTTGAATGACCTCAATTAATTAATTAATGAATGAAGGTATTATAGACTCATGTCCTGGTGTGTGTCTATGTCATTTTAGGCAACAGATTGATCAGATTGAAAAATACAAAGGCACTGGAAATATGGAAAACAGTAGAGAAACACAATAAGCAAATACAAGAACACAAAAATTAATAAGGAGTTCACCCTATCCTCCAAGGCTATGTCTCTGGTCCAGCTTTTAATGGTGGCCTTCTTTTATTGTGTCTTTAAAGTAGAGAATTAAAATGAGGAGCTCAACCTCAGTCTCCTAAAACAGAATTGCTTGGCAGGTTGGTTCTTAGATTCCCCAAGCCACTAGAGTGCACAAACTCTTTTCCTTACCAGTTCTTGACCTCTTTGGCCTTTAATGGGAGGAGCCCAATGTGGTGCTTAGTTCCCCGACAGATCCTCTCAGGGATGGCTCGATGCTACCTTATGCTGCAGGTCAACTTGGTGCTCTGTATTTCTGCTCTTTGCTTCATTGTATCCTCATTCTCTGTCTTCATCTTCTTCTTTCTCTCGGTTCTTCCTCTTGGTGTCCTATCTCTCTCTCTCTCTCTCTCTCTCTCTCTCTCTACCTTTTGTTCTCTATTCATGGCTTTAAAGCCAGTCGCTCTCATGACTACTCGTTTCCTCTTCCTTCCTTCGTCAGATCATCTACTGTTATTCACTTGGAATTCCCTATCTTCTGCGTCGTCATCAATGGCTCACAGGGAGTGGCCACTTGTCCTTTCGCGAACTGTGCTAGCATTTCCCTGTTGGTTTGGTTCTTCGGTTCCATCGGAAAATGACTCATCTACCACCTCAATGGTTAAATTGGACCTCAAATCCCTATACATCATGGCTCAATCCCCTGTCAAATCTAATTCCCTGATTGGGCGCAATTTTAGCCGTTAGATCTGGAGCCCCTAGATCCGACATCATTTGCTCATTTCACATGGTTGACTTACTTGATCATTAGCGCGTGATAAGCAATGGTTTGCTCTCTCCTCTTCCTACCACGCATCAAGCATTGAGTGGAATCACTCGTTTTCCTCCAAATCTGCTTACTACCTAAGGGTGCTCCCAATAGATACTGTCAGTTTCGGACTGCGGGTCCCGCCGTTAGCCTTTAGCACTTTTTCCCATGGTTTTTCCAGCTTCCATGCGACCGAGCGCATGGGGCCCTTCCTTCTCAATGGGTTTTTCCTAGTGATGCGCGATTAGGGCTAAGCACTAATCATGCATCAGAAACTACCTCCTTTTCTCGATTCGGGCTTCCAGGTGCTAGTTTCACCTCCCGCACGGTCTCCATGGGCCTTGGTCAGCGCGCTTTGACCAAGGTCCTCGTCGTTCCTCATTGGCTTCCAACTGCCACTATTTAGAGGTCTTATTGATCACTCTATGCTCTTGAATTCGATTTTTTTTCCCGATTTGATATAGTCATGGTGCTTTAATTATTCTTCATGGATCCAATTCGGATCACCCTGACTATCTGCTAGCTTTGTGATCCGCTCATATAGCTCAGAAGGAAAGGAAGAAAAGAAAATTTCATGGATTTCCATATACAAGTAGTGCTCCAACCACTGTTCCTTAGTTACTCGCAGATTTCTATTTTCCTGCACCGCGAGCTCATGAATCTTCTAATGTTGAAGACTGACCTTTTTGACTAAGTTACTGCATCATCACTAGTAAATCATTAAAATCCACGACGGTTCTCTATCATGCACTATATCATTGCGACGTCGTCACTAGTCCCCAATTCATGACCCACGACGATCCATATTTGGTGAATTAGTTCAAACATTCAGCCTTCTGGATGTTTCTAGAGCTAGTTGTTGGGTCAGTTTGGATCGCCCTTCTGACTCTGGGATGGTGGTTACGCCTTTTGTGCTACCTTCCTTGAGGATAAGCTCCCTCTCCCTCATTTCATGGAGACTCCTTCTCTTATAAAATCACTCACCATTGCTATGATTGATTAGTTCTTTTGGTTGTACAGTGTTGCTGCTGCTTTTGAGTTTAATAGATAGTTTTGGTGTGAGTGTGACAAGTGTGGGGTTGCTACATAGTTTGCAAGAAGGTGTGGAGTGCCCTTAACCTTGTGTTAAATCTTGTGAATGAGAGAGAGATATATATTTTTGTTTGGGGGACCCACCTTTGAGAGTGAATGCTTGAAGAAACATACTAGCTAGACCCTCTAAGAAGGCTTGCGACGTCAAGACTTGGTTGTAAGCTTTGCTCTTGATTTATCATTAATACAATCAATGATGATTTCCTATGTCTTGTATGTAATTTACTTGATAGCTTATGACTTCTTGACTTTATGAGTAAATAGATCATTGTTGTTCTCAGTTACGTACTCTGTTGTTTTCTTGTGGTGTTTTAGGTTGATTGCTCATTAAGGAGAGGGAAACGGAAACTGGAGTAGCACAACAGAACTTCATCAAACACTGGTTTGAGGTCGGCCTCCAATGATGGATATTTAAGGGAATTAATTATTGTTTTTTCCTTGTTGTGACTGGATACACTCTAGGGCTAGAGGGGTTGCCTCTGTTCGCAGAGGGAACACTTTCCTGCATCACAAGTTGGTGACTCCGCTGGGGAGTCCTTTGTATGTTTTTTCTCTTATTTTCTTTTGTTTGGTTTTGATTTTGTGCCTCTTGAATTTAGGGGTTAAACCATCAGTTTTTGGGTTACTTGCGTCGATCTGGGAAGTCCCCTTACTATCTGGAAGATTAATCTAGTGTCACTTAGGTGATTTTACTTTGTCTTTTTCTTAAGTAAGATCATCGCTGAAGATAACCTAACAGTCGCGATGATGTCACTAATGTTATAGCTTTGTACCTGCAACAATTTGGCTTTCGTCTCGGGTTGCTAGTTTAATTCCCGTGACGACTCTTGAAATTAGACCGTCGTTGAAAACAGGTGTACTTTAGCGACTAGTCTCTAGTTGTCAGTGTAACACTAGCCACTAGTCTCTAGTTGTCAGTGTAACACTAGTGACTAGTCTGTAGTTGTCATTGTAACACTTGCGATGATTCCTGTAAAGTTGTTTTTACAACTTTACCTCCGAAATCCATCAGTCTTGTTTATCCCCTATTGTTTCTTGTCTCTCATTAGCTTGTTTTGATTGCTTTTGGTTAAGGTACTGTCTCGTTGTTTTCATTTGAGTGAATCTTGTGTTTTTAGACCTCGTGACCTAGCTCTCTTAAGTGTTTCAAACCATTTTCTTGGGTTTCTTGTCTATCCAAGCTTCATCCGTAACCATCTCATTGATTTTTTTGAAGCTTTTTCATTGCTTGTTTCTTGCTAGTTGATTTTTAGTGTCGATTATTGAAACAATTTTTGATGTTGATGCGATTTCTTCACTACCAAGCATAGATTACAATTGTTTGGATCGATCAGCTCACACTTGCTTGTTTGTCTCTTTAAATTTAAAGCAAAATAATAAAAAAAAATTTAAGGGATTGCATTCATTTGATATACGAAAGTGAAAGTATATGTGCATTTCAAATTTTCATGTTTGAGAAATTGAAAAGCAAACTCTAAATCTTTCATTAGTAGTATCGATGCATCGTGAGATTAGTGTATTGATGTATTGTGTTTCTTAGTGTGTGCTTTCGCTTGTGTTTTCTTGGGAATTAGCTTTCTACCCTCCTTTAAGTAGGTGTTCATCGAAATGAAAGATGTTTTACTCATTCTAGTGGCATCCTATGATTTTTGATATACATACGGTAAGGCTTGGAAATTGGAACCTAATTCAAGATCTACTCTAAAATGAACTGAATGAACTTAACAACGCATTGGAACATAACGCAAATTATTTAGAGGTCTAGGCTAGAGACATGCTTTGGCATCGTTAAACCTAGCCACTATTGCTTTCACTTAAGGTTGGGTGATTCCTCCTTCTGTGACTCAATAGAGGTCTAGTACAGACTTGTGCTCTCAGTACCATCGAGTATATATTGGGAGACCCCACTAGGTTATCATCCTATATCCTTATGAATCCATTTCTTCTGCCTTGCAAACTATAATGTACCGAACACAACATTCAAGAAGATTGACAGTCGTACGGAAAGTCCTTGGTTTTCATATGATCGCCAAGGTGTATATGCAGTTTTACGGGTTGTTTGGTAAACCTTTTGCCTACTTCTCCAGAGTAGTTACTTTCATTCCTTTTTGGACTTATTAAAACAAAAGGTCCATATGAGCACTTGTCCTTTTAGGCTCTTTAAACCTCAAAAGAGATAGAGTCACCTTTTCATCCTTTTCTTGACTGTTGAAACATGAAAAGGTCAAGTTTTGTTCTTGTGTCATAAAATTTACTGCCCACGAAATATTCCTGGTAACAATTTGAGTTCTTTGTTACAATAAGAGTGCTTTTCATGCTCGTTCTTGATGGCAATCTTCCCCGAGTCTATCGGCCAAGGTCTTCTTGCAGATGGAACTCCTGGTCCGTTTCCTCCACTTGGAAATGCTGGTGCTCCATATATGGCAGCATTGTCTTTGCCTGGGTTAACCATCAGTTTGCCCGTGTGATTGGTTTCCACCTCGGTGGTCTCGAGTGTCATGCCTCCTATTGCATCATCTCCTTCATCCGAACCATGACATGATGATTCCTAGATTGAGCCTATGCCTTCTTCCCCTGTTTCTTCCTCCTCCTCAACTCCTTTGCTTGGTGAAAGTTCTACATCCAGTAACCATGAGGATAAGAAGAAGAAGAGGAAGACGAAGAAGAAGAAGAAGTTGGATAAGCGTCCAGCCACTCATCCAGCTCATGTCCCCAGTATGTCACCAATCGTGACAGCTTCTGCTCCTCTACGAAAGGTTAAGTTTCCTTGTAAATTGTGCAAGGATGACCATCTTCTTCGTGACTGTCTTGCTATTCTGAGGATATTAGAAGTTTGGTCTTACAATTTGGCTTGTCCCTCATCATCCTCTAAAGCTCATGACAATGCTACCCTATCGATTGGCAGTGGCAAGAAGAAAGGGAAGATTCGATTCCCTTGTAGACTGTGTGAAGGCAACCATCCCCTTCACCTTTGTCCGCTCATGGATAAAGCTTCCGCCGTTTTGGAAAGTCTTACAACTTATTCACCTTGACATCCCATTGGTTATCAGAGGCTCTCTTCAGACCCTCTCCCCGCTGACAAAGAGATTCACTCAGATTCTTCTCTTGTCTGTCCTCCTCTTTCTGAACCTAGCTATACTAAGCCTATTCCAGAACAACCATTGGTCGGAGAGAGTGTTGACTTGGATTCAACACCTATTGATCACTCTATTCCAAAATAGCATCAGGATTATACTTCTCATGTTCTTATCATCTCGTCAGATTCTCCTGAGTCCAAGAACAACCCTCCTATCCCAGCTGATTCAGAGAGTCCTTCTTCGGTTCCTGTTGAGCATGAGGGCAATCATATGATACCCCCACCAAGTAGTTCAGTCGTTTCCTTTGAATGGAGTCATTTGACTACATTTCGCCTTCCATTGTACATGCCTTTTCAGATTACAGTACATGCCTATGATAAGGAAGTACCTGGTACTGTCTTGGATGAGGGTGCATCGGTGAGCCTCATGCCTTTCACTACTTGGCAAGCTTTGGGCTCCCCACATCTTGTGTCAGTCACTCATAGTCTGTTGGCATTTGACAGAGGAACTAGTCAACCTTTAGGGATCCTTCCGAAGTTCCCTATTACGTTGGGAGGAAAAATTGTCTATAGATATGTGATGGTTGTCTAAGGTGCTTTAGATTTCAGTATTCTCCTTGGCCGTGACTATATTTATGCCATGGGGGTTCTTGTTTCTTCACTTTTCCATGTGGTTTGTTTTCCACACGACTGAAGAATGGTGACCATAGATCAATTTTCATTCTCTAGTCACTTGGTGCCTTCTGTACCACCACCATCCCCCATTGGTTCTCATCCGCAAGCAGTACCTTCCTTGCCACAGGTCAATTATGTGGCTACCCGTTCCGTCTCCGCCTCTACTGATGATCATGCAGATGGTCTCGTACATCATGTATTGGGGGCAATGGAACTTGATCTATCATTCAGGTCTAATGACATGTGTTTCTCTGGAGTATGTTTCTTCCATAACGCGTGGACCTTTTGGGAGCCATGTTCTCATATGGCCCATGAAAGGAGTCCTGAGGATAGTTTTGATCTTATGTCAACCTCGTTAAAAAATGAAACAAGGTGTCTGAGGATATTTTGATCTTGTGTCGACCTCATTAAAAAATGAAACAAGGATCATCGAGCATAGTTCCTTGTCTTGTGTCAAGCTCATTAAAAAATGAAACAAGGGTTATGAGGATAGTTCTTTTACTATGTCAACCTCATTAAAAAATGAAACAACTCCCTTTCCAAATCGAGTCTTTGATTAAGATCTCATAAAATCCAAGTTGAGTATTTCCAAGATCTTGAAAGAGAACCTTCATTCCATCCACCTTGTTGAATGAAATGAAGCTTGGGGGACATGTACCTCGATTTGCGTCGTTATGCTGGGGGCATGCGAACTCATAACAAGCATAGTTTTTTGTTTCAAGCATGTGTAAACATGAAACCGAATCCAAGCAGAGTTCTTCATGGTTCAAGCTTTTGTAAAAATGAACCCATACCCAATTTACTCTCGTGATTGCCATTTTTATCCACTAAATTTTGTTAGATGAGCCCTGGTTGTTTCGTTCCATCGCCACCATCTCTTTGGCTGATCATATGCTTTCACTTGGTTGTTTTTCCTTTCCTGAGGAACTGCAGTGATGAGTGGTTTTATTAGCCATCCTCTTGACCATTACATGTTTTAAGCAATTCCACCATTGCTGGAACTAGTTGCTACCCTTTATACCACTCGTTCCTCTAGGACGAGTCACCTTTAAGCTCTTTTCTGACTCGTAAAAGATGAAAAGATTGTAGAGTATTTTTTCCCTTTTTGACTCGTTAAAGAGAATAAAAATGGAGGTATGCTTTCAGTTCTTTTCTGACCATTTAAAGACGAAAAGATTGTCGAGTTTTCCCTTTTAATTCGTTAAATGGAACAAAAGGAGGTCCACTTTGAGCTCTTTCCTGACCGTATAAACATGAAAATATCACCAGACATTTGTCATTTCGAGTTAGATATTCATTACGAAACGATGTGTCTTCAATCTCTTTTCTATTTTTTTCGATTGAGGCCACTAATTACGAAAAGTACTCCTTCATCGTAATGGTCAAGCGGTTCTCTCGAGTATTGTTTTCTACTTTTTTGAGCTCGAGGAACAAAAATTTACTATAAAGGACCCCCTTGGAGTTTTCTTTTCTGTGTCTTTTTCAAACTCTCTAAACATGAAAAAGACTTCGAGTTTTTCCTGTGTCAGACTCGTTAAACCCTGACAACATTGGACTTGTCGCCATGACAAGACTTGAGCTTCTCCTCCCTAGGGCTCGTTAAACTATCAACTAGGTTGGATTCGTACGAAGGAAAAACTTATATTACAAGCATATGTTATCCCCTTCAAGCTTGTTTTCAAAAATAATTGGGGTACTTACCAGCAATGGTGGGGGAAAATTTGGAAGTCATCATTGGTTACCTGCGGTAGCTAGTCACTCTTGAACATTGACACTTTTGCTTCTTATCGGGTTGGGATATCCATGCATCGTCATTTGGCCTTCCAGTGTTTCAGGTTGCCATTTAGCCTCATTCCATCTGATCCATGTTGTCTCCATCGAGCCTCCGATCCCTTGGTACCTGAATGCTACCACCTCACAGAGTAGTGTCACTGACATGTTCAAGAGTATAATCCTCCTGCAGTTCACACCCTTACCTCCTCCTCTGATACTCTATTTCACCATCTACCACTTGTTCCTTATCTCGTTTCATTAATGAGGGAAACATTATGGCCCTCTTGTGACGGATCATCTCCTATCGATGCTAGCTCATTATCTAGGCGATTGATCTAGAGATCCCTTTTGGTGCCTTGGAGTTTGCATGCCTCAATGGCAAGTTCTTCATGCCTGATGATAGACTTTCATCATTGGTCGTCAATTGGGTGATTCCACGAGTGTTTGACTTCAGCTCATTTTTCGCACTTGGTGGATTGTACTGGGTAATACCTTGAGATCCATTAGCATTATTGGTGGTTTTCTCTCATGCTTGTTAATGGTTTTCATCATTGGCTGGTAATCAATCGACTTTCTATCATGCTCGACTTCAGCACATCTGTTCACATGATATAATTTGTACTATGATCAGTTGGGTTTCAAGACCCAGAACTAAGATTACACATGTTCGGGTTGCGTGGATTGGTTCGTGATTACATACATGACTCTTTGATGGATGACTGGGACCATACCTGAGTCTTCATGGATGACTGCGACCATACCTTTATCATTATCATGGTCTTATTAGCTGGGTGGCTACGTCCATACCACAGACTATGTTCGTATTTCTTTTCGCCCATGCCTAGACTACATGTATTTCACTATCAGAGATATCAGTTGTACTTGCGCCTATAGGTTCTTCTAGGTGGTATTCTAGTTTAGACAGTTTCG
Organism: Pinus tabuliformis; assembly: GCA_031772625.1. Lineage (NCBI taxonomy): Eukaryota > Viridiplantae > Streptophyta > Pinopsida > Pinales > Pinaceae > Pinus > Pinus tabuliformis. The sequence goes on along the minus strand of CM062820.1, from coordinate 725,927,126 downwards.
TAAAGCATTTCACCCCTCCCACTCTCTCGAGCTTCATGCTTTAGGGGGCATTTGTTACACAGTAATTTGTCACTGTCTTCATCCCCGTCCCTCTACTATGTCATGTGTCAAATAAACATGTTCATATCTTCCCACCAGTGTAAGAAGATTAAGAAAATTCTCTCTAATGCTAAAGGTTGACCCTTTTTTACTAAGTTCCTACATCGTCGCTAGTAAACCCTTAAAATCTGTGATGGTTCTCTATCATGCACTATGTTGTTGCGACATCGTCGCTAGTCCCCAATTCATGACTCGCAATGATCCATATTTGGCGAATTAGTTCAAACAATCGGCCTTCTGGATGTTTCTAGAGATGGTTGTTGGGCTAGTTTGAGTTACCTTTCTGCCTCTGGGATGGTGGTTACGCCTTTTGTGCTACCTTCCTTGAGGATAAGCTCCCTCTCCCTCATTTCATGGAGACTCCTTCTCCTATAAAATCACTCACCATTTCTATGATCGGCTAGTTCTTTTGGTTGTACAGTGCTGCTGCTACTTTTGAGTTTGATAGATAGTTTTGGTGTGAGTGTGACAAGTGTGGGGTTGCTACATAGTTTTCAAGAAGGTGTGGAGTGCCCTTAACCTTGTGTTAAAGCTTGTGAATGAGAGAGATATATATATTGTGGTTTGGGAGACCCACCTATGAGAGTGAATGCTTTAAGAAACATACTAGCTGGACCCTCTGAGAAGGCTTGCGACGTCAAGACTTGGTTGTAAGCTTTGCTCTTGATTTATCATTAATACAATCAATGATGATTTCCTATGTCTTGTATGTAATTTACTTGGTAGCTTATGACTTCTTGAATTTATGAGTAAATAGATCATTTTTGTTCTCGGTTACATGCTCTGTTGTTTTCTTGTGGTGTTTCAGGTTGATTGCTCATTAAGGAGAAGGAAACAAAAACTGGAGCAGTGTAATGGAACTTCATCACACATCGGTTTGAGGTAGGACTCCAACGATGGATATTTAAGGGAATTAATTGTTCTTTTGTCCTTGATATGACTAGACCCACTCTAGGGCTAGAGGGGTTGCCTCTGTGTACAGAGGGAACACTTTCCTACTTCACAGGCTTGACCCAGGTTCAACGGTGATTTAACCAAACAAATCCCTGTACTACTGGCCCTTTTGGCAACAGTCTGTGGAGCGCGGACTGAGGTCTCACCCAAAGTAGTATGGGAGGGTGCTAGAATGAGGTTTCTGCACTCTAGGCATGTCTGATGAGCTTCTAGCAGTCCGTGGTTTGACCCTACTATGCGTAGCTATTAGTCCCTCACAACCTGTGATGTTGCCTTCGCACAACCCTACTCAGGGTGCGATCTATATTATTACCTAGGTTCCTAACTATTAACCTGTTATATTTTGATTACCTAACTTATATGTGTAATTCTAGTGATAATTAATAGTATATCCAACATTCATATAAGTGCGCACGATAAACAAAATAGTATAAATGTATATAATGCAATAGACAAGAACATGCACAAAAATTGGAATCAACTTCTCTTTATTATTTTTTGTTCAAGGTTACAGACTCGACACTGCCCTAAGCACTCAGCTACAGGGGTCCGCGCACTTAGCTACATACTCTACTAGGCCTTTGCACACTTAGCTGCAGAGCCTCTTCCTACTACTATGACCCAATACACTTAGACTATTACTCTATGCTCTATCTCGTTCTTCGCTTCTTAGCCTTCTTAGCAATACAACTTAGAGCCTTGCTCTATTTATACAATCCCATGGTCCGCGGACCATGGGTAGGCTGACCTGACATTACATTAAATTACAAAACTTAGGGCGGACAACCCTATGACTCAACCTATACTTCGCCCTCCATGCCTATAATTCGCAGAGTCTTATAATACATTTGACCAAAACCTAGGCTTTGAGCCCCAAAAGATGTTGTGGGGGGATCCAATGCCCAACACATTTTCCTCTATCAATTTGTCCTGCAAGCCTTTGATTTCATTCTCCTTGTTCACCATAGGCTGCTCAATTGTCCTAGGGTCCTCATTGGCCTTTAAAGTAGTCTCATGATGCAAATGTGATCCCTATTGTGATGATGTAGAAGTCTTGGCCCCTTCCACAACTGTGGAACAAACAAAATCATGTTTCCTCTATGATAAAATTTAACCACTTTATCCTCGCCTTTCTTCTTTTTTATTGCAAATCTACTTGATGAGCCAATTTTTGTTTGAGCAGGGGGTGCTGAGGATGAAGTAGGTCTAATAGTCTGGTTGGAAGAAGGAAAAAATACGTCATCTCAAATGAATGTCTCCCAGTCAATGTTTAGTTTCCTAAGATGATGAAGGACAATAATCTTGATCAGGGATTAATGAAAGAGGTTATTTTTTTGGTAGATCACTTTTCCTATGTTGCACTTTGTATGTCATGTTTTCTACACTCCTCTAAAGATAGTAGGGTATGTTGAGCATTTTTACCCTAGTGAAATGCATAAGCATTCTTATGTGATAGCCATAGAGTCTAGAGAATCTCCCTTAACAAGTGAAATATTTCATTTTGATATTCATCAAAGGTGCAAACTTGTCAAGCAGTTGGCCAAAAGAAAAGATCCTCTTGATGTTATCTTTGTATGGAGATTTGAGGTAGGGTTGATATAGTTGAGAATCTAATTCTTGAGTCTTGAACCACTTTTCACCAATGTTTGGTATCCCAGTAGCTTCTTCTATGATATCAGCTAAGATAGAGATTGTGACACCTACAATTGTGACTTTATCCTTTATGACGTTTGTGACAAACAACCTGGTCAATTCAGCATGGTATTCAACATATTACACCAACTCAAAAAACTCAAGACACCCTACGTGTTGAAAACACTATTTGGTAATTGGTGAAGACATCATCTCCTGAGTATTTGATGGTTCATATCTTGACACTTTCCCAACTTTGTTGTAAGTTTTCTTCTCCTCCTCCATAGTAGACTGTGATAGAAAACCCTAGGGGAAAAACAAGGGAAGGGAAAAAGGAATGGGATGATGGGGTTAGGGAGTAGGAATGGGTGTGATAAAATTTTAGGAGGTGGGGAGAGATGTTAGGGACCTTAGGGAAGTGGAGGGAGGTTGAAAGGATGTGGGAATAGCACTAGGGAATTTTTACACAGGCCTATACTAAAAAATTGCTAAAAGCACAATGCATAGGGGTAGGTTTTGGGAATAGGTCATAGGGAGTGAAAATGATAGGGTTTAGGGTTTTAGGGATGTTTTTAGATGTGTAGGAGGTTAGGGTATAACGGGAGATGGATTTTTAGGGTTTACAAATTGAGAAAGATAGTGTTTAGGAGCCAATGAGAAGTTTCCACACCATAAGATTTAATAAACTGAGTGAAAATGAGTTTGAGAGGCTTAAACTTACTTGTTTGACCTTTGTGAGAGCTTATGCTAAGATTGGAGACCTTCTATAACCACTTAGAATCCTTTTACAATAAAGTGTAACACCACTGCAAAAAGCGCAACATATGAAGGAAAAGGACAATGTCTAGTTGGAAAAGCACAGCGAAAGATGAAAAGCGTAGCGACTGGAGAAAAAGCACAGTGACTGGGGGAAAGTATTGATTTTTTGAAAATTTATGGCCCTAAATTTGTGAAGAAATAATGGGTGATGGATGATAGCTCCCTTGACAATGTGATGAATGAGAGAAATGAGAGAAAAATGGTCTTTTGTGGCTTTGAGAAGTGAGTTGGTTGGATTATAGTGGGGTGAACCACCATATACTTTTCTTGTTGTTGATTTGAAAATAATGTACTTGAAAATTTTGAATATAGCTTGTGAAACTTATTACAAAATATTCTCTTGAAATGAAACCTTTTTGAACCATTTTTGTATCACCATTCCTTTACATGCCAATTTATGAATGGAATGAGAAATTCAATGAATAAAACCCTAGTGAACTAATGGATGATATTGAGCTAGATGAATACCATGATAATGAGATTGATATGACCATAAAGCTTTTCAGAGATGGCACATCCAAATGCATAATGATAGTGACCAAATCATGGAAATTTTTAAAGGAATAGTTAACAACTTAGACTTACTAACCAGTGACCAAAGTTTTTGAATGGAAGACCTAGTGAAATGATAAAAACTTGACCTTAAACCCTAATGGACATTCTAAAAGAGAACATTTGATCATTGGTGGCCGGAAAAACTGACTAACACTAACATGCTCAATGGTGCATAGGTGTAAGATGGTGAAGGAGAAACGGTATGGTAGACAGGTTGAGCACTAGCTAGCCCTGACATATGCTAATGTGGTTAGGTAAATGCATAAGATGTGTTTTGTCCTGAACACATGTTGCTGGCAGGAGGGGGATAAGTGTTGGAGGAATTAGTGCCCCCTTGCAGATTGCCATAAATCTACTGAGTATACATCAAAGGATGTGAAATAGCTCCAACGATACCATCAGTGACGTGAGATGCCCCCAGTGCATTGGCACCACCAAGACAAGGGAGGTATGGTATAAGGGTATATACATAACAAGATTGATCATAAATCAAGTCATATGTCAGAGTGGTCTAGAGAGCCTCTTCCTCTATCTTAGGAAAGTGAGATGCGACATCTTTGACAATGGGCGCTAAAATATTCCTAAGAAACCAATCAAGGTAGACATGTCTTCAAGGGAAGAAGCATGGCACATGTTCCTCCTTCTACACCATTCCTGGACATGGTCAGAAAGACTAGTCATAGAGGACTGATGAAATGTGGTCAAGAGCTTCATACCAGTGTCATATCGGAGGGGTAACTAAAAATATGAAAGGAAGACATTAGAAAGTGTCACAAAAGTTGAATTTGAAGTAGAGGGCTGGTGGATGTACCACTTCATATCATATCCAGTGAGCGTGCGTTGGAACTACCGAAGATGAATGGATTCATTGGTTATGGAATTAGATGAACACCACATATGGAAGGAGCGAACATGATTGGTGGGGTCCTCTCCAAAATTACCCTCAAACTTGGGAATATCTAACAGAAGCTTAGTAGGCATAGTTGGCCAACCAACATTGTGGTGTATAGGTTGTTAATCAACTGGTTAAAATTTGGGAGACTTAACCCAACCATGAAAGGTAAAAAAGGGGCTGGTGGAAGTTCTTGTAACGGTTTTGTTAGATGTGACTACTGAGATGGAACTGCGGCCACCACGGAGTTGGTTTGCTACACCTGTAGTGGGTCTTTACATGATGATGCTATGCATTGAAGGAGGCTAGGAATGGGATGAGGAATCATATGAACCAGAAGAAGAGTCGGTATGGGGGCATGGTGACTCAGGGGATGACTAACTCGAACCCTGTGGAGAGGAGTAATATGATGAAACAGAAACTAAGGATGAATACCTAAAATTCGTCGTGAAAAATGCCTTGGTGGTGCAATGGTGACGAGACACAAATTATACAAAAATGGTGAAGGGTGTTATGGGGAATTTTGCATCTACAGATAAATACTAATTCCCTGGTAGGTAGTTATACCTAGAATAACATATTTAAAGTGCTTATCTTTTTTCTATATATGATAAATAAGACAAAGGGAATAAAATGACCTACTTGTTCTTTCGCTTTCCTTTTGTCTCCTTTGTATGACTCCCGTCGCTCCTTCTTAAGCTTAACTCACCAAACAAGTACCTGCAAGCATAAACAAAAGATAGAGAACCAATCAAAGCAAGAGATCGATCAACTATAAGTAAATGGAATCAAATACATTCACACATATAAACATCATATATCAATATAAGCATATGGAAAAAGGTATAAACAGTTTTATTAAGTAGAAGGAAGAATTACAACCATTAAGTCCAATCCATTGCCACTCTTCCAACTTGGGTTCCAACCAACATCACATGAATAGCATAGCACTCCGACAGCATAACAACACTTTCTTATAATCTCAATCCTCACACCAATAGTATCTCCTTAAAAATTCTCAAAGTCCAGCCCCTGATCACTTAGATGAGTCTGAATTTATAGGAAAATGGAGAAGTTTTGGTCATAAATGAGGGTACTGAATGGCCTTCCAAACTTAGAGTCAGTTTCCATGGAGGAAGGGATGAGATGATAAGAGGTTACTTAACTCATTCCCTATCCATTTTCAAGCTCATAGGAGATGATAAGTGTGGGAATATTCTAGATGGCTCCAAAAGATAAGAATATTCGTAGAACCCTATTTGAATTTCGCTCAATCTCGCCTAACGCAGGTCAAAGTGGGTCTAGGTGCTCTACAAAGCACCCTGACATGGGCCTACCTGCACTGAAGCACACTTACCCCTATCCAAGATTACATTGGTCCCTCAAGGAGGAAATTTTGGAGGGTTTCAGACCAAGAAACTCTTAGGGAAGGAGGCATTCAAAATGGTGATGTGTCGAGGGCATGTGGCAACTGAATTAGGGTTTGATGAGCACTAAACATACTGATTTTTGAATGATGGGAGTGATGTGCCCAAATCGATCTATAGCAGCTACCCCCTAAAGCATGAAGTCGACAATAATGATGTTAAGTGATATGCTTTACGATATGATGAGGAGGTTCCGAAGTGGTTGGTGACCTACATCGATTACCATATATAATATCATGATATTTTGATTTTTTTCTCATGAATTGCTGAGGGGAGGCATACCCATGCTCAGCATATAAACTTTCATTACAAGTACATAGATAGTCATCTATAGAGATAGACCCATGATAGGGGTCTTCTATCTCGTTCAATCATTTTCTCAAGTACGAGTCTAGGCATGTGAATATGTGATATGAAGTCGAACATGGGAAGACACCATCTGATTACCAGCCAATGATGTAAGTCGTTAACAGATGCAAGAGAAATCACCAATAATGATAATGATCCTCAAGGTATTGCAACACATTCTACATGGTGTGAATGAATGTTTTGATGTCAAACACCATACAAAGTCTTTTGATAGAAGGCTAGTGACGTAAACCTATCGTCGGAGGCAAGAAAATTTCCATTGATGTATGCAAGCTTCAAGGTACTAGAAGGGTGTTTCCAAGTCAACTTCTTGGATAATGTGCTGATGTGGACAAGAAGAGACTCGTCGCAAGAGGGCCTTGATGTATCCAACATCAACAACACGAAACGAGTGTAATGATTTTGGAGACGAAATTTGACTGACGACACAAGGTTCAGGAATGGCGGTCATGAAAATGAAGGTTTATGAGTATTGCAAAGGATGAATTTTAAACTAAGTGACTTCTCTTGAACATGTCGGTGACACTGAATGGATTGGCAGCATTAACCCAAAACAAAAGTAATGGATGGTATGATATACCAAGGTATGATGACCATCAAGCAGATAACCCAACCTAAATAGTCACAATGATGAAGTGAAAGCGTCGTGTTCAAGAGCGACCTGCTGCGATAAAGTGGTTTACCCCTTTTCCAATTTTCCCCAGTTGTTGTCGACCAATGCCTCTTTATTTTTATCAATGTTGAGGAGGATAACATATTCTTGTTGTATAATTCCACCCTTCGGGTGAATCCATCGCTATGTGATGTTTTAACGAGTGTAGCGAAGGTGAAACTCGGTCTTTTCATTATGGATAAGTTTGTCGCTATTTGATGTTTTAATGAGTTTAACGACAATGATAACTCAGTCCTTTCCATGTTTATAGGGTTTGAAAAGGGACAAAAAGAAAACTCCACAAGTTCTTTTTCGTATATTTGTCTCTCATGTCCGAAAAAGTGTAAAACAGTACAAGAGAGAACCTATTGACCATTTTTTATCAACGTATTCCTTTTTCATAAATAATCTACCTTAGTATGGAAAAAGGTTAAACTTATACTGAGTAGATGTCATTTCCAGTACGTTAACAAGCTGAAAAGGACAAGTGCTCGACAATATTTTCATATTTCAAGAGTCTGAAAAGAGCTTAAAGAGGACTTCACTTAGAGGAATAAGTGGTGTCTAGGATAGCAACTGGTTCTAGTGATGTTGGAACTTCTCAAAACATGTTGATTTATGTGAAGAGGATGGCTAATAATACCACTCATTGCAAATATTCCTCAAAAAGGGTAGAACAACAAAGTGAAAGCATACAATTGGCCAAGTAGATAGTGAGGATGGAAGGAGAAAATACAAGGCTCATCTGACAAAAGAGGCTGATAGAATGGCAATCACGAGGGTTAAAATGGAGATGGGTTCATTTTTACACAAGCTTGAACCATATGGAACTATGCTTGGATTTAGTTTCATGTTTACACAAGCTTAAAACAAAAAACTATGCTTGGATTCAGTTTCATGTTTACACAAGCTTGAAATGAAAAAATATTCTTGGATTCAGTTTATATGCCCCCAGCATGATGAATTGATTCTAGTTGCATGCCCCCCAAGCTTCATTGCATTCACCTAGGTAGAATTCTCTTGGCTATCAGGTGGCTAGAATGAAGGTTCATTTATGAGATCAAGTGAAAGACTCGACTAGGATTTTATGAGATCTAATCAAAGACTCGAATTGGAACTTTGCTCCAGGGGACCTTGTTTCATTTTTTAATGAGCTTGACATAAGACAAGGAACTCTGCTCAGTTTCCTTATTTCAGTTTTTAACGTGCTTGACAGAAGACAAGGAAGTATGCTCTGGATCCTGTTTCATTTTCTTTTAAAGGAGGTTGACACAGTAAAAGGACTATCCTCATAGATCCTTGTTTCAATCTTTAACGAGCTTGACACAAGATTAGGAACTATGCTCAGGGACCTGTTTCATTTCTTAATGAGGTTGACATAGAAAAATAACTATCTTCATATTCCTTGTTTCACTTTTTAACGAGCTTGACACAAGACAAGGAACTATGCTCATATTCCTTGGCTAATTTTTTAATGAAGTTGACACAAGTCCAGGAACTATTCTCATATTCCTTGATCACGAGCCATACAAGATCATGTCTTCCAAGAGGTTCTCATCAGATGGGAGAACAATGATTTGGAAGGGATCCGTAGCAAGGAATCCATTAGAGAGATCTAGTTCCAATGCCCCCAGTACTTAATATACAACATCACAGAATTGATCGTCAGTTGATGTAGGCATGGAATGGGTTGCCACATAATTGACCCGTGGCGGGGAAGATACCATTGGGACGAAAGGACCATTTAGGGAATATGGTTGACTTGAAGCCATATTTGGACGAGGAAATGAAAGCTGGTCAATGGTGATAATTCTGCCTTCATGCGGGAAACACATCACTCGAAAGAGTGTTGAAACAATAGCTCCTATGTCATAAACATAGTTACACCCAGGAAGTAAATTGTAATCTAATGGGTCTGGGACTGCCATCACATTGAGATAAACAATTTTTCCTCCAAAAGTAATAGGCAACTAAGGAAGGATCCCTAATGGTTGACTAGTTCCTATGTTAAAAGCCAACATATCCTGGGTAATAGGCATAGGTGGTGGCAAACCGAGCACTTTCCAATTAGTGGAGGAAAGGATACTCGTATATGCACCTTCATCTATAATAGTGCTAGGTACAATCATATTACAAAATTGTAATATGATTTGGAAAGGCACATAAGAAGGAAGACAACATCCTGTCAGTCGATTCCAATCGAAGGAAGTGACAAGACTACTTGGAGGGGGTACCGAAGAAACGGGAGAATTAACCCCTTGAGTAATGAGAATGGGAGGATTTTCCTCCTATCTTAATCGAACAGGAGGGTTGTCTCCAAGCACATTGGAATATAAAGAAACGAAAAGAACCTGAGTGGTATCATACTCACTCTCTACAGGAAAGGTATGATTAACTGAAGGTGAAATTAGGTCAACTGTTACCTCTACCTGTAATTGGTCAGGTATAGACTCATGGGATTCACATTCCAAGAGAGTGGGTTTGACCGACGATTGATTTGGGTCAGTCACTTTATCAACTAGTGAAGGATTAAGGGATAGTCTCTTGTACCCAGATGGAAGTCACTACGGTGAAGCAGGGCAGTTATCCAACAATTTTTTGGCTTCATCCAGATAGGGACAAAGGTGAATGGGGTGATTCCCTTCACATAACCTACTGGGAAGCTTAACTTTACCCTTCTTTCCATGAACTTTACTAGCACTAGTTGATGGTGTGTCACTAGCATGATCTCCAGAAGTTGATGACACAGGATGATGTGAACAAGACGAACATTCTTCTAAGATATGAGGAATATCAGGAAAATTTCAAAGAAGATAGTCTCCCATACAAAGTTTGTATGGATATCGAACTTTGTTGGACTTATCAGACGATTTCTCATCAAACGTTACATTCAAAGCAATGGTTGCTTGGTTTCTCCCCTGCTAAATTTTATTATTCTTCTTCTTCTTCTCTTTCTTCTTCTTCTTAGTCACTTGGTTATTAGTACCAATACTTTCACTAGGCGAAGAGGAAGAAGGGGAGGAAGAAACAACTGCGAAAGAAGGAAAAGGGTCAATTTTAGGATCAAATGGGGGTTGGTTTTGTCTAGTTGGAGGAGTACTTGATTGCGGAGAAATCATGACATTTTGAACCAAGGAAGTTGAAAACAACCATATTGGCAAGCCAATGGTAAATCCCGGAAGGGACAATGTAGCCATATAAGGAGCACCAATATTTCTGAAAGGAGGAAAAGGACTAGGATTCCCATCAGAAGGAATTCCTTGATCGGTGGAATCTGGAGCTATTGCCATATGTCTCAAACTAAGATCAACTAAGGAGTGAGTGTGGAGGATGTTATCTGCAGTTAGTTAAATTTATTTTAATCAAAATAACAAAACAAAACAAAAGAGGGATGATCTAGGCAAAAGGATTACCAAGTAACTGTGAACTGCAGAATACCTCCTGGTGAATCGAGAAGTACGGGTAGGCAATCTCCCCGAATGTTGTGTTCGGTGTATCACAGTGTACAAGGCAACCAACTTGGTTACCTAAGGATGGATAACAAACTAGTTTTTTCCTCCCATATATACCCAAAAGTACGTGGAGGCCCAATCCGTATTAGCGTTGACTAATGTGAAACCGCAGAGTGAGAGAATTCCCATATACTTTGCGTACTGTAACACTGCCCTATATACCCAAAGGTATGTGGACAAGCTACAATATATACTCAAGTACGTGGAATAAGGTATCATACTCAGGATGTATCGTAGACAAGTTAGCGACAACTACTATGTTTTATGATGCTGAAACATGTCTCTAGCCTAGAACCCCTAAATGTTATGCGTTAAGTTACAATGCTCCATTAGGTTAATTCAGATGAATTTTAAGTTGATCTTCTTTCGAATTTTCCTTTCAGGGTTCACCGCATGATGTATGTTTTCAATTCCTAGAATGAAACTATTATGATAAACATTCTTTTCATTCAATTTGAACAATAAAAACCTTAGCTAGAAAGGGATAGAGCAATGAGATCTTTGACAAAGAGAAAAGAGAAAATCTAATGCAATTTCCCTAACTATTCCTATAAAGAATTCACAAACTAAAATATGCATAATGCCAGTTTTAATTTTGAGTTCCCTTAATGTTGAAATGAATGAAAGGAAAGTAATGCACATACAATGAATCAATCTTTTTTCAAGAACGAAGACTTTACGACAGTTCCTTTTCGAAATAAATGAAGACTTTTACGGTACTTTATTTTGAACAAATATTAATCGACTATAATGTAACTTTGACAATGAATCGATAATGATAAAGAAATAACTTAAGAAAAATTAATCATTCAAGTCAAATTAGGGATAGGAAAGGAAACACAACGTTGATTTCAGAGACATAACATTCATTGATCATTTAGCAAGTAGCAACAGAAGGAAATTTGGTAAAACAACCCAATCCAAAGGTGGAAATTTGACCTAAGGTGGATCCATGCATGTCTAAATGGGAGAAAGTGTGCTGAAATGCACTGTATCTAAGCCAAGGGTGCACTTATCAGTGCACTGTCTCTAATCCCAGGGTGCACTGATTAGCGCACTATACCCCGACCAAGGTGCACTGATTCTAGCACATTCCTAAAGTAGACATTATAGTGCAAATTTTGACCAAAAAAATTCAAAAAGGCTTAAATAAGATCAATGAAAGCAAGTAAAGTCTACTAGAGTGTACTATGATGAAGGTAAAGTACTCAGAATGATGATCGTTCGCCAATGGAGTTGCCAATTTGTTATGAGGAATTTTGCATCTACGGATAAATACTAATTCCTTAGGTAGGTAGCTATACCTAGAACAACAGATTTAAAGCGCTTATCCTTTTTCTATAGATGATAAATAAAAAAAATGGAATCAAATGACCTACTTTTTCTTTCAATTTCATTTTATCTCCTTTGTATGACTCTCGTCGCTCCTTCTTGAACTTAACTCACTCAAAAAGTACCTGCAAGTATAAACAAATGATAGAGAACCAATCAAAGCAAGATATCTATCAAATATAAGTAGATGGAATCAGATACATTCACACATATAAGCATCATATATCAAGATAAGCATATGGAAAAAGGTGTAAACAACTTTATTAAGTAGAAGGAATAATTACAAACATGAAGTCCAATCCATTGCCACTCTTCCAGCTTGGGTTCCAACCAACATCACATCAATAGCACAATAGTCCAGTAGCATAACAACACTTTCTTATAATCTCAATCCTCACACCAACAGTATCTCCTTACAAATTCTCAAATTCCAGCCCCTGATCACTTAGATGAGTTCTCAATTTATAGGCAATTGGAGAAGGTTTGGTCATAAATGAGGGTATTGAATGGCCTTCCAAACTTAGAGTTAGTTTCCATGGAGGAAGGGATGAGAGGATAGGAGGTTGCTTAACTCATTCCCTATCCAATTTCGAGCTCATAAACATACAACATTTGATTTGGTAAGACACTCCATATTGACATCCATTAATCCACTTCTTTAATTAATGATAGTTCCTAAACAAAAAAATTGCAATCTAGTAACCTTGCACAAATAGGTATGTTGGGTACAGTTCAGATTTATTTGGGCAACATACTCAATAAAACACTCAATAATGTTTGCATTAGAATGGGAATTAGGATCAAGTTCATAATTCTCCTCCCAATCCTAATAGACTGCCAATAATGCATCTATCACCCCTAGCGTGTGAAGCCTATCCCAATGACCATACTGCTAGATACACTAGGGATTCTAGAGGTCTTCCCCACCTTGACCCTTCTGCCTTAAGGATATTCAGTTGCATGCTTATTAAGGGATTCCATAGGTAAGATTCCTCCACCAATTAGCCAATGAGGTATTTCAAAGATTAAAATCTCCACCCTCACTTGATTTAGGCATTCCATATATTTTCCTCCACCTTGAGATTGTTGCTACAAAAAATCCACGCTGGGTAGGGAATCTAGAGAGTACTAAAATGAAAGTTAGTGTGTGGAATCTAGAGGCCTCCACATATTATTCAATGAGGGATTCTAGAGATGCGAACCTCCACCCTCAGTCAACTCAAGGACCCTATATATCTAAGTAATAACTATATTTAATAGAAGACAATGTTTCTATATTTATTGCGAAGTGTTATGAGACATGAACGCTATCCCAGGTGTTCTCACAATACACTTATTGGAAGGTGACTAACCCAATAGATATGGCTACAAGATTCCATACCTTTGGAAAATAAGGCCAACTTAGCAATATCTAGTAGAAGTATATCTCTAAACATTCTATGTATCGAGAGGACATGGTTATAAGGTACTTTCCCTCTGAAGGGTAAGGGCAATAAAGTCAATAACATTACTAAAAGGTCATTTTTCATACATAAAATATAAAATTCCCACCACCCATTTTACATAGATATATATGAGATAGTAGAAGGTGGTGATAAGAAAGTAGTCATAATCATGTCTGATTCCAGAAACTCATTATCACCATTAGACTATGATCTAGAATCCAGAATCTAGTTGGATGCAGAAATAGTGGGAGTCTAATACAATAAATATTAAGGGTGTCATTCAATAGTGTCACACAGACTCACCTTTGATTTTGTAACCTTGATATTACATGGGTTTACCTTGCTATACTTGTATTGCAGATCCCAAGATTCTCAAGTTCACGTGCTTCCCTCCCTGCAACAAATTCCCTTCGAGTTATTCTTTGAATGCCTTACTTGCCTTTTCTTTTATTTATTCCTTTGTCTTTATTTCTCCACTATTATTTTCTCATTTCTTTCTCCCTTCATTGCACTCCCACTGTTCTCTTTTTCTTCTTGTTCTCTATGCCCTCCCAGCTTGACTTCATCTCTTTTTCTACTGCTCAAAAGCTGACTCTTGTTAGTTAGAATATAGCCCCTCTAGACCAATAAATATGTCACAATTATCTCTCCTAGCCCAGTCATTGTTGATAAGCCTTGTAGGCCAATCAATGTTGTGCTATTTGGCCTCCTTCCTTCTTCCCTACGCACCATTTATCTTCTTCCCAGGACTGGTTCTAGAACCAACAAAGTGTGAGAAAAAAATCTACTTAGCCATGTGCCAATGCTCATGTAGGTATATGTATTTGTTCTAATTTTGTTTTGAACTATTTTTCATAAAGGCCACAATAGCCAAATATGGTCTTCAATAGAAAGCTGCATACATCTTTTTGAAATTTACAATAGTCTCATATATATTTTTATGCTCACAATAGCCAAATAAAGTATAAACTAACCAAATTCATATATTTTAATATCCATATAGGGTTTACAAAAGCCATATACATGCCTTTATATATTTATATTATTTCCAAATAAAAATTACACATTCAAATCATGTTTACATATACACATATGCATAGGTACATTTATTATCTTTAAAGTGTATACACAAATAACTAAGAAAGTATTTACAATGACCCTACAAATGCAAGGTGGCCAGGATAATATTTACATTATAGACATGAATGTACCATCACTAGGACCATTAGCACAATATCTACATACTTTTCAAGATGACTTGGGCCATTACAACTGCTGAACTTCTAAATCAAACTTTGAATTTCTAGCTCTACTTCTTTCAATTTGAAATTATTACCTGTTCTAGGACTATCTCATCCTTTCTTTCTTCATTCAAATATTTTCCACTCTACTAATTGTTCCACTTGATCTTTCCAAGTTGCCTCATTAGATTCAAATCTCAAAATCTTGATGAGGTTTGACATTATACTCCTTGGTTCCCCCAATTCTTCTTCCTCCTCTAGTTTTGCTTCATTATCTTCTTCTTTTTCACCTAGTTCATATTTTTCCTCTTCATATGGTCCCTATTTTGTCTTTCCTAACTCTTCCTCTATCCCTTCGTTAGTCCTCTATTCTTCAAATTTTCCCATTTCATTTTCCCTCTCTCAAATTTCCTTTTTGGTTTCATTTTCCTATGGGATTTGGGGTTGACTAAGTTAAAAAATGAGACAATTATCATTCCCCTTTACTATGTCACATTTCATTAGTGGCCAGGAATAACATGCATCGTTGAGCTTCATAATTTCTTGACTTCTATTGTTCTATGCATAACTCCATTTATAAATCCAAATATGAACTCTTTAACATTTTATGAATCTGTTAACAGTGTTGAATCCTGCCAATATATAGGGGGTCTCCCTGATATGAAGTCCCAATTAGACCTCACAATGTTTAATGTAGGAACCCCACCTGGAAATGTGGCCCGACTACCATATATTTAAATATTTTCCTTAGCTGAAAGAGTTACCATAAGAGAGAAATACACATGTACTTTTGAATGAACATGTGAGTATGCCTTGTGAAATTTTCAATTGCAGTACATATCAAGGTTGTTCCACCATAAGCAGACAAAAATGAACCTTTAGAATAAAAGTATTAGTACTATTCTAATAAAGACACACACACACACATGTATATATGAAAGAATCATTAACCATCTAACAAAATAGTCCAAATGGACATAACAATCGTTAAAATAATTACAACACACATTGAACAAGATGAGCACCAAATTCAATGAACTAGTTCAATTTCCTTAGTGCATATGAACAAGAAATACACTACAAACATATAAAGAATAGTCTCATTACATTCACGATATATGCATGAAAGCGTGTTGGCACAATGAGCTTCGAATATTAGGCGAAAGTTCCAAGATACATTGATACAATGAGACAAAAATAACTTCAATAGTAGAGCATTAAGCCACTACTTTCTCTCCAAAAGAATAGTATTTCTCTCTAATGCCTGGATGGATAAAGAAAAGCGAAAAGTCCTTTGTTTAAGTAATGAGGCATATTTTATAAAGATAGGAATGACCTTTCAGGTCCTCTTGACTCTTGAACTCCCCTCATGAATCTTGGACTTATTGATCTTAATTGGATCATTATATTGTTTTCATCCACTTTGATGCATTTGGAGTTGAAAAAGTGGAGGAATCAACTCACAAGATCATTTTTACTGGTGGGACCCAGTTTGGTGAAATAAGGTCTGAAACCTTTCGAGAGAATTTTGAGGCATCAAATGATGTTTTTTGGGGGTAAATATTTTCCACTTTAACACAACACATTTTCATGTTATTATACACACAAAGACCTTTCCAACAATGCAGGAAGCATGTCGATTAAAGTCTGTATGCAAACGTTATGCCACTCAAAAGTTGACCTTCCTGTTTTCACACTTATAGTTCAGGAGTATATGGCATCAACTACCATTATTCATGGAAAAGTGGCTAGCCACGTGTTTGTGATGTAAAATATTATAGAAGAGTATATTTTGTAACTCTAGTTAAGATTTTATGTAGTCAAACTTAACCACTAGTAGGCTATTGGGTTGTGTTATAATCGTGCCACTAGGAGGAAGAAGAATTCCATTCTCTCGATAGAATTTTGTTCCATAGTTGAGAAAAGATATCTAGGAGAGATAGGAGGTAGAGCACTCAGAGAGGATTTGTGCACTGTAGAAGCCTATGGGCCACAAACATTACTTCATTATACCTACAGCCATATTTCTAGATAGATAGAGAGAGAGAGAGAGAGAGAGAAAAGCAGCCTCACCTTCCAGCTAGGTTTTCTCTTGAAAAGGTTTCCCAGAGAGAATGTACTAATTACAGTTAAATCGACTGATCTTAAAGCTTAATAAGCTATAATATTGTAAAATTTCAGTATTTTAATATATTATTATCAGATATGTTATGACGAATTATGCAATGGAATATCCATGGTATTTTATGGATTATTTGGTATTGGAGGCAAGTTTCTTTGTGTAGTTTGTGGAGATTACAGGGATCTAGATTTGTGGGGTCAAAAATCATAAAACCTTAATCATGAGTGATGAATCTGTAAATGAACCTCGTGATCCTGTAGTGGTGAGTTTTTTGAGGCTCGAACAAAATTTTGTGGATATAAATTGCAATGTAAACCTCCTCATGATGGCCCTAAGAAATAATATTTGGATATTTGGAGAAGATGGGGGTTTGAATGCAGAGGAAAAATTAGAAGGGGGGTCAGGAGATCAAGAAGATACAAAGAACTAGCCGAAAAATGAACCCGGGAAAGATCAACCTAGTTTAAGTGTTGTGAATCAATCCATGTTAAAAATGGAAGAAAAATTCAATATTAAGCCATACCACAATGAGATCGATGCTTTGAAGCTGAACCACTAGTTGCAGCAACTGGAAGTTTATTTCAATGTCTATTAGATCGAGGAGGGGAAAAATATCTCATTTGCATGACTAAACTTAGAGGGCCACGCACTGACTTTGGGGTGAGCCACGCGGAAACCCTGAGGTTGGAGGGAGAACCTACAGTGACTAAGTGGTAGGACTTTAAAACACTCATTAAGTCACAATTTTTTCCCATTGGGTACATGGAGGACCCGTGGATCTAGTGGCATTACGTGAGGCAAAATTCTGGCCAAAGCGTGCAAGAGTACACCATATAATTCATAAATTTGACTATAATGTTGGGTATCTCTCTCAAGAACCCAGATGTACTCCTCAAGTATTTGGGGCATCTGTACCGCCATTTGCATGAGAAAGTGATGTTATTCAAGCCCAAATTGATGGACAAGTCTTGTGTATAGGCATAGTACCTGGAGAACATAGGCCTGAAAAGAGCACACTCAAGTGGATCAAAGTTGAAGGAGTAATAAGAAGCATCTAAGGAGGAGAAGAAGAAGAAAAAAGGGGGAAAATATAAAAATATGAAAGCCGCAACACACCAGTGGAAATATCCTAGCAACCATTGGAACCAATGCAACGTTTATGGCCATACAGAGGAGAAATGTTGGAAGTTGCATCTAGAGCTAAACCCAAAGAACAAGAAGAAGGAAAATAAGAAGGCGAATCTCATGGCCATTGATTTGAGAAACCAAGTTGAAAGCAGCTCAGACATGGATGAGAAGATCATTTGTACATCTGTGAAAAAGGAGGTGAATCTAAGTGGCCTTTAGCAAAAGGAAGAGAAATAAATGACTAAACTGTTCCCTATAAAGATACATGTCAAGAAGACAAAGATTGATGCTCTGTTTAACTGAGGATCACATGTGAATTTCATTGTAGCAGATCGGGTCAAGAAGTTGGGGTTGGAAGTTCATGATCATCCAAATCCACATCCAGTAGGATGGGTAAATTAGGATGTAGAGCTGAAGGTAACAAAACAATGCAAAATTAGAATTGTTATTAGTGTTGATCTTATTGATGAAGTAGATCTTGATGTGGTTCCCCTTGATGTATGTGGAGTCATGTTTGGTAGTCCAAAAATGTACATGCATGATGCAATATTAATGAGGAGTAATAACCAGTACCAGCTCATCAAGGATGGAAAATCGTTAATCATCAACATGAACAAAGGCAAGTCAAAAATTTCACTGGTAAGTGCCAATCAAGCCAAGAAATTGATCAATTTTAGGAAGAAGTATGTTATATTTTTTTTAAGAGAAAGTCAGTCTAAAGAGGAGTCAATAAGAGGTAAGGCATCCTTAGAGGGGTTGTACTAAGAAATAAAAAAAACAATTGGAGGAGTTTTTACAGGAATACAAGGATGTGTTCCGAGAACCTAAAGGGTTGCCACATAAGATAGATGTGGAGAACAAGATCCAGCTATTGCCAGACTCCCCATTGTAAAATATTGGGTTGTATAGATAATATTTTATACAGGGGAGTGGTGAAGAAACAGTTACAACAACTACTAGAACACGGTGTCATTCGACCGAGGACATCACCATGTGGGTCACCCATCATCATGGTGCCAAATAAGGATGGGACTTGGTGGATGTGTATATATTACAGGATGTTGAATAAAATCACACTCAAGAATAGATATCCCTGCCTAGGATTGACGATTTTCTAGATTAGTTGCAGCAAATAAAGTATTTCACCAAGATGGACTTGAATTCTGGATATCACCAAGTTTGAGTCAAAGAAGAAGATACATGGAAGAGCGCCTCCAAAAACAAGCAAGGTTTGTATGAGTGGTTAGTTATGCCATTTGGCCTATGTAATGAACCAACTAAACTTATGAGATTAATGAATGATATACTGTGCCCTTTTATAGATTCATTTGTTATTCTATATCTAGATGATATACTAGTGCTACCTAGGAGGAACATATTTCACATTTCACGTAGGTGTTGGAAACATTGAAGAAGCACCAATTGCTAGCAAATATCAAGAAGTGTGAGTTTACGAGCAGTCCTTAGTGTTTATGGGGTATGTGATTGGTGGAGGAGAGTTGAAGATAAATCCTTCCAAGATGGAGGTCGTCATGTAATAGATAGTGCCTACTAATGTTTCTGAGGTCCGGAGTTTCATTGGGGAAACATACTGCCTGAGGAAATTTATAGCCTCATTTTAGTAGCAGCATCACTCTCCACCATAGCAACAAGTGGCAAGAGTTTCTAGTGGGGAAAATATTAGCATAAGGCTTTCGAGGAGCTAAAGAATAAGATCAGTCAAGCACAAATTTTTGCATTACGAAAGTTGTAGTGGCCCTTTGAAATGGAGACAAATGTGAGTGGGCATGTTATGGGAGTTGTCTTGATGCAAGGAGGAAGGTTAGTTTGCTACCATTCTGAAGTATTTCATGGGGAAGTTATTAACTACCCTACCAATGATAAGCAACTCTAAGCCATGGTGCAAGTTGTGAAGAAGTGGAAGCACTATCTGATAGGAAAGGAGACAATAATCCACACAGATCACTAGTCGTTACAGTAATTATATGTCGAGATTAAGATACAACAAACTAAGAAATACTAGTGGATGGGGTTTTTGTAACAGTTCCATTTGGTGATTAAGTATAAGAAGGGAAACACAAACAAGTTGTATGATATGCTTTCAAGGCCACCCGCATCAAAGATTAAAGCTTTGGGGAATCTTATGCACATGGAGCCATTCACCCATGATGCATACAAAGAGGCATATTCATAAGATGAGGACTTCAAGGAGGTGTATCAACAGTTTTTGAGTCAAATTCATGCACGATGGAGACAACACCATTTACTACCATCTCCAGGATGGGTTACTCTATAGGCTAGATAAGGTATGTGTTCCTAAAGGTGAGCGTTTACAGCTGATTAGAGAGCTTCACACATCCAAGTTTGCAAGGTACTTTGGTGTAGGGAAGATCGTGGCTAACTTGAAGAGGTATGTGTATTTGCCGAAGATGCAAGAGTAGGTAGCTAGGTTCATAAGAGGATGCATGCTTTGTTGTACCAACAAGCCTAGTAATAGGAAACAGGGTATATATCATCCCTTACCTATACCTACTCATCTTTGGGAAAGAATTTCCATGGAATTTGTGGGAGTTTTACCGACAACCAGGAAGGGACATGACTACTTTTTTGTGGTAGTTGATAGGTTCATGAAGATGTGTGTTCGGATGACCTATAAAAATACCATCAACAAACAAGAAGCAACAAAAAGTTTCTTTGGACAAGTCTGTGTGCACTTTGGGATACTAAGGAGCATCATTTTAGACAGGGACACAACATTTCTCAGTGCATTCTAGACTACATTGAGGGACAAGATGGACACAAATTGGAAGGGAACTACAACATTCCATCCATAGACAGATGGGTAAATAGAAGTATTCGACAAGGCTTTGGTGGATCTTCCAAGGAGATAAAACCAGAAGCATCCGAAGACTTGGGATGGAAATCTGGTATAAATGCAACATTCTTATAAGAAAGTTGTCCACACTTCTATAGGAGAGTCCCCATTTGAGAATTTTTTGGATATTTTCCACCTTCACCTTTGGATATTGCATATGGTCAGTAAGGAGGAGTGAGGGAAGATCTTACAAGAGATTCTTTGAGGGCTGAAACATTTTTAGAGAAGATCAAGAAGATCAATCTATAGGTAGAAGAAACACTGAAGAAGTCACAGGAGAGGTATAAGGCTAGAAATCATCAACACATAACAAATAAATCATTCAATGTGGGAGACATAGTATGGCTACAGTTGAAAAAGGAGAGGCTGCAGGGGCCTAGTAAGAAAATCAAGGCTCTAAGGTATGGTCCCTTTAAGATATAGGAAAAGTTGGGTGATAATTCTTATTGACTCAGTTTACCACCATATATACGCATTTAGTCAGTTGTGAATGTAGAGAATTTGAAACTCTATGAGCCTTCCATGGTAGATCAGGAAGAGGAACATGTCTTACCTTTTGTGGAGGATTTGGAACCAGACACTTAGGAAAAGTTGACAGAAGATAGATTTTTACAGAAGAGGTCTAGAGCCTCAAGATATGGGCATCATGACCTTTAGCAGATTGGGTTGTAAGGATAAATTCCAGGCAAAGCTAAATGATACACTAGAGAGAAGGTGGAGGACACATTGCCACACCTCATTTAGTAAAATATTTTGGGGACCAAAAGCCTCCCAAAATGGGGAGGCGTGATCCAAATTGGATCATTATATTTTTTTCATCCATCTCGATGAATTCGGAGCAGAAAAATTGGAGGAATATGCTCATAGTACCATTTTTATCGGTGGGACCCGGTTTGGTGAAACAGAGTCTAAAACCTTTCAAGAGCATTTTTAGGCATCAAAAAAACTTTTTTGGGGGTAAATTTTTTCTGCTTTCATGTGACATATTTTCATGCTATTCTACACACAAATACCTTTCCAAGGGTGCAAGAAGAGAATAAACCAGAGTTCGTATGGAAATGTTATGGTACTTAGAAGTTTACCTTTCTATTTTCACACATATAGTTCGCGAGGATGCCACGTCAACCCAAATTATTCACTGCCTTCAAAATTATTCCTTGGGAACTCATTCTTGATAGATTTCCTCACACATATTTTCCATGCTTTATTGAACACATACAAGTATAGATCACTCATGGCAAGCAAACATTAGCTAAAAAATCTCCTATTTTATCATGCTTCATGCAAATTCTCTTTCTGGGGATCAATAATGAAACAAAGGGAGAGAAATACAACTCCTAGGAATAGGGCTCACTTGCAAGATACAATATAGGCTTCACTGATCACTAAGTTTACACAGTGCACAACTCTAGAGTAGAAGGAGGCTTGATGGCGGGTGTAGGGCACAGTTCCAATGGATATGACAACATGGATGTTCACTGAGGATGCGCTATGAATTGGGATGGATTTCCAAGGCCACAAGGAGGGTGCGAGGTAAAAAAAAGGCATGAAAGAAGGCACCACTTCCCATTGAGAGTGCACAGTGTGCTCAACTGGGAGACAAAGGCTAAGGCTAGTGCAGGGTGCAAGGATAAGCAAAAAGAAGGAGGTTTTGTTTAATGGTAATGCATTATGCCTAGAGATAAGCCTTCTAGGCATATGGAATAGTTCCAAATAACAAGGAGGGTCTCCACTAGGCCTTACAAGTGTGTTGTGTACCCTTTCTAGCCTAGAGGGTAGGCTTGCAAAGTCATAAATATGTCTAAGTATGGAAGGGTGAAACCTTGAAAGACACATTGAGTTAGGAGAAAAATCACACGTGACACATATTAAATCATATGTTAAATTTAGACAAGATCCAATACTAGTAAGCATACATCAAAACACTAGTTCATAAGCATTCTCCAAGTATAATAGACAAAATTATGAGTAGTTTCGACCAAAAGTGTCATTTTTTGGCTAGAAAGTGTACTATGAATTCAAAGTTCATCATAAGTGATCTTGATTATCCAGAAACACTTAGGAAGGAAAATGGACACTTAAAAAATTTGTAAAAGCATGAAATGACACTTGACGATGAAATCCAAAATCCAAATATAGAAAAATTTTGTATGGTGTTGTAGCAGTGAAAACACTTGGAGACAGACTAGGTGAATTTCAACTTCTCTATTGAGGAGTAGCTTTTGGTAAATAATTATCCCTTCAGGAAGCATTGATTCATCAAGGAGAATAATTAGGCTTTCCCACTCAACCTAGTTATAGATGCAGTACCCCATTTCCTTCATTGGTTTAAAAAACCAATAAATCTTTCCATTTCACAATTGTTTTGATTTTGGAGAAGAGAAGTATGTAAGTTTGTGTTAAAGATAAAATGAGGCATAGTTTTCATATTTGGTGTTGCTATGTTATGAACCAGCTCAATAAAAAGATAGAAAAGATAGATCCACACCTTAGAATTCAGCCTCTTCGAGGGGGAAACCTCCTTTACATTACATAAATGAACAATTCTTGGATGATTCAAATGAAAAAACCTCCTTTCTATATATAGGAGCCTAAGGAGTCACAATATAACCCAGCCGACCTAACAATGATAATATAAAGCCACAAAAATAACAATAGAGGGATTCTATGAGGCACAGTAATAACAATATGGAGACAATAGGGGCACAACAATATTAATAAGGGATACAACTACAATAGTAATGGGGTAATCACTAGTATTATAGGGACCCAACATGCCCCTCTCCTTCAAAAAAGTGTTGTCCTCAATGCTTGAGTAGTTCTGGATGCTTATGTATAAAATTCTCATCCTCCCATGTGGAATCATCAGCGGATAAGTTCTTCCACTTGATAGGATACTCTGAAATTGATCGATTTCATAACTGTCGAGTTCTTTTTTCTTTGACTGCTTCTAGTTCCAATATAATTTTTCCTTCCTCTTCCAGTTTTGGCAATATTGTTTGAACTGGGAGCTTGTCACCTATAACCTTCTTTAAATATGAAACATGGAAAACTGGGTGCAAATGAGAAGCTGCAGGAAGCTCCAATTTGTATGCCATAGTACCAAACTTTTGCAACACCTTGTACGGACCATAATACTTTGGTGATAATTTATTATCCTTCTTAGCTTGCTTGAGGGACATTTGCTTATATGGTTGTAGTGGTAGGAATACCCAATCACCTACATCAAAACTTCTTTCGCTGCGATGTTGATATGCCTGTTGTTTCATTCTATTCTGTGCCAACACGAGGTTATCCTTTAAGAGTTGGAGGACTTGTTGTTGATGTTCGATGTGATGTTCCACTGCTTGAACCTTAGAATTTTCTCTTAAACATCATGTGATGGATGGTGGCTGATATCCATAAAGTGCCATAAATGGGGTCATTTTTGTTGCTGTATGGAAGGAAGTTTTATACCACCATTCAACCAGAGGCAACCATTTGACCCATTGTGTCTATTTATTAGATACAAATCAACGAAGATATCTTTCCAAACATTTTTTTAATATCTCAGTTTGCCCATCAGATTGAGGATGATAAGATGAGCTATGAGCTAACTAAGTACCAAGACAAGAAAATAATTAGGTCCAAAAATTTCCAGTGAAAATGGGATCTCTGTCACTTACAATAATCTTTGGGTTTCCATGTAGCTTTCAAATTGTTTCCATAAATGCAGAAGAAACTGTACTGGCTTTAAATGGATGTGATAATGCACAAAAGTGTGCATACTTGGTAAGTCTGTCAACTATCACCATGATGACACTCTTTCCCTCAGACTTGGGTAAACATATGATAAAATCCATTGAAACCTCCTCCCAACTTTGGCTTGGAATGGATAAAGGTTGTAATAGACCCAGTGTCTTAATTGTTTCAACTTTATTTTGTTGGCAAACCAAACATTCTGCCACAAATATTTGAATATCTGATTTAAGGCCATCCCAAAAAAATTCCTTCTTAACCCTGTGGTAAGTTTTTAAAAATCCTGAGTGCCCTCCTAAGGGAGAAGTGTGCAATTCCATAAGAATATTTTGTTTTAGCTGGGAATTCTTACAGAGGTATAAGTGACCTTTGTACCATAATGAATCATTTTTCCAATTAAATGTATTAGACGTACTGGAATCTTGTTGTAACTTTCAAATAAGTGCCCACACTTCTCCGTCATTCTTCCATTCCTCCCTTGCTTTGTTTATCCAATCTGGTTGGATAATAGAAATGGCACACAACAATGCTTCCACATCCTCATCCTGTCTTGAGAGTGCATCTGCCACCACATTTTGCTTCCTTTTTTTGTAGATGATTTCAAAGTCATAACCCAACATCTTTGTGCCCCACTTTTGTTGCTCTTCAGAGGATAATATCTGTTCTAGAAAGTATTTAAGTCTATCATGATCCGTTTTTACCTTGAAGTGTCTTCCCATTAGGTAGGGTCACCATTTCTTAAGTGCATGGAGTATTGCCAACATTTCCTTCTCATAAATATCTTTGTGTAAAAACTTTCCCTTGATTGGATGAATTTCAAAAGCAATGGGTCTTTCATCTTGCATTAAAACAACACCAATTCCATTTCCTGAAGCATCACATTCCACAATAAAGGTTTTTGTGAAGTCCGGTGAAGCTAAGACTGGTGCTTGGCACATTGTCTCTTTAAGATGTTCGAAGGCCTTTGTTGCTGCTGGAGTCCATGAAAATGCATCGTTCTTCAATAATTTTGTTAGAGGTGCTGCTATTCTCCCATAATTCTTAACAAAATTGCGATAATACCCTGTCAACCCAAGAAATCCTCGCATATTCTTTATGGATGTGGGGATTTTCCATTCCTTAATGGCTTTAATTTTTCTAGAGTCTACCTTAACTCCTTCATGAGATACAATATGACCCAAATATTCCACCTCCTGGACTCCAAAGAAACATTTGGATCTTTTTGCATATAATTGTTTCTCCTCCAATAGTTGTAGCACCCTGTCAACATGTTCAACATGATCCTTCCACGACTTGCTGTAGATTAGTATATCATCAAAAAATACTAACACAAATTTTCTAAGGAATGGTTTGAAAATTGAATTCATCAAACCTTGAAATGTTGAAGGTGCATTGGTAAGGCCAAAAGGCATGACCAAAAATTCATAATGACCCTCATGAGTTCTAAACGTTTTTTTCGGAATGTCTTCAGTCTTCATTCTGATTTGATGATATCCTGAATGAAGATCCAACTTGGTGAAGTAAATTGATCCATGAAATTCATCCAGTAATTCGTCAATGACAGGAATGGGAAACTTATCTTTAATAGTGAGCTTGTTGAGCTCCCTATAATCTATACACATGCGCCATGATCCATCCTTCTTGTGCACCAATACTACTGGAGCAGAGAAAGAACTTTGACTTGGTTGAATTATACTAGCCTCTAGCATTTCTGCAACCATACGTTCAATTTCACTCTTTTGGGCATAGGGATATCTATACGGCCTGATGTTTGGAGGAACACTTCCTGGAATCAAATGAATAGAATGATCATGATCACGAATAGGTGGGAGACCTTTGGGAGTCTCAAATACCCTGGAATGATTGTCCAAGACTTTTTGGAGATCTGGAGAAATAGATGATTCCAATGTGGAAACATCTAGTGAACATAATTGTGCAATTACACCTCTTTGTTCCTTTTTTAGAAGCTTTGTCATATCGTTAGAGCTGATTATCTTTCCCAGTTTCCCTGCAATACTCCTTAATTCAACTTCCTTTACTTCCACAGAAAATTTCATGAAAAGTTCTTGAAAATTAAAAGCTATTGTAACCAAGGATTGTAGCCATTGGTCTCCTAGTACAACATCAGCACCTCCCATTGGAATGCAAAGCATTGGGCTAGTCAATACATATTCTCCCATGGATAGCTTGATATTATGGCACTTTCTTGAGAAATTTATTGTTCCTCCATTTGCAACCATCACTTGACACTCTGGTGCTAGATATAAGAAGCAATTCAATTCTTTTGCTACCTTACAATGAATAAAATTGTGGGTACTTCCTAAATCAATCAACACTATTACCTTTTTCTTCTTGATTTGTCCTTTTATCTTGATGGTTTGAGGAGTAGTAATTCCCACCAACGCATTACAAGATATGGTTGGATTCATTTCTTCTTTATCTAGGCTTTGTTCTTGGAGTATATCCTCTTCTTTTGACCTTTCTTGCTCCTTTTCTTCTTCCTCTTCACAATCTATGTAGAATAATTTCTTCTCAGCATACTTATGACCTTTAGTGTATTTGCTATCACAACTGTAACAAAGCCCTTTTTCTCTTTTCTCTTCCAATTGTTGTGGTGTCAACCTTATAGGTTGTGGAAGACTAGGGTCAATAACACTTCCATCTTTATAGTTGTGAGTGGTATGCTTCCTGGTTGCCATAATTTTGCTTTCCATTTTTCTTGCTAACCTGAATGCCTTCTCTAATGAATCAGGTTCCCAAAGGCGAACATCTTGTTGGATATTATCCTTTAAAGTCACTATGAACACATCAATCCTATGCTCCTCTGGAATATTTTTTACCCTTATGTTCAATTTTTGGAACTCCTCAATGTCCTCCATTATTGAACCCTTTTGTTTGAGACCTATCAATTGGCTAAAAAAGTGTTGCTTTTTGTATCCTCATAATGTGCTGTCAATTCTTCCGTAAAAATTGTCTAAGTGATAATTTGTTTACGAGAGCAAAGCCATTTATACCATACAAACTGATCTGGTTCCAAATATAAAGTTGCAATACGTACCTTTTGTGTGTTTTGCACATTATTGAGATCGAAAAATTGCTCCATCTGTAATATCCATGTTGCGGGATCCTTGCCATCAAACTTCCTCATATCAATTTTTGGAATATGGTGGGTCCTCGATCCCACATTAGAGTCTATGAAATCGTGATTAACATTTCCTTTGTTAGCATCATGAGTTTCCTTTACTACCTTTTCACCATTAGTAAGTATTTCTTGTAGAAAATTTGTCAAATCTGTCTTCAAATCATCAATCTTAGCTTCCATTCCCTTTATCTTAGATTCCATGCCATTTATCTTAGCTTCTGTTAGCTTTTGTGAGAGTGAAATTTGTTGCACTTGGTCTTGTAATTTTGATATATCATGTAGCATTTCTTCCTCTTCTTCATGAGTCATGCTAGGGCTTTCAAGTTTCTTACTAGGTGTTTGCATTTTCTTTCCTCGGGGCATCAGTAACTGATAACAATGCTCTACTATGCCCTTTGAGTTCCTTCAAAATAATTTTTCAAACCAAGCTTAATTAAAAATTTTAAAAAATCTACACACTTTTTTTCACTTTGTAGGAGCTCGATATTGCCTCTGATGTCTCTCTGTAATTTTGGATCGTCTAGTTCTGAAATTATAGCCTGTAGTATCCCTCTATCACCTCTTTCCAATGCCACCAGTCTGATCCCAATTGGATTCTCCAAGGAAGAGTTATGTCAAATCTCCCACAGTGACCTGATTATAGACTAGTTTAGTAGAGCAAACTTGTATGACGTGCCACATGTCCTTGTTTCGACCATTGGCTCTGAAAACGATATACAAGAACCTATAGTCCGTCCTCTTTCTATACCTTCTTACAAAATTTCAATCCGATGCTCAGAGAGAAAGTTATGATGATTTTCCCCAGGTCACTTGTTTGGAATGTAATTCAGGAGTCTGCCAAAAGACCAACTTCCTCAGATCATATCTCCAAAAATATAGTGCAAAAAGATCTGAAATTCAGACCCGAGATTCAGCGTGATGTCTTCTCAAATGGGTTCTTGTTTTAGCTTCTGAAACGTCACAGAAAGAAAGTTATAGTGACAATGCCACGATGACCTATTTGGAGCAGTGAAACCCTATAATCCAAAGCTCTGATACCAGATGTTATGAACCAGCTCAAGAAAAAGATAGAAAAGATAGATCCACGCCTTAGAATTTAGCCTCTTCATGGGGGAAACCTCCTTTACATTACATAAATGAACAATTCTTGGATGATTCAAATGAAAAAACCTCCTTTCTATATATAGGAGTCTAAGGAGTCACAATATAACCCAGCCAACCTAACGATAATAATATAAAGCCACAAAAATAACAATAGAGGGATTCTATGGGGCACAGTAATAACAATATGGGGACAAGAGGGGCACAACAATATTAATAAGGGATACAACTACAATAGTAATGGGGTAATCACTAGTATTATAGGGATCCAACATGCTACGCTTCCAATAGGCCTAGACAATACACCAATGGATTCACTATGGGAGCACAAGAATTGTGTCACTGCAAGCAAGCCTGGCCAGTACCCTCACAAAATTATTTAATTCACCTCCTTGTGAAGGAAGCCTTTCTTTTCTTTCACCCTTTATTTATTTTACTTATAGAACTGTGCTTAGGAACTTATTTTTTCACAGGTGTGGAAGAGGTATATTGACTTATTTAGAGAAGAATAGGTTGTTCCTTTAGAGAAGGATATATATACCTCAAATATTGGTTTTCTAGCTATTTATTTTCCCCTTTCTCTTCTATACTTAATTGGATTAACATGTATAACACCAAGTAGATTCAATACCAAGTTAAGGAATCATGATGCTAGAATAAATATCAGTATCATGGTTCCAATCCAAGTTTTTCCTCTTGAATGTATCGTATTTTCCGTCTGGAAAGTACTTGAATTAAGGAATTTTCCCAAACAAATAAGGAGAACTAATAGATACCCAAGAATTGCACTTGCCATAATACCTGCTCATTTTACCACATAATATTTTCAGTCCATACATACACTCTCACACATGGTCTTATTTATGTACATTGACCAAGACAAAGGAAAATAAAAAATGCTTGACAAGAACAAACAACACAAAATATGAAAGAAAACTAGAGTGAGGAAGGAACACAACCCAGGGATGCTACTGAAAATAATGTTTAAGATCTCAACCATTGACAGGAAGAGGGATAGTCCTCCCATCCAAGGATTTCAACCTATAAGAATAGTGTACAATCATCTCAATGATGGTGCATGCTCCAATCCACAAAGCTTGAAATTCACTGTGCTTTCCTTTCTCTTTGTGGGCCTTCTCCCACTTCAATACTAGGTCACCCACACTAAAATATTTGTTTCCTATGCACTTCTTATCAAACTGATGCTTGATTCAGTTCTAGTGTATGACAAAAATTTCCTTCACTTTGGGACTTTCTTCTTCAAGCTTAAGAAGAGTGTTTATCTGACTTTGAACATGGAGGCATGGTTTTCCTTGAGATTCTTGAGAAGGATGCAAGGATGGAAGGCATATGTTTTATGGAAGGACAACCTCTTTTTTGTATACAAGGAAAAAGGGAGAGGTTTTCAGAGAGGGTTTGGGAGTAACATGATCAACCCATAATGCATTCACCAAATCCTTATGCCATTTATTTTTTTTTAGAGAAGATGATTTTCTTGATAATACAGATTAAGTTCTTGTTGGTAGATTCAGCCACACCATTTACCTATTGGTAGTAATTTGATGCATGCTTTAAAACAATTCTATTTTCTAATGAAAAATCATAAATATTTAACGAGGAAAAATAAATTTCATTATCAAAGACAAGTGATGTAGGAACATTGAACCTGGTTATGATATTTCATTTAAGAAATTGGATGACTTCTTGATTATTAAATTGTCTTAGTGGAACTATTTCATTCCAACGAGTGAAATAGTAAGTTGTAATTAAGATGTATTGGTGTGTTATCACTCTTTAATTTCTAGCTTCAGAGAGGGATCTCTCTATATGATTTACATTAGATGATTTAAAATATTACGCTAGTTATGAGTTTTGAGTTTGGTTTCTTCAATGATTTGGTTGAAACTACAAGGACAATCCATTGGGAAATGGATTCATAAGTCTTATAGTGATCATATGCAATAATGTCAAAATAGATGTAATAGGGCTAGGTAGGCGGGCTTTTGGTCTTTGGAGCATTTTTGAAATGAATGGGATGAAAATATTTAGATTCAATTAAACATAGAGAATACTAGGATGAATTCTATATTTAATATCAGACTGAAAACATAGATATTATTTATAAGCCAGAGCATAGTGTATTCCAACAAATTCAGCCCTTAATCTTCTTTAAAGAATAAACATAGAAAGAACATATGGAAAACTGGAAAAATAACAATTTTACAAGAGAGAAAACTTCACCAATAGCGTGACACAGGAATTTTGGAACAAACTTTTTGTATTGATGGAAATGATCAATAATTTAAATGCACAACTTTACATACATGATCTTATTTCTTCAGAAGAGTTCCAGCCCTTTGTGCTTTGAAAAATGAAGTATTTATACAAATTTATCAAAATCTCTTGTTTAAAATATCAAGATTTTCCTGCAAAATATCCTAAAAATTGTTTACAAGAATAGTACAGGAATATAGGAAAACTAAAATTGTTGAAGTTCTCTCACATTGACTTCGAGGATTGCTGGTGATGACTTGGCCTGAGAAAACTGCTACTTTATTTCTAAATATGAATACCTGTTTTACTCGAGAATTTGACACATTTTATCCCATTTGTCTGCATCTGGGGTGGAGAATTTTATTAACTTTCTATAGGTTTCATCTACCTCAATACATTTTTGGAAAGAAGGCTTAACTAAAAGCAAATGTTTTATTCCATGTTTAATCAGTAAATCAAACTTCAAAACTTCCATGAAATCTTTCCCTATGATGGTTCCCTTTATGTTGGATAATTTTGATTTGTCTCTAGCTATTGAATATAACTTCTGTTGATAATCCTCTAGCTGAACTAAATTATCTCACATTCCTTTTAAACCTGGAAAGCCCTTCTGGTGCAGTATATTGAACTTTTTATGGAATTTCTAAATGTTAGACTCCAAGTTATGACATTTATTTTTTAACTATAACATTAGATTCCTTTTTGTAATGATTCTTCTTACCTCAAGTATTGCTTTAGTTCTGTCAGTGATCTCATATTCCTCCAGATCTTCCTTGGTCTTTAAGTTCATAATTCTTATTAAGGCCATGGCTTCACCTAGTTTCTGACCCAAGTTTCCTTTATCTATTCTATGACCTCTTTTGATCTCTATACCAATTCCTCCTGTGCGAAAATTATTTCGATGGGAAGCCATATTTCAGTCAGCTTCATTGCTTTCCACCCAAATGTTGTCCTTTGTCTATGCAATTCTATGGGACATGGCAGATTCATTATCTAACAGTTCAATTTTATGAGGTAACCTATGAGTCTTTTGAAGCTCTGCCATATACACATTGTTAATTTTTAATTTCTTCTGTTGAAGGTTTTTAAGCTGAGTTTTCATCTTTTCAATCTCTTGGTCTCTGATAGACAGGTCTTCCATAGCTTTGATTAATTCTCTTGATGTATTTGTAGACTGTGTCTCTTTTGTAGTAGTTGTGGAAGTCAAAGCACCTACTATTGATGTACTTGCAACTAGGAATGTTGTGACAGGAATGACTACCAATTGATTTGACTGTTCTTTCTCTTTTAGCAACTTCTCAATTTTAGTCTCCATTTGTTTAATCTGTCTGTTCTGTTCGATGATAATTTTAAACATATCTTCTTTCTCTTTCTCTAATAGACCAACTTCATTCATTTGTGGATCTTCAACATATGGAATTTTTAGATGCTTCTTCAAGGCTGCAATGTCATCATTTTTTCTTTTAATGATCTCCTCATCAGCATTTACATTACTGGAATCATATGCCAATTTAATCACTAAATCCTCTAAAGAATTTATCTTTGTGTATTTATTAAATAAGATATTTTCTCTAATTTTAATTAGAGACTAAATATTGTTGAATGATGCCTAAAGTCTAGATGCTACCATTGCTGAGTTAGTTAGGGTAGAATACAACATTTCACTTGTTTTCTTGTGCAAAGCCATCTGATTAATAGGATGGATTTGATCAATTTTGAAAGAAAAACTGTACTTCTTGTATTCATCTACAGTGTTAGGAAAAGGAGTCTGAGCTTTTAAGAAAGCTACCTACATTTTTCATTTCCTCAGTGTCAAAAGCAGAGAGAATTTTGTGTTGGGATGAAGTTGTTTGCTTCCAAAAATGAGAATAGGTTGTTTCTTTCAACAATTCATTTTTATTCTTTATCTCCTTATACCTAGCAAATATACTTGGTTTAGCTTGATCATGAACCAATTCTCCTGATTGAGGTATTTACAAAGGTTCCTCAGACGCTGAAGATGATGGTAGTCCTATGAAAATGTCTTCAACTTTACGGAAATTATAGATATAAGGACCTGCCAAAACTATTGTAAACTATAAATTTTCATCCTGTGAAAACTCTTCTATTGTATTAGATTTTTTCCTATTCTTATATATTTGAAATTCTTTTCCCTGAATTTCTATGATTGAAGGGAAACATCCTCCCTTGGCCTTTTATCCTTCTTTTCCTGGGGCACTCATGTGTGTGATGTTGTAATAGAGAGTAGATGTTCTTTTTCCTCCTGCAATGTGTTTTCTCTCCATTGATCTTGATTATTATATTGCTCAATTTTAGTTCTAGGAGTATGAGTGTAAGGAGTAGTTTTATGTTCTACTCTCAACTTTGATATTATTCCTAAAGGATCATATGACCAAGTGAAACTGAGTTTAAATTTCATCTGTTTGAGCATAAGATCTGCTTCTTTTGATGTTGTCTTGGTATTACAAATGAAAGGCCTAACCTATGCCTTGATTTTGAGCTAAGATTTTCTTTGAGCTATTGCAAGGTGTAGATCATCCATATTTATCATTTTCCTAATATAATCTAATGCAAAAATTCTAATAGGAACAAATTTAGGCAATTTATATGGAGGAAATTAATATCCATACACCCTGATCTCAATTTAATTTTGATATATGTACCAGTCACCTATCTTTGTTTGTTCACTGAGATGTAGAATTCTCTTAATCTTAGGTCCAATTCTCAGTTTAGCATCATTGTTAAGTAGACAAGAAACTGTGTACAAAAACTGGTCTACATAATCACTGAATGTAAATTCATTGGTATTCTTCCTTAACAACTAATTTCTGTAGTGAAATTGAAATCTATCTACTTGATGGAATAGAAACAAGTAAACTAAAACTGAAGCATGATTGAAGACACCTTCTATAGAAAACTTAAGGAATTGTTCATGAATGACCTCTACTAAGAATTCACTGTAATGAAAAATGGTTGAAGGCTTTTATTCTATTGAGAACATTGTTAGGAAACCCATGATGGCTTCATGAAACCATTGATTAGTTTGATAGCCCAGTAAACAAGAAACTATAGAGATAATTTGTTTTTTCATTTCAAGGAACAAGGAGGATGGATAAGGAGGGTTTGTCTTTAGCAATTCGACATCCTCAGGTAGAAATGTCTCGAAATATTTTCTCTATGAGGGAAAGTCATGGTTTTTTAGAGTTCTATGAGGGAATCTACTCAAAAGGGTTTCAAAGAGGCTGAATTTTGGATCTGAATCATTTGGCATATGGAGTCAGGGGTAATTGTGAAAAGTATATCATTGTTATTGGCCACAATTTCCCTTTTACTGAGTATATACCTAAAATGTCACCATGAGACAAATTCTAGAAAATTATGGGTTTGCGGAAAGACAAATTGAGGTAGGAAGGAGTCCCACAAACTCTATTCATCATTGAAATCAAGGAATTTTTGTTTTAACTGGTTGAGGAGTTTGTAGAGGTCGAATTCACAACTGGTTTTAGAAATATTATAGTGTTCATCCACTAAAGGTTGATGGTTTGAGTCAATTATAATGGGAAGCATGGGGTTTTCCCTTGTGGCTTTTTGTTATAGACATTTTTGTGCCTTACAGCTATAAGCATGAAATGTCCATAATCCAAGGGATCCAAAGTCCCTAAAGATGTTGTTAGATCTCCTAAAGGAACAAGAACAACCAATGACAGCTTCTCCCAGAAGTTCTCCACCAAAAAACCACTCAGAAACAGTCAATTCAGGATCAATTCAAGTGCTCCACTAGCTGCCTGCGTTGCAAAGCACCCCAGTACACTGTCTAGGTGCATTGCAACGCACTTGAATGCACTACCCCGGTGCATTGAGTGGGAAAGGACAAGTGGCAGAGTCATTCAATGAGGTGGAAAGACCATGGAAGCTTCTAGAATCTTCTCCAATGACACTTGCCTCACTGAATTCGACCAAGTGATGAGTAAGAGGCTCTCAGTCTCCAAGTGGAAGCAAGAACTGACAGAGAGAAGCCACAAGTCAAAACATAAGCTGACTCATCCTCTCTGCTTACATCTATATATGGATCCCTCATCCCAGAGATCCAGAGGTTGGAATTTTATACTTTGCAGAGAATTTTTGTTGGTTTGAGATTGAGATTAGTACATTGGGTGATTTATGCTTTGTTGGAGGAGAGGAAGGGATTCCTTTGCTGGGAGGTAGATGCTGGATCGGAACTCACTTGGTTGTATCTCCTCTTGGACTTTCTTATCATATCAATAAAATTATTTGAGTTTCTCCTACATGCTATGTATCAATGATTTTTTGTTATATTTGCATGTTTAGCTTAATCTGATCTTGAGCTTTTTATGAATGTATATCTATATCTTCCAATAGTTTCTCTCTCTTGTGATCTTGCAGGAATTCGGTGAAGCTGGGCCGGTGAGGGAGCAGGGAGCTGGGAGCTATAGAAGAGAGGAGCGATTGGATCAACAAACTAGCGGAAGACACATGTTAGTTAGATCCTTTCTCCTCATTTACATTTCATAAAGAAGAATACTCAAGTAGTTTTCCTTGTTTGTTGCTAAGGCACTATCACACCTTAGAGTGGGATAGGGGTGTTCTGAATAGATAATTTTCCCAACAACAAATTGGCGACTCTGCTGGGGAACGTATCTAGTTAGTTTATTTGTGTTTCTATTGTTGTTCTTCTCATAAACTTAGGAGTGGAGAATCGAACTGCATTTTCCATTTACAAATGCAAAGTAGAGATCTGCCACTCTAGTCCACTCACTGGGCCTGTTTATGATCTGAACAAGCTGATCCACAAATGCTCTAACTGCCCTTTGTGATAGCTCTTAGTCCTCCTTTAAATCATCCTTCTAATTGTACCTTATTGATAGCTTTTATCCGGCCAAAAACCTCAGATCAAACTGCAAACCATGACCCAGAACCCAGAGACAATTCTCGTTTCTGCCTCAACGCAGGCTCTGTGAAGAGACTCTGCATTTCAACGCAAGTCGCGAGAGGGCTAGCTGCGCTGCAATTCAGTTTCTCTATTCTGCAGGTGCGCTGATCAGCCTTTACCCTGTGCAGCTGTGGTTCTTTGCATCCTTGTGTTCAGTTTTATCTCTGTTTTTTGCAGCCTGTTATCAGTGTGTGTACCTATCTGAAAACCCCTTTTCTCTGCCTTAAATCCACCTCAGTTGTATCAAAGAAACTGTATTTGTTTTTGTGTATTTGTTACATCATTTGCAGTTTCCCATTACAAAAGTAAACTGGTCATACTGTCGCCCTTAGATCTAGACCTGTCATAAGTGTCGTTTTGATCTTAGGAGTAAGTTTGTTTGCTGTTGACAGTTGATTGCGCTTTTACTTTTGTCTTTTGGTGTGAATTTATGAATTTCTAGTGTCGAAACAAGTGTTTACTTCAAAATCATAAAGTGTCGTAATCGTCTTTTTGATTTCAAAAAGAAACTTGTTCGTGTTTTCACTTGAAATCGAATTCAAATTTGTACAACAGCTTTCTTTTTAGGCATCAATATTAAGAAAGTGAAAAAAAATACATGCATTTGTGCATTTGCATTTTGATAGTTTGTATGGTTTGATTTAGGAAAAGTTCATTTACAGTGTGCTCTATGCTCTTTGAGAAAAGATTATGTCTTTCTTTTCCCCTTGTAGCTAGGATTTTCATTGTTGAAAAGAGATAAATGCTTGCTTATAATCTTTAGACTGCATTTAGGAATTGTATATACATCTCGTGGTGATCCAAAAAGGCAAACTTCTAAGAAAGATCAACCTAAAATAAATTGAATGAACTTAACAACGCTTTGTAAATTAACGCACAACATAGAGGTCTAGGCTGGAGATGTGTTCTGACGTCGTAAAACCTGGTGACTGTTGATCTCGCTGATGGTTGGGTGATTCCTCCTCAGAGACGATAAGCGCCAGTATGGATTGTGCTCCCACGTACCGCTGAGTATATATTGGGAGACCCCTATAGGCATAAAACCTTTATCCATAGGAAGCCATGTCGGCCGCCCTACTGATCACAATGCACTGAACACAGCATTCGGGAAGATTGACCGCCTGTACCTTAAAAAGTATTCTGCGGTTTTGCGAAAGGTTTGGCACACCCTCTACCTAGAACTCCAGAGTAGTCCCTTTCATTCCTTTTCAGACTCCTTAATGGAAAAGGTCCATCTGAGCACTTGTCACTTCAGGCTCATTAAAAAGCGAAGGA
Source organism: Pinus tabuliformis (assembly GCA_031772625.1). Taxonomy (NCBI): domain Eukaryota; kingdom Viridiplantae; phylum Streptophyta; class Pinopsida; order Pinales; family Pinaceae; genus Pinus; species Pinus tabuliformis. Next base: position 725,889,591 of record CM062820.1, on the reverse strand, counting down.
GACTAGAGCCATCTTTTGCTTTTTCTCGACTCTTTAAAATTGAAAAAGCAAGTTGTGTCCAAGCGTCGTTAAAATTTATTTTAAACGGAATATTCATACCCTTTTTCCTACGTTGATCTTTAGGTTGAGAAAATGGAGCCTACCAACCAAGGAATTCCCCTTGGTGGAAATCCTAGTCCCTTCTCCTCTTGGGGAGATGTTGGTGCGCCCCATATGGCCACATTGTCGCTTCCAGGACTGACAATTGGCTTGCCAATCTAGCTCTTCTCAACCAATGTCATTCAGAACACCACTATTCCTGAACAGTCAAATCAGCAGTTAGACCAGTCCAGAGTTACCCACCAGCCTTCTACTTCCTCTAATTCTTCCTCTCTCCCTTCCTCTTCGCTTGACGGAACTGGTAAAACTAAAAGCCAAGTTCCTAAGGAGAAGAAGGAAAAGAAGAAGAAAGAGAAGAAGAAGAAGGAGCCAAAAGCGACTGGGGGCAAACGAGTGTCGTCTAATGAAAATCCACACACCGCACTGACCAGGCCTAAATCGCCATGTGTCATATGCAATGGAGACCACTTTCACAGAGATTGTCCCTGCATCCCTCAGATACTAAGGGACTGGTCTCCCCGTTTGCACAATTCGGTGGCGTCAACCTCTGATAGCCATGTTGAAAGCACACCGTCAACTAGCAAAAGTGAAGTCCCAGGAAAAAAAGGGAGAGCTAGATCTCCCTGTAAACTATGCGAAGGCAACCACGCCATCCACCGTTGTCCCTTCTTAGACGAAGCTAAAATATTTTTGGATGATCATCCGATTTCGCCGTTACGACTCCCTCCTGGATATAAAAAACTCTTGCCGAGTCCTTCGTTAGTTGAAAATCCAGTTGGCCCAGTCAAGTGGTCAGCTGAAGCGCCAGTCATTGAAGATGAACCAGCTCAATCCATACCCGACGAAAGTCAAAAGGTCGAGGCGGCAGTTGACCCGGTCTTGCCTTCAAAGGTTTTATCTTCGAATGATACAGTCACTGAAGAGGATCAAGATGACACCATCCAAATTCTCTTCATCAACACAGACTCCGACGAGCACGGGGGCAATCCCCCCATTCCTTTATCGTAGGAAGGAAGTTCGTCAGAGCGATACCCGTCTGTCTACTTGGTCCCACCACCAAGCAACCTAGTTGTCTCCTTCGACTGGAACCAACTAGGTAGACCCCATTTGCCAGCAAGCATACCATTCAGAATTATCGTCCAAATATATAGAATGGTCATGGCTGGCACCATCATTGATGAGGGGGCATCTGTGAGTATCCTTTCCTCTATTGCTTGGAAAACGCTTGGTTCGCCATCGCTTTTGCCTGAAATGAGAAATCTGACAGGCTTTGATAAAGGAACCAGTCGACCTTTAGGGATCCTCCCCAATGTGCCCATAACATTGAAAGGGAAGACCATTCAAATGAACGTGATGGTCATTCAAGGACCCTTGGATTATAACCTACTCCTTGGACGAGACTATATTTATTGCATGGGAGCCATCGTCTCCTCACTCTTTAGAGTAATGTTTTTTCCGCACGAAGGAAGAGTGGTCAAGCTCGTGGATCAGCTTTCATTTCTCGGATCACGCATCGCAAATAGTCATATACCATCCCTAAATGGTCTCTTAACGCAAGAAATGTCTCAACCCACCGTCCGTCCTCCCGATGAGCGCGAGTAATTCGGAGGGATATGACTGGAACCCAGGGGGCATGCGTCCTGGTTTACTTTGGCAGGAAAACTTTGGGTATAGGGTAGGTTTCCGTGGGAGAATATGACTAGTCTGTACCCCATCCGTCTTGGAAGAGGGGTTATTCTAGAATAAGATTCTTTTGTCAAAGTTATGTGTTTGGCGCTCATTGTCACTCACCTTTGTCTATCTCGGTAGACATCGCCGAAGAAGTGTTTTGTTTGCTGCGCAAATGAGACAATCTTTGGTAACTTGAAAGAGGTAGGCCTTTCCTGGTAGAACAAATGCTTTATCTGCAAATTGAGGGGTAACCTTGAAATCGTACTTTATACCTGGGGGCATGCAAACCTTTTGGAGTGCAAGCAAGGGGCGGCTATTTATTTTTTAAATTTTTAGGTCCTCCCTTTAAACCTATAGGTCTAACCCTTTAAACTCGTAGGATTATTCGTTTCCGAACTTGCATAACGAAAGGATGCGGGGCATAGCTTTGTAAGGCGCAAGCTCCATAAAAAATGGCATCTTACATGAGACATTCTTATCATATGACTGGATTAATCGAGCAGTTTTAGCACATAGTTCATGCTCGTTAAAAAATAAACATAAGATCGAGCAGTTTTAGCACATAGTTCATGCTCGTTAAAAAATAAACATAAGATCGAGCAGTTTTAGCACATAGTTCATGCTCGTTAAAAAATAAACATAAGATCGAGCAAGTGTTTCAACCCGTGTTTAAGCTCGTTAAAAAATGAACTATCCTCCGGTAAATAACCACCGTGAATGTAACATTATCAGCCATTAAAGCCTTGGTCGTGTTTGCACCGTCACCTCCACTTTTCCATTGGCCGATCATTCACCTCCATATGATTGTTTACCCATTTTGAGGAACAACTGCGAAGAGTGATTTCACTAGCCATCCTTGTGACACTACCGTGCTTGGAAAATTCCAACCCTTACCTGGAATCAGCTGCTACCCATTTTATCACTCGTTACTCAAAAGACGAGTCTTCTTTAAGCTCTTTTCATTTGACTCGTAAAATATGAAAAGATTGCCGAGTTTTGGCCTTCCAGCTCATTAAAGCGACCGGAAGAGCTATCCCTCCTCTAGATTTTAATCTTTTTGGACTCGAGGGATTATTGCACAACAAGATCGAGCGCTTGTTTTATTCGACTCGTTAAAACTATCAAAAATTCATCCCTTCTGTATTGTTTTATACTTTTTCGGACCTAAGGGATTATATGATGAAAAAGAACTTTCAGAGTTAACTTTACGTACCTTTTCAGACTCTCTAAAAATGAAAAGGACCGAGTTATCTTTGTCGTTAGACTCGTTAAAAACATTAATAGCGACAAACTTGTCTTTAGACGAGAACGAGTTTCACTATCGCTAGGCTTGTTAAAACAGAGCGATGGGTTTGCCCGAAGGGAAAATTATAGAACAAGCATATGTTATCCTCCTCAAGCTTGACAAAAATAAAGAGGTACTGGTCAGCAATGACTGGGGAAAAATTGGGAAGAAACTCAAAGAACCTTTATTGGTAGCAAGTCGCTCTTGAACATGACACTTCCACTCCGTGCCTGAGTCGGGTTGGGTTGTTTCATTCACCGGTCACATCACCATGGTCTCACCATACCATCCACCTTTGGGGTAAATGCTACCAATCCATCCTATAAGTGTCACCGATATGTTCAAGAGAAGTCAACCGTGTCCCATCCACTACCATACATTATACTTCATTCTTTCATGACCGCCACCCTGAACCATATATCATCAGATCGTTTTCACCTCCATCAAAATCATTTGCTCCATTCCGTGTCACTGATGTGGGATACATCAAGGCCCTCCTTTGACGGATCGCTTCTTGTCGACATCAGCTCATTATCCAAGAAGTTGATCTAGGAACACCCCCTTCAGTACTTTGAAGCTTGCATGCCTCAATGGCAAGTTTCTCACTTCCGCTGACAGGTATACATCAATGACCTTTGACCAAAAGATTTTGCGTGGTGTTCGACGCCAAGTCCTTTATTCACACCACGTGAATTGTAATGCAATACCTTGAGGGTCATTATCATTATCGGTGATTCCTCTCGTGCTTGTTAACAGTTTACATCATTGACTGGTAATCAAGCGATGTCTTTCCATGTTCGACTTCAAAACATTTCTCACATGGATCGACTTGTACTTAGAGTGAAGATCGGACGAGATTGAAGACCCCGGATCTAGTTTCATCCATCCAGGTTGCGATATATATTCAGGAAAAATAAAGACATTGACATGTACGGCATTGCAGAACAGATAATCATCCTACCAAAAGGATGATGATTTCATCAGAATCATCAGTCTACCATCAGACGATTGTCTGTCCTATGTACATAAAAATGAATTTATAAAGCTGAGCATGGGAATTCCTGCCTCAGCTAGATCATGAAAACAGTATGAAAAATAATGTATTGTATTGTATCTTATTACAGGTCTCCTCCCAGCATTGAATGAACTTCGGATCCTCCTAATAAAGCATTTCACCCGATAAACAACCTCATACTTTAGGGGGCAACTGTTATAGACATTTTTGTGCCTTACAGCTATAAGCATGAAATGTCCATAATCCAAGGGATCCAAAGTCCCTAAAGATGTTGTTACAGCTCCTAAAGGAACAAGGTCAACCAATGACAGCTTCTCCTTGAAGTTCTCCACCAAAAAACCACTCAGAAACAGTCAATTCAGGATCAATTCAAGTGCTCCACTAGCTGCCTGCGTTGCAAAGCACCCCAGTACACTGTCTAGGTGCGTTGCAATGCACTTGAATGCACTACCCAGGTGCGTTGAGCGGGAAAGGACAAGTGGCAGAGTCATTCAACGAGGTGGAAAGACCATGGAAGCTTCCAGAATCTTCTCCAATGACACTTGCCTCACTGAATTCGACCAAGTGATGAGTAAGAGGCTCTCAGTCTCCAGGTGGAAGCAAGAATTGACAGAGAGAAGCCACAAGTCAAAACATAAGCTGACTCATCCTCTCTGCTTACATCTATATATGGATCCCTCATCCCAGAGATCCAGAGGCTGGAATTTTATACTTTGCAGAGAATTGCTGTTGGTTTGAGATTGAGATTAGTACATTGGGTGATTTATGCCTTGTTGGAGGAGAGGAAGGGATTCCTTTGCTGGGAGGTAGATGCTGGATCGGAACTCACTTGGTTGTATCTCCTCTTGGACTTTCTTATCATATCAATAAAATTATTTGAGTTTCTCCTACATGCTATGTATCAATGATGTTTTGTTATATTTGCATGTTTAGCTTAATCTGATCTTGAGCTTTTTATGAATGTATATCTATATCTTTGTGTAGTTTCTCTCTCATGTGATCTTGCAGGAGTTCGGTGAAGTTGGGCCGGTGAGGGAGCAGGGAGCTGGGAGCTATAGAAGAGAGGAGCGATTGGATCAACAAACTAGCGGAAGACACAGGTTAGTTAGATCCTTTCTCCTCATTTACATTTCATAAAGAAGAATACTCAAGTAGTTTTCCTTGTTTGTTGCTAAGGCACTATCACACCTTAGAGTGGGATAGGGGCGTTCTGAATAGATACTTTTCCCAACAACACTTTTGATTTACCTTTAGAATAATTTTTTAAGGAAATGATATGGGAACAACAACAACAACTACCCGAGAGTGGTCGAAAGAGCAATATTCACCTTGGTATGGTTGAAAGCGTAGTAGGCGTTCATTGTCATTGGAGTGCAGAGGAAAGACCAACTGAATGAGGTTTTGGTTAAATTTATGTTCAAGATCACTGTACCATTGACAAATGTCCTTTTAATGGAGCAGGTTCATTACTCTGGGACTGCTTATGTGCTGAAATGGATACTTTAATGGTTAAGTGATAGGTACGGGTGCAACACGAGTGAGACAAGAATGGGAAGGGGAAGTGCCATGTGGTGGCATGTTATAGAAATTTTTGGGCACTGCAACCCCAATCATATATGTCCATAAACCAAGGGCTCCTATATCCCTAAAAGTGTTGTTTCACACCCTAAAGGAATAAGGTCAGCTGATTACATCATCTCCCAGAAGTTCTCCATAGAAAACTACTCAGAACTGGTCAAAGCTGGACCATCTCACCTGCTCCATGGTCAAAGTGTGATGCATCCGACCTAAATGCACACTAGAGGTGCGATGCATATTGAAAATCCCTTCTATGGGGTGTGACGAGTGAGAGTGAACAAATGGCAGAGTCAACATGCGAGGTGGATGATCATGGAATCTTCTAGAAACTTCTCCTATGACACTTGCCTCTCTGAATTCGCCCAAGGATGAGTAAGAGATCATCAATCTCCAAGTGGAATCAAGAACTATCAGAGAGAGGACACTAATCAAATCTCAGAAGTTGACTCACCTCCCTACAATCATCTATATATGGATCCCTCATCCCAGAGGTCAAGAGGCTGGAATTTTATATCTTGTAAGGAAGTGCTGCTAGTTTCTTGATGTAACATCATAGTGTTGCGTGACCTAAGCTTTTCATGAGGTGAAGAAGGGATTTCTTGCTGAGAGGATGATGTTGGGTCAGACAATTGGTTGTACCTCTTTGCTATTCTTGATATTAATAAAGCTATTCAAGTTTTCCTCCACTTTCTTGTATGATTTATGATATATGCATTTGTGTGGTCAATATATATATGGTCCTATATTGTTTATGATAGTAGATCTCTGTTCTTGGATAGTGTTATGCTGCTTTGATTCCACAGGTGCTCTTTGAAGCTGGGTAGACGAGGAGGCGAGTGGAAAAGATCTATCAAGAGGAATCAAGCAAGGAACCAAGCACAAGACAGAGGTTGGTCTCCTTTGTTCCCCTCTTATCTACTTCTCATAAAGGAAAACAAAAGTAGTTTTAGTTTGTTTCTTTCTAAGATAGCTACTAGTATTAGTGGGACTAGCAGCTCTGCAGAGACACTAGATTTCTCGATAACAAAATGGCGACTCCGCTGGGGAACGAATAGCTTGTTTTCTTTTCTATACTTGTTTGTTTTATAAACTTACAGACGGAGCCTGAAGTTAAGCCAGCTAGCCTTCGAACTGCATTTGCTATGCAAGTGCAAAGTAGATCAATGATGCTTCAGTATATCTCCGGGTTTTGTTTATAAACTAAACAATTGATTTTTAAACATCCTAATTGCCCTTATGGTGGATCTAGTAACCTCCTTAGATCTACCCCTATGATTTATTCATTGATTATCACTTGCTCGGCCTAAATCCCTGAACTATGCTGCAAACTGTGATTAAGAACTGGATCAAAAGTCTCACACTATACCATCGCACCTTCTCTTCAAGGATATCAGTATGTATCACACTTCTCGTGTGTTGTAGGTGGGATACATACTAGAATCCCTATGTAATAGGTGCGATGGTCAGAGAAGGCTAATTTTGCCTCCAGACTTTGGTTTTTCTTCACTCTTTTCAGCTCTATTCAGGAGTTTTGATGTCTATAGTTAGTATACCTCTATGGAAACCCCCTTCCTTGCCATTATTCCACCTCCATCATGCAAAGAACGGTAAATTTTTTTATGTATTGTGAGCCATTTTCAGTTCTCTTTTACAAAGAAGTAACGTAATTGAACTATCGTTGCTTGATTTGGAAGTGTCGCAAGTGTCGTTTTTAGTCATAGAAGAGAATCCGATTGTTCTTGATAGTCGATTACACTGTTACTCTTGTATTTGATTTGAATTATTAGTTTTTCAAGTGTCGAAAGAAAGTTTTCAATTCCAAATCGTAAAGTGTCGACATTGTCTTCATTTTGTCTTTAAAAGAAGCTTTTTAGTAATGTTGCTTTGAAAAATAATTCAGATTTGCGCTTAGCTTTCTTTTTATCATTCACACATTAAGAAGGTTGAAAAACAAATACATGCATGTGCATTTTCATTTAGACTATTTGTTGGTTTGATTTAGGACAATGCATATAGTGTGTGCTCTCTGCCCTATGTTGAAAGAATATCATCTCTCTTTCCTTAGTAGCTATGATTTTCATTGCAAATAGAAGATTAAATGATTGTTTATCATCGTAGATTGCATTTTAGGAATTGTATATCTACATCACATGGTGAACTTGAAAGAAAAATTTATTAAACAAGATCAACTGTAAAATAAATTTAATGAATCTAAAAATGCTTTGGAACCTAACGCACAACATTTAGAAGTCTAGGCTAGAGACGTATTCCAGTGTCGTAAAGCCTAGTAACCGTTGTTTTCATTGTTGGTTGGGTGATTCCTCCACTTTGATACGACAAGTGCCAGTATGGACTTGTGCTCCCATGTACCGTCGAGTATATTGGGAGACCACAATAGTCTATATCCTTTATCCATAGGAAGCCATGTCTGCTGCCCTATCAATTGCAATGCACTGAACACAGCATTCGGGAAGATTGACTACCGTATCGTAAAAATTATTCTGTGGTTTTGCGATTGGTTTGGTAATCCCTTTGTCTAGACTTCTAGAGTATTCTCTTTCATTTTTTTTAGACTCCTTAAAGGAAAAGGTCCATCTGAGCACTTGTCACTTCAAGCTCATTAAAAATCGAAGGCGACTAGAGTCATCTTTTGTTTTTTCTCAACTCTTAAAAATTGAAAAAAAAAGGTGTGTCAAAGTGTCTAAAATTTATTTTAATCGGAATAAACGTCACCTTTCCTATGTTGGTCTTAGGTTCAGGAAAATGGAGTCCACCAACCAAGGATTTCCCCTTGGAGGAAATCCTAGTCCTTTCTCCTCTTGGGGAGATGTTGGTGCACCCCATATGGCCACATTGTCACTTCCAGGATTGACAATCGGCCTGCCCGTATGGCTCTTCTTGACCTCTGTCGTTCAGAACACCGTGATTCCTGAGCAATCAAGTCAGCAACTAGATGATACCAGAGTTACCCCCCAACCTTCTACTTCATCTGATTCTCCCTCTCTTCCTTCCTCTTCGCTTGATGGAGCTGGTAAAGCTAAAAATCAAGTAACTAAGAAGGAGAAGAAGGGGAAGGAGAAGAAAGGGAAGAAGAAGAAGGATCCAAAGGCGAAAAGGGGCAACCAGGCATCATCTAGTGAAAATCCACACACTCCACTGTCAAAGCCTAAATCTCCATGTGTCATTTGCAAAGGAGATCACTATCATCGAGATTGTCCTTGTATCCCTCGGATCTTAAGGGACTGGTCTCCTCGTTTGCACAATCCGGTGTCAACAACCTCTGATGATCATGTTGAAAGTACACCGTCAACTAGTGAAAGCGAAGTGTCGAGACAGAAAAGGAAAAGAAAACCCTGTAAATTGTGTGAAGGCGATCACGTCATCCACCGTTGTCCCTTCCTAGACGAGGCTAAAAGAGTTTTGGATGACCGTCCGGTTTCACCGTTGTGGCTTCCTCCTGGATATAAGAAACTCTTGCCAAGTCCATCACTAGTTGAAAATCCGACTGACACGCCATTGTGGATAGTTGAAGCGTATATCATTGAAGATAAACCATCTGAATTCACACCAGATGAAATTCAAAAGGTCGAGGTGGCAGTTGACCCGGTCTTGCCTTCAGAAGGTCCATCTTCAGATGATACAGTCACTGGAGAGAACAAGAATAACACCGTTCAAATTCTCTTCATAAACACAGACTCCGACGAACATGGGGGTAGTCTACCCATTCCTTTACCGCAGGAAGGAAGTTTGTCAGAGTCATATACGGCCATCTATTCGGTCCCACCTCCAAGCAACCTAGTTGTTTCCTTCGATTGGAATCTACTAGGCAGACCCCATTTACCGGCTAGTGTACCATTTCGAATCATTGCACAAATATATAGAATGGTCATGGCCGGTACCACCATAGATGAAGGCGCTTCTGTGAGTATCCTTTCCTCGACTACTTGGAAAGCGCTTGGCTCGCCATCGCTTCTGCCTTAGATGAGAAATCTAACAGGATTTGACAAAGGAACCAGTCGACCATTAGGGATCCTTCCCAATGTTCCAATAACATTGAGAAGGAAAATCGTCCACATGAATGTAATGGTAGTCCAAGGACCTCTATATTATAATCTACTCCTTGGACATGACTATATTTATTGCATGGGAGCCATTGTCTCCTCGCTCTTTAGAGTAATGTGTTTTCCGCATGAAGGAAGAGTGGTCAAGCTCGTAGACCAACTTTTGTTCCCCATCTCACACATAGAAAATAGTCAGATACCATCCTTGAATGGTCTTTTCACGCAAGGAATGTCTCATCAATCCCCAGTCTGTCCACCTAGTGAGCGCGACTGATTCGGGAGGACATGACTGAAACCCAGGGGGCATGCACCCTGGTCTACTTTTGCAGGGAAACTCTGGGTATAGGGTAGGTTTTCGTCAAGGATATATGACTAGTCTGATCCCCGTCCATATAGGAAGAGGGGATTAGACTAGATAAGATACCTCCGTTAAAAGATAGGCCTTTCCCGACAGAACAAACATTTTGTTTGCAAATTGAGGGGTGACCTAGAAACTCTACTTCACTATACCTGGGGGCATGCAAACCTCTTGTGAGCAAGCGAGAAATGAACAACTAACATTAACTCTATGATTCCGCTGACTTCAACCGCCTAGGTCGGGTGAGTGGTCAAATTGACCACTCATCTTCACAGGGGCCACCATGGCACCGAAAAAGTAAAGGAAAAAGTTTCCTACCTAACCTTGGTAGTGATCTTGGTAGTTAAGCAGAGGGGTGTAGTTGGTCATTCCTAGCTTGCATGCGAGAGGCGCCGGAGCATAGTTTCAAATGGTGCAAGCTCCCTAAAAATTGAACCTATCGATGAGACATCCTTATTATACGACTCGCACGATCAGTTTTTATGTGGAGTTCAAGCTCGTAAAAAATTAAACATAAGAAACGAGCAAATGTTTCCCCCAGAATTTAAGCTCATTCATTAAAAAATGAACCAATTTCCGCTAAATAACCACTATGAATGCATTATCATCAAACTTTGAGCCTTGGTCGTGTTCTCATCATCACCTCCACTCTGTTTTGGTCAATCATTCACCTCCATTTGATTGTTTACCCTTTTTGAGGAACAGCTGCGAAGAGTGATCCTGTTAGCCATCCTTGTGACACTGCCGTGATTGGAAAATTCCAAACCTTACCTGGAATCAGTTTCTACCCAAATTTATCACTCGTTCCTCGTAAAACGAGTCTCCTTTAAGCTCTTTTCATCTGACTCATAAAATATGAAAAGATTGCCAAGCAATTAGCCTCTCTGTTGGGTCCCTATAATACTAGTGATTACCCCATTACTATTGTAGTTATACCCCTTATTTATATTGTTGTGCCCCTATTACCCCCATATTGTTATTTCTGTGCCCCATAGAATCCCTCTATTGTTATTTTTGTGGCTTTATATTATTATTGTTAGGTCGGCTGGATTATATTTTGACTCCTTAGACTCCTATATATAGAAAGGAGGTTTTGTCATTTGTATCATCCAAGAATTGTTCATTTATGTAATGTAAAGGAGGTTTCCCCCTCGAAGAGGCTGAATTCTAAGGCGTTGATCTATCTTTTCTATCTTTTCTTGAGTTGGTTTCATAACATTTGGTATCAGAGCTTTGGATTCTAGGGTTTCGCTGCTCCAAACAGGTCATCGTGGCATTTTCGCTATAAATTTTTTTCTGTGACGTTTCAGAAATCACAAAAAAACCCATTTGAGAAGAAATTGCGCTGAACCTTGGTTCCGAATTTTAGAGCTTTTCACACGATATTTGCGGAGATATGATCTGAGGAAGTTGGTCTTTTTGCAGACTCCTGAATTACATTCAAAACAGGTGACCTGGGGAAAATCGTCATAACTTTCTCTCTAGGGATCAGATTGAAATTTCGTAAGAAGGTACAGAAAGAGGACGGACTGTAGTTTCCTGTGTGTGTGTTTCAGATTCAAAGGTTGAAACAGTGACTCGTGGCATGTCGTACAAGTTTGCTCTGCTGAACAAGTCTAAAAGCAAGTCACTGTGGGAGATTTCACATAACTCTTCCTTGGAGAATCAAATTTGGCTCAGACTTGTGGCATTGGAAAGAGGACGGAGAAGGCTACTACAGGTAGCAAGTTCAGAACTGGATGATCCGAAATTACAGAGATACATCAGAATCAATATCAGGCTTCTATAAAGTGAAAAAAGGTGTGTAGTTTTTTTTTAAATTTTTTTGTAAGCTTGGTTTAACGGAATTCAAAGGGCATAGTAAAGCATTATTATCGGTAACTGATGCCTCAAGGAAAGAAAATGCAAACACCTAGTAAGGAACCTAAAATCTCTAGCATGACTCATGAAGAAGAGGAAGAAATGCTACATGATATATCAAAATTACAAGAACAAGTGCAACAAATGTCACGCTCACAAAAGCTAACAAAAGCTAAGAAAAGTGACGTGGAATCTAAGATAAATGGTGTGGAATCTAAGATAAAGGGCATGGAAGCTAAGATGGATGATTTGAAGACATATTTGAAGAGAGACATGGCAGATTTGAAGATAGATTTGAAGACAGACATGGAAAAATTGAAGAAGTTGCTACAAGAAAGGGTCACTAATGGTGAAAAGGTAGTAAAGGAAACTCATGATGAGAACAAAAGAAATGTTAATCATGATTCCATAGACGCTAATGTTGGATCGAATAATCACCATATTCCAAAAATCGATATGAGGAAGTTTGATGGCAAGGATCCCGTCACATGGATATTACAGATGGAGCAATTCTTCGATCTCAATAATGTGCAAAACGCACAAAAGGTACGTATGGCAACTATATATTTGGAACCAAATCAGTTTGTATGGTATCAATGGCTTTGCTCTCGTAAACAATTTATCACTTGGGCAATTTTTACGGAAGAATTGATAGCACATTATGAAGATACAAAAAGCAACACTTTTTTTAGCCAATTGATAAGTCTCAAACAAAAGGGTTCAGTAATGGAGCACATTGAGGAGTTCCAAAAATTGAACATAAGGGTAAAAGATATTCCAGAGGAGCATAGGATTGATGTGTTCATAGGGTCTTTAAAGGATAATATCCAACATGATGTTTGCCTTTGGGAAACTGATTCATTAGAGAAGGCATTCAGGTTAGCAAGAAAAATGGAAAGCAAAATTATGGCAACCAGGAAGCATACCACTCACAACTATAAAGACGGAAGTGTTGTTTCCCCTAGTCTTCCACAACCTATAAGGTTGACACCACAACAATTGGAAGAAAAAAGAGCAAAAGGGCTTTGTTACAATTGTGATAGCAAATACACTAAAGGTCATAAGTGTGCTGAGAAGAAATTATTCTACATAGATTGTGAAGAGGAAGAAGAAAAGGAGCAAGAAAGGTCAAAAGAAGAAGATATACTCTAGGAACAAAGCCTAGATGAAGAACAAATAAATCCGACCATATCTTGTAATGCATTGACGGGAATTACCACTTCTCAAACCATCAAGATAGAAGGACAAATCAAGAAGAAAAAGGTAATAGTGTTGATTGATTCAGGAAGCACCCACAATTTTATTCATTGTAGGGTAGCAAAAGAATTGAATTGCTTCCTATATCCAGCACCAGAGTGTCAAGTGATGATTGCAAATGGAGGAACAATAAATTGCTCTGGAAAGTGCCATAATATCAAGCTATCCATGGGAGAATATGTATTGACTAGCCCAATGCTTTCCATTCCAATGGGAGGTGCTGATGTTGTACTAGGAGTCCAATGGCTACAATCCTTGGGTACAATAGCTTTTAATTTTCAAGAACTTTTCATAAAATTTTCTATGGAAGGAAAGGAAGTTGAATTAAGGGGTATTGCAGGGAAACCAGGAAAGATAATCAGCTCTAATAGCATGACAAATCTTCTAAAAAAGGAGCAAAGAGGTGTAATTGCACAATTATGTTCGCTAGATGTTTCCACATTGGAATCATCTATTTCTCCAGATCTCCAAAACGTCTTGGACAATCATTCCAAGGTATTTGAGACTCCAAAAGGTCTCCCACCTATGCATAGTCATGATCATGCTATTCATCTTATTCCAGGAAGTGTTCCTCCAAACATCAGGCCGTACAGATATCCCTATGTCCAAAAAAGTGAAATTGAACGTATGGTTGCAGAAATGCTAGAGGCTGGTATAATTCAACCGAGTCAAAGTTCTTTCTCAGCTCCAGTAGTATTGGTGCACAAGAAGGATGGATCATGGCGCATGTGTCCAGATTATAGGGAGCTCAACAAGCTCACTATTAAAGATAAGTTCCCCATTCCTGTTATTGATGAATTACTGGATGAATTGCATGGATCAATTTACTTCACCAAGTTGGATCTTCGTTCGGGATATCATCAAATCAGAATGAAGATTGAAGACATTCTGAAAACGGCATTTAGAACTCATGATGGTCATTATGAATTTTTGGTCATGCCTTTTGGCCTTACCAATGCACCTTCAACATTTCAAGGTTTGATGAATTCAATTTTCAAACCATTCCTTAGAAAATTTGTGTTAGTATTTTTTGATGATATACTAATCTACAGCAAGTCTTGGAAGGATCATGTTGAACATGTTGACAGGGTGCTACAACTATTGGAGGAGAAACAATTATATGCAAAAAGATCCAAATGTTTCTTTGGAGTCCAGGAGGTGGAATATTTGGGTCATATTGTATCTCATGAAGGAGTTAAGGTAGACCCTAGAAAAATTAAAGCCATTAAGGAATGGAAAATCCCCACATCCATAAAGCATCTGCGAGGATTTCTTGGGTTGACAGGGTATTATCGCAAGTTTGTTAAGAATTATGGGAGAATAGCAGCACCTCTAACAACATTATTGAAGAAAGATTCATTTTCATGGACTCTAGAAGCAACAAAGGCCTTTGAACATCTTAAAGAGGCAATGTGCCAAGCACCGGTCTTAGCTACACCGGACTTCACAAAAACCTTTATTGTGGAATGTGATGCTTCAGGAAATGGAATTGGTGCTATTCTAATGCAAGATGAAAGACCCATTGCTTTTGAAAGTCGTCCAATCAAGGGAAAGTTTTTAAGAAAAGCTATTTATGAGAAGGAAATGTTGGCAATACTGCATGCACTTAAGAAATGGCGACCCTACCTAATGGGAAGACACTTCAAGGTAAAAACGGATCATGATAGCCTTAAATACTTTTTAGAACAAAGATTATCCTCTGAAGAGCAACAAAAGTGGGTCACAAAGATGTTGGGTTATGACTTTGAAATCATCTACAAAAAAGGGAAGCAAAATGTGGTGGCAGATGCACTCTCAAGAAAGGATGAGGATGTGGAAGCATTGTTGTGTGCCATTTCTATTATACAACCAGATTGGATAAACGAAGCAAGGGAGGAATGGAAGAATGATGAAAAGGTGTGGGAACTTATTTGAAAGCTACAACAAGATTCCAGTACTTTTGATACATTTAGCTGGCAAAATGATTCGTTATGGTACAAAGATCGCTTATACCTCTGTAAGAATTCCCAACTAAAACAAAAGATTCTTATGGAATTGCACACTTCTCCCTTAGGAGGGCACTCAGGATTTTTAAAAACTTACCACAGGGTTAAGAAGGAATTTTTTTGGGATGGCCTTAAATCAGATATTCAAAAGTTTGTGGCGGAATGTTTGGTTTGCCAGCAAAATAAAGTTGAAACAATTAAGACACCGGGTCTATTACAACCTTTATCCATTCCAAGCCAACGTTGGGAGGAGGTTTCAATGGATTTTATCACAGGTTTACCCAAGTCTGAGGGAAAGAGTGTCATCATGGTGGTAGTTGACAGACTTACCAAGTATGCACACTTTTTTGCATTATCACATCCATATAAAGCCAGTACAGTTTCTAATGCATTTATGGAAACAATTCAAAAGCTACATGGAAACCCAAAGATTATTGTAAGTGACAGAGATCCCATTTTCACTGGAAATTTTTGGACAAAATTATCTTCTTGTCTTGGTACTCAGTTAGCTCATAGCTCATCTTATCATCCTCAATCTGATGGGCAAACTGAGATAGTAAACAAATGTTTGGAAGGATATCTTCGTTGCTTTGTATCTGATAAACAGACACAATGGGTCAAATGGTTTCCTCTGGCTGAGTGGTGGTATAACACTTCCTTCCATACAGCAACAAAAATGACCCCATTTATGGCACTTTATGGGTATCAGCCACCATCCATCACATGATATTTAAGAGAAAATTCTAAGGTTCAGGTAGTGGAACATCACATAGAACATCAACAACAAGTCCTCCAACTCTTAAAGGATAACCTCGTGTTGGCACAAAATAGAATGAAACAACAGGCAGATCAACATCGCAGTGAAAGAAGTTTTGATGTAGGTGATTGGGTATTCCTACCACTACAACCATATAAGCAAATGTCCCTCAAGCAAGCTAAGAAGGATAATAAATTATCACCAAAGTATTATGGTCCGTACAAGGTGTTGCAAAAGATTGGTACTATGGCATACAAATTGGAGCTTCTTGCAGCTTCTCGATTGCACCCAGTTTTCCATGTTTCATGTTTAAAGAAGGTTATAGGTGACAAGCTCCCAATTCAAACAATATTTCTAGAACTTGACGAGGAAGGAAAAATTATATTGGAACCGGAAGCAGTCACAAAAACAAGAACTCGACAGCTACGAAATTGATCAATTTTAGAGTATCTTATTAAGTGGAAGAACTTATCCGCTGAAGATTCCACATGGGAGGATGAGAATTTTATGTAGAAGTATCCAGAACTACTCAAGCGTTGAGGACAACACTTTTTTGAAAGAGAGGGGCATGTTGGGTCCCTATAATACTAGTGATTACCCCATTACTATTGTAGTTATACCCCTTATTTATATTGTTGTGCCCCTATTACCCCCATATTGTTAATTTTGTGCCCCATAGAATCCCTCTATTGTTATTTTTGTGGCTTTATATTATTATTGTTAGGTCAGCTGGATTATATTGTGACTCCTTAGACTCCTATATATAGAAAGGAGGTTTTGTCATTTGTATCATCCAAGAATTGTTCATTTATGTAATGTAAAGGAGGTTGCCCCCTCGAAGAGGCTAAATTCTAAGGCGTTGATCTATCTTTTCTATCTTTTCTTGAGCTAGTTTCATAACACTCTCTAGCTCGTTAAAGTGACCGGAAGTGCTATCCCTCCTCTAGATTTTAATATTTTTGGACCTGAGGGATTATTACACAAAACGATCGAGTGTTTTTTTTGTTCGGCTTGTTAAAATTACCGAAAATTCATCCCTTTTGTATTATTTTATACTTTTTCAGACTTAAGGGATTATAAGATGAAAAAGGATTATTGGAGTTTTCTTTACATCCCTTTCGGACTCTATAAAATTGAAAAGGATCGAGTTATCTTTGTCGTTAAACTCGTTAAAACCGAATAGCGACAAACTTGTCCATACAGACAAGAACGAGTTTCACTATCGCTAGGCTCATTAAAACATAGCGATGGGTTTGCCCGAAGGGAAAATTATAGAACAAGCATATGTTATCCTCCTCAAGATTGAAAAAAATAAAGAGGTACTGGTTAGCAATGACCGGGGAAAAATTGGGAAGAAAACTTGAAGAAACTTTATTAGTAGCAAGTTGCTCTTGAACATGAAACTTTCACTCCGCATCCTAGTCGGGTTGGGTTGTTCCTTTCACTGGTCATATCACCATTGGTCCATCACACCATCCAAATTTGGGGTTAACGCTACCAATCCATCATGTCAGTGTCACCGGTATATTCAAGAGAAGTCGCTCAGAGAATTCACCTGTGTCTCATCCACTACAATACATTCACGCTCCATTCTTTCATTCAGATCGTTTTCACCTCCATTAAAATCATTTGCTGCGTTCCGTGTTGTAGATTTGGGATTCATTGAGGCCCTCCTACAATGGATCGCTTCTTGTCGACATTAGCCCATTATCCAAGAAGTCGATCTAGGAACAACCCTTTCAGTGCTTTGAAGCTTGCATGCCTCAATGGCAAGTTTCTCACTTCCGGCGATAGGTTTACATCAATGGCCTTCGACCAAAAGATTTTGCGTGGTGTTTGACACCAAGTCCCTTTTTCACACCACGTGAATTGTACTATCGTACCTTGAGGGTCATTATCATTATCGGTGATTCCTCTCGCGCCTGTTAACAACTTACATAACTGGATGGTAATCACGCGATGTCTTTCCATGTTTGACTGCAGAACATCTCTCATAGGGATCAACTTGTACTTTGAGTGAATATCGAATGAGATTGAAGACCTCGGATCTAGTTTCATCCATCCGGGCTCCGATATATTCAGGAAAATAAAGATAGAAAATGTACATCATTGCTGCATAGATAATCATCCAATCCAAGGGATAATGGCTCTACCAGAACCATCAGTCTGCACATAGACGCTTGTCTGTCCTATGTACATGAAAACGAATTTATAAAGCTAAGCATGGGAATGCCCACCTCAACTAGATCATGAAAATATTATGAAGATAATTTATTGTATTGTATCTTATTACAAGTCGCCTTCCAGCTCGAAAAAACTTCGGATCCTCATGATAAATCATTTCACCTGACATCAAAAGATTAACGACCTCATGCTTTAGGGGGAAACTGTTATAGACATTTTTGGGCAGTGCAACCCCAATCATATATGTCCATAAACCAAGGGCTCCTAAGTCCCTAAAACTATTGTTTCACACCCTAAAGGAAGAAGGTCAGCTGATTACATCATCTCCCAGAATTTCTCCACAGAAACCTACTCAGAACTGGTCAAAGCTAGACCATCTCACCTGCTCCATGGTCAAAGTGTGATGCATCCCACCTAAATGCACACGGGAGGTGCGATGCATACTGAAAATCCTTTCTATGGGGTGAGATGGGCGAGAGTGGACAAATGGCAGAGTCAAATTGCGAGGTGGATGATCATGGAATCTTCCAGAAACTTCTCCTATGACACTTGCCTCTCTGAATTCGCCCAGGGATGAGTAAGAGATCATCAATCTCCAAGTGGAATAAAGAACTATTAGAGAGAGGACACTAATCAAATCTCAGAAGATGACTCACCTCCTTGCAATCATCTATATATGGATCCCTCATCCCAGAGATCCGGAGGCTAGAATTTTGTATCTTGTAAGGAAGTGCTGCTGGTTTCTTGGTGTAACATCATAGTGTTGGGTGATCTAAGCTTTTAATGAGGTGAAGAAGGGCTTTCTTTCTGAGAGGATGACGTTGGGTCAGAACAATTGGTTGTAATCCTCTTTTCTATTCTTGATATTAATAAATCTATTCAAGTTTTCCTCCACATTCTTGTATGATTGATGATATATGCATTTGTGTGGTCAATATATATCTGGTCCTATATTGTTTATGATAGTAGATCTCTGTTCTTGGATAGTGTTATGCTACTTTGATTCCACAGGTGCTCTTTGAAGCTGGGTAGATGAGGAAGCGAGTGGCAAAGATCTATCAGAAGGGAGAGGAATCAAGCAAGGAACCAAGCGCAAGACAGAGGTTGGTCTCCTTTGTTCCCCTCTTATCTACTTCTCATAAAGGAAAACGAAAGTAGTTTTAGTTTGTTTGTTTCTAAGATAGCTACCAGTCTTAGTGGGACTATCAGCTCTGCATAGACACTAGATTTCCTGATAACATGGTAGACAATTGGAGTGGAGCGGGAATGGATGTTCCACTTAGTGGGAGAGGAGTGCAGTGGAAGGAGAAAATTCAATGGTTTTTTCTTTTAGGGAGGAAGAGGGGAAAGACAGATTTTAGAGGGGGGGTGAGTGGTAAGTATTTTAGGTGGGTGGGGGGGTCTGAAGTCCACTAGGGAGTGCCACGTTGGAAGAGTTGTAATGGGAGATATTGCTTTTCACCCCCCCTGTTTATTAATTATCGGAGGGGCGGCGGGGTTTCTGAAGTGATCATTCGTCATTGATTTGGGTTGGTTAGATCACGACCATTAACTTTAGCCTAACTTTTATTACATAATGACAAAAGCATCATGTCAAAAATTTACTAACATTTAACATAATCACACTTAAACTATGCGATTAAGTAGTTAAATACATTTATTTATAATTTAAAGCGGAATTTAAGCTAGCAGCGCTTATTTTCATTTCTAAGCAGTTTTTTTAATCATTTTATTTTTATTTTTGCATATTTATATATTTTTTCATACATATATCATTTTTTTATGTCCCCTTTTCATTTATTTTTCTATTTTTTCATTGGAAATAATTTGTAGAATGAAGTACTATTTACAACATCCCATAACATAAAAAATCAACATATAATCATCAATTGATCCTATAGATTATAGGACCCTAACAATGGCTCCAATGGGAATGTCATCCTCCCTGTGAGGTGTCAAGAACGATGTAGTTCAATAGCCCTTGTCTATTGGGTATCCTATTCTTATTCTACAACTAAATTGATTACATGCTGTTATTTTAAATATTGGTAGCAACTCACCAGGAGCTCAAGGCCTTCTCTTCGGGCTTCAATTCCTGATGTTAGCCACCCTCTCTTGTAGTAAAATTAAAAAATGATATTTACAATCACTGGAATGAGAAACTTATGTATTCTGGAAGAAAATAGTGCTTGAGTAGTTGTCCATTGATAGGTCCTCCTGGCAGTCCTTCTCCAGTCAAGTCTTTCAAAAAAAATGCATTATTACCTCAGAAAGCTTCAATTCTATAGGGTCCTTTCCACAAACTATAAAATTTCCCATGCCTACATTTCTCTTCATTTCATGAGTCCCATATTAACACAAGATCATCTAGTTGGAAGTCATCTTCTTTGGTCATTCTGTCATGGATATTTTTTATTTTGTCCTGAATTATCTGAGTTTTTCTATAGACCTCCTCCCTAGTTCGCTATAACTGTATTGTTTGTTTTATCCTTCTTTGTACATCGTTTGGCTCAACTTGCGATTCCTGCAATAATTTTAGAATGGGGATTCCTAGGGAAGTAGGAAACTTTGCATCCACTCCATATACTAATTAGAAAGGAGACATTCCAATAAACTTCTTAGTGCTAATTCTGTCAACCCACAGATGTTATCAGGAAAAGTGTCTATTTAGAACGACTCTATCCCACTAAGGTGTGACAGTTACCTTAGAAACAAACAGAGAAAACTACTTTTGTATTTCCTTTATGAATTAAAGATAGAGGGGGATAGAAAGAACCGACCTGTGTCTTGCGCTAATCCTTTGATCCAATCCCTCTCTTCTTTGACAGCTTCCAGCTACCTTCTTCCTTACTTGCCCAGCTTCACCAAGTTCCTATAAGATCACAGAAGAAGAAAACTACACAAAGACATGGATCTATATTCATAAAAATCTTAGGATCAGATTTAAGCTAAACATACAAATGTAACAAAAATCAATGATACACAAGCATGTAGGAGAAACTCAAATAGTTTTGTTGATATAACAAGAAGATCCAGGAGGAGTTACAACCGATGATTCCTGATCCAGCATCAACCTCCCAGCAAAAAAGCCCCTCTTCACCTCCAACAAAGCATAAATCACCCAATACTCTGATATCTATCTCAAAACCAACAGCAATTATTTGCAATGTACAAAATTCCAGCCTCTGGATCTCTGGGATGAGGGATCCATATATAGATGTATGCAAGGAGGATGAGTCAGCTTATGATTTGACTAGTGTCTTCTCTCTGTCAGTTCTTGCTTCCACTTGGAGACTGAGAGCCTCTTACTCATCCTTGGTCGAATTCAGTGAGGCAAGTGTCATTGGAGAAGATTCTGGAAGCTTCCATTGTCTTTCCACCTCGCGGAATGGCACTGCCATTTGTCATTTCCCGCTCAATGCACCCTAATAGTGCATTTAGGTGCGTTGCAACGCACCTAGCTAGTGTATTTGGGTGCTATGCAACGCAGCTAGCCAGTGGAGCACCTGAAATGATCCTGATTTGACTGATTCTGAGCATTTTCTGGCGGAGAACTTCTGGGAGAAGCTGTAATTTGTTGACCTTGTTCCTTTAGGAGTTAGAACAACACTTTTAGGGACTTAGGAGCCCTTGGTTTATGGACATTTCATGCTTAGAGCTGTAAGGCACAAAAATGTCTATAACAGTTGCCCCCTAAAGTATGAGGCCACTTATCGGGTGAAATGCTTTATTAGGAGGATCCGAAGTTCTTTCAATGCTGGGAGGAGACCTGTAATAAGATACAATACAATACATTATCTTCATACTATTTTCATGATCTAGCTGAGGCGGGCATTCCCATGCTCAGCTTTATAAATTCATTTTCATGTACATAGGACAGACAATCGTCTGATGGTAGACTGATGATTCTGATAGAGCCATCATCCTTTTGGTAGGATGATTATCTGTGCTGCAATGCTGTACATTTCAATGTCTTTATTTTCCTGAATATATATCGCAACCCGGATGGATGAAACTAGATCCAAGGTCTTCAATCTCGTTCGATCTTCACTCGAAGTACAAGTCGATCCATGTGAGAAATGTTTTGAAGTCGAACATGGAAAGACATCACTTGATTACCAGTCAATGATGTAAACTGTTAACAAGCGCGAGCGGAATCACCGATAATGATGATGACCCTCAAGGTACTGTAGTACAATTCACGTGGTGTGAATAAAGGACTTGGCGTCGAACACCACGCAAAATCTTTCGGTCGAAGGTAATTGATGTATACCTGTCGCCGGAAGTGAGAAACTTGCCATTGAGGCATGCAAGTTTCAAAGTACTGAATGGGGTGTTCCTAGATCAACCTCTTGGATAATGAGCTGATGTCGACAAGAAGTGATCCATCAAAGGAGGGCCTTAATGAATCCCACATCAATGACACAGAATGGAGCAAATGATTTCGATGGAGGTGAAAACAATCTGATGATATACGGTTCAGGATGGTGGTCATGAAAGAATGAAGTATAATGTATGGTAGTGGATGGGACACAGGTGACTTCTCTGGATGACTTCTCTTGAACATGTCGGCGACACTTATGTGATGGATTGGTAGCATTTACCCCAAATTTGGATGGTATGGCATGACCATGGTGATGTGACCGGTGAATGAAACAACCCAACCCGACTCGGACACGGAGTGGAAGTGTCATGTTCAAGAGCGACTTGCTACCAATAAAGATTCTTTGAGTTTTCTTCCCAATTTTTCCCCAGTCATTGCTGACCAGTACCTCTTTATTTTTGTCAAGCTTGAGGAGGATAACATATGCTTGTTCTATAATTTGCCCTTCGAGCAAACCCATCGCTATGTTTTAACGAGCCTAGCGATAGTGAAACTCGTTCTCGTCTAAAGACAAGTTTGTCGCTATTAATCTTTTTAATGAGTTTAACGACAAAGATAACTCGGTCCTTTTCATTTTTAGGGAGTCTGAAAAGGTACGTAAAGGTAACTCCATAATTCCTTTTTCGTCATCTAATCCCTTAAGTCCGAAAAAGTATAAAACAATACAGAAGGGATGAATTTTCGATAGTTTTAACGAGCCGAACAAAACAAGCACTCGATCTTTTTGTGCAATAATCCCTCAAGTCCAAAAAGATTAAAATCTAGAGGAGGGATAGCACTTCCTGTCCCTTTAACGAGCTGGAAGGCCAAGGACTCAACAATATTTTCATATTTTACGAGTCAGTTGAAAAGAGCTTAAAGAAGACTCGTCTTTTGAGGAACGAGTGATAAAATGGGTAGTAGCTGATTCCAGGTAAGGTTTGGAATTTTCCAATCACAACAGTGTCACAAGGATGGCTAGTGAAATCACTCTTCGCAGCTGTTCCTCAAAATGGGTAAACAATCTAATGGAGGTGAATGATCGGCCAATGGAAAAGTGGAGGTGATGGTGCAAACACGACCAAGGCTTTAATGGCTGAAGTACTACATTCACGGTGGTTATTTACCAGGGGATAGTTCATTTTTTAATGAGCTTAAACGCAGGTGGAAACATTTGCTCGGTGCGGGTTTATTTTTTAACGAGCTTGAACCTTGTGGTAACACTGTCGATCAGATGGTCTTGTTTCGATTTTTTACCATAAATAGCTTTGTTCTTCCAAAGATCGTACTATATTTTCAACTGCTTCATCAAACTAGTAAGAAATGAACAATATTTGCTTGAAAACGAGATTAAAACGCTAATATATTACTTTGAACTACGTAAAAGTAATCAAAAAGTGTTTTTCACCTCTCATTTTACCATTTCATTTGAACTTGGTTTGTTGGAGCTTTGGAGGTGCTTTTCCCCCTCGATTTTCATCAGTTGATTTTGGGAGATCCTGTGGACGATTCTCAGCACCGTCTGGACCAGGTAGGAGCTAAACCTGAGCTCTTTTATTTAATGGTTTCCTTTTTGCTTTTTGAGCCTGATTCCCTGTTTTTCTGAGCCCCTGGGGTTTGAGGGACTCGTTCTGTCATCAACGCACCCCCAGTGTATCGAAACCTGCGTTGAATGCTGGCTTGTATGAAGGCAGTTTGACATTCAATGCACCTAGAACACTGCTGCAGGTGCGTTGGGCGCAGAAAGGGAATTTGTTGCACAATTTTTGATGGAATTTTTGCCTGTTTCTCACCAAAATCAGGATCTAACTCCTCTCTTGTTTGTTTTTTCAGAGATCTTAGAGTAAGATGACTCTTACATGGCGAGAATGTGAGCATGAAGAAGAGGGCATGATTGCCCTACATGATCCAGTTACAGTGAACGCGCTGCGAAATTGTGGCTTGCTGAAGTTCTTCCGCATTTCTAGCATGAGACAGTAGATTAACTTACTGCAGTATTTGCTCGATGCTTGGGATCCTATCAATCAGGTTTTCCAGATTAGGGGTAAATATATCCCCTTGACTGCAGTAGACATCTATTTCTTGACCGGCTTGTTGAGGCGGGGTGCCCCCATCTCTTTGTCAGGTTCGGCCCGAGGAGGTGATTCTGTGAGAGATTATGTCCGCCGGTATTACAGAGAAGGATCTCAGCCGAGTAAAGACGGCAAGATCATCATCCGTGATGTCACTGACAGGTCCCTTGGGACTATCCTATTTACTTTTGGTAGGATGGTCGGTAGTGCGTCTCTTCATGTAGCCAACAGATCCTATATGCAGCATGCCTTTGAATGCCTCCAACCGAAGGCGTTCAACTGGTGCGACGCAGTAGTTCTTGTGATGAAAGAACAATCGACCAAGATAAAGAACGGAAAGTTGAAGAACTTTGGGTACGGTTCTATTTTGACCGCCTTTGCCTTGGAGAAGATACCACTGATGCAGCCACAGTACATTGCACTCGATTTAACTTCTCCTACTGAACCACGTATGCATAGATGGGTTGACCATATGTCTAGGCATGCTGGCCAATCTCAAATTTCATTTTCTGATACCTTCTTCAGGTGGTTTGATCGTCAGGAGATGGTTTATGCCGAGCATCCATATGCTGGCATGGACTTCCAGGGTGATCCAGATTTAGTACTGTCGGATGGCGAGCAGTGGGGTGCTATTGGTAAAACGTCTGACCATATTGTTGTTTACTGTTTTTGTTTATAATGTCCTTGTGCTTTATTCTATCAAGACTTTAATCAAACTCATGTGTACATGCAGATGTTGGTCCTGTTCGTCCAGTAGTTCGCCTGAGAGTACCAGCTATTGCTCTAGCAGGATAGGCCGCCGGAAGAGCTATTCTTCACGACCTCGATGTGGCCGAGACTCTCACAGCTTTACAGGAGCAGGTTGAGGGCCTCACTCTCGGTATACCAGATGTGAGGACTGATGAGCTACCTTTGCGGTTATAGCGGCATACTACTGGTGTGCCCAGACGATGGACTCGTCTCTTACGCATGATCGCACAGGCTGTGACTTGCTATCACGAGCATCATTAGACTAGGGTGCCCCCTAGCATTTTGAGTTTTTGGGTCGTGTGACCGATTTTGTCTTGGTTATAGAACATTATGTGTAAACCATAAACAGCTATATATATTTTTGATTTTCGGGGTTTTATTTTGGTTGAGCTATATGATCCACATGTAAAACATTGATGATGTGTTTCTTTTTATAAATGTTGCAAATGTCTATCTAACACATAGTTTGCTAATGAGTCGGTTAATGTGTTTAAGTTTATGGAAATATGTTGGTATTGAATAAGATCAAATTGTCTTTCCAAAATCTTAACCCTTAGGAACATGCGATAAATAGCTGGGTTTCGAATGGAATATATACCATTGAGTTGTAGTATTACGAGCTATGAGTCTAGCCTGACAATTAGTCAGCATATACCATGAGTGATGGCATCAGAGAGAAGTTCTATCAACGCGCTATACTCAGCGATATTATTCGTTGATCGACCAATACATACACCTCTGAAACTTACTAACTCGCCGCTTGGATCAAAAATGGCCCAGGCTGCGGAGGACATGTTCCGCGAACTATGACTCGCTCCGTCGGCATATCCAACACATGGCTCCAATAGGTTTGACATCTGCAATAAGTGTAAAAAGTGGATTACTCGACCAAAACAAACACTTTAGCGAAAACAAAAATATAACAAAAGCATATTGGTTACTATTTATGCATAGTAACGCTTGAGGTACAACCCATTACGAGGTTGCGCCAGTGGAATTCTGTCATAATCCATTAACTCGTAGGCTCCTTTTGCTAACACTCGTTTAACAATATAGGGTCCCATCCATAAAGACTTAAATTTACCTGCTCCCAATTTATCGGATTCTTGGTCGTAAAGCAAGACCAAGTCACCTTCCGAGAAGACACGGGGTTTGACATTTTTGTCGAACTACGCCTTGACTCATTTCTTATGGGCTTCGTTAGCCAAAGCGGCGTCACGATGGGTTTCATCCAATTGGATTAATTCCAAGAAACGAGCCTCTTCTTCTGAAGTTCCGGGGAGGAGATCAATCGCGATTTTGAGAGACAAGATTTCACACTAGATTGGTAAGACTACTTCCAGGCCATACACCAGTTGGAAGGGTGTGAACTCGGTTGCATTCCTTACCGATGTTTGGTAAGCCCGCAAGGCTGAGTACAGGATTAGGTGCCACCTTCTTTTGTGAACTCTGATCATCCTTTGCAACATGCACTTCAGGACCTTGTTGATCACTTCAACTTGTCCGTTGGCTTGTGGATAATATGGAGTAGAGCTGTCGTGAGACAACCCTAGTTTGGCAGCTAATTCGACCATCATGTGATTGCGAAAATGTGATCCATGATCTGTGACTATAGCTTGTGTTACACCGAATCTGGCGACTACATGATTGAAAAAGAAGAGGGCAGCTGTTTCACCAGTATTATCTAATGTAGGCATCGCCTCGGCCCATTTGGTAAAATAGTCAACTGCGACTATGATATACCCATGCCCCCCGATCGAGGTGGGGTTACATGTCATGAAATCGATGCCCCATTTGGCGAATGGCCCAACAACAACTATTGGCTGTAGAGGTGCGGGTGGTCTTCTGGTTTTGCTATCAAAAATTTGACAAGCATGGCAACTTCTGACTGCGGTTATGCCATATTTGAACATTGTTGGCCAGAAGTATCCTGCTCGTAAGATTTTTTGTGCTGTAGCATATCCAGATTGATGCCCCCCACACGCTTTCAGGGCTTTTTCGGCCTCCTCATGGGTGAGGCACCTTCTCAGAACTGTATCGATACCACGACGGTAGAGTGTATCACCGACGATCATGTAGTCTTTTGCTTGGTATCGAATACGTTTTTGTTCAGAGTGGGAGGTGTTTGGCCTAAATTTTTGGGTTTGGAGATAAATGATTATATCTCCATACCACTCATTGCTTGTAGATGTCAGAAACAAACTTTCATCCACGATTGATTCTTCGGATGTTTCATTGTTGGAAGATGATGGGAGATCGCATAATAATTCTGCAAAAACTAGAGCTTTCTTTGACTTGGATTTTACAAATTCCAGATCAAAATCTTGAAGGATTGCTATCCATTTTGAGTATTTTCCCCCCAGTAACTGTCGCGACAATATATAAGTCATGGGGTTGCAATCTGACAGAATGGTAGTTTTCCGAAAGAGGACATAGTGTCGAAATCTCTGTATCGCTTGAACAGCTGCAAGTGCTAGCTTTTCAACGTAAGAATATTTTCTTTCTGTATCATTTAATTTTTTACTTAAATAATATATAGGATGCTCAATTCCATCGACTTCTTGAACTAAAACCATCGCAATGGTCGTATTTGCTGCAGCCAATTATAGGTTAAAGTTTCTTTGATAATCAGGGGCGTACATTAATGATGCTTTCATCAGGGAATCTTTCAAAGCATCAAAGGAAGCTTGCGCAACTTGATCCCTGACAAAGGGTACCTCCTTTTTCAAAAGACGTGTATAACCTTTAGCAAGTTCGGCGTAATTTGGAATGAACCTCCTCAGAAAGTTTGCTTTCCCTTGGAGTTTCTGAATCTGAAGCAAATTTGAAGGTGGAGGCAAATTTATGATTGCCTGGACCTTGCATGGGTCGAGACGAATCCCATCCTTGGAGACTACAAAGCCAAGTAAACGACCAGAACTGACGCAAAATACACATTTGTGCGGATTGAGTCGTATCTTGTAGTGTCGACAACGTAGAAATATTGCTCTTAAATGCTACGAATGATCAGTCTGCTTTCGTGAATGAGCCAGAATGTCGTCAAGGTACGGTTGAACGATGTTTTTGATGTCATGGAAGGCATAATTCATTGCCCTCTAAAACGTCGCCCCTGCGTTCTTTAAACCAAAGGGTAATTTTCGATATGCGAATGTGCCCCACGGACAAATAAATGCAGTCTTTGACTGGTCCTGTGGGCAGATATTTATTTGATTATACCCGGAGAATCCATCCATCAACGAAAAGATTTCGCATCCGGCGCATTCATCAATTATCTGGTCAATGAAGGGTGTAGGGTAGTTGTCTTTTGGACAAGCTTGATTTACATCCCTATAATCGACGCACACTCTAATTGTTCCTTGTTTCTTCATAACAGGGACAATGTTCGATACCCAATCAGTTAGAGGAACCGGGTAGATGAAACCAGCATGGAGAAGTTTTTCAACTTCTACCTTAATGGCAGCGGCTTTCTTGGGGTGTACCCGCCTTAGCCGTTGTCGTACTGGTTTGACATCTAGATACATCTTAATTTCGTGTTCAATGATACTCGAGTCAATGCCTGGCATTTCACTGTATGACCAAGCAAAGAAATTTCTGAATTCGCGAAAAAGAGCGTTATATATTTCCAGTTCTGAAGGAGAACAACATTTGCCAACATAAATATTCTCTACAATATCTGTTTTGGTCGAGATATTTATGGCTATAGTCTCTTCAATGTTGGATAAGTTTTGCTCGGAATCCACCGTATTTATAGTATTTGACAGAAAATCAAAGACTGAAGGATGATAAAGGTCATTTTGAGTATCTTCTTCACAATTCGGAAGAAGGGAACGATGGTGGGAATCATTCCATGGTGCTCCTTCAATTAGCATAGCTTGGAGAATTCCTTCGTCGGTGACATGCACTCGCGACCAAGGATCTGAAGGAGTACCATATTCTCTAGACCTATCTATCCAAACGCTTGATGAGCGTTGATTTGGGTTTGCCTCCCATGCTAGAAACATTGATTGCTATAATATTTCCATTGGGCTTGGGGGCAAAACCATTGCATGATCCATGTTGATATCGTTTTCTGAGATCTTTGTAGAAGATATCATGTTGCAGGTTCCTATTAACGCTACTTCCGCCAAATTGATTGGAGGTGGAAGAGCGAAAGTTCCCATTAGTATAGGATCTTTTAGTAGGCCTACTCCGATATTCTGAAGCGAATGTGGGCTTCCATGGATCATGGGAATGCTTCCTGTAACTTGAGAACCATTCGGGAGGAAGTTTTGTTGATCGACGATTGTAATTCCTCCTTGAAAGGGGAATGCAATCTTTCTAAAATAGGTCGACACAACAACTACCATGGCATATATCCATGGTCTTCCTAGTAGGATGTTGTAATCAAGATTCCCATCGATGACTTCAACATCTATTTCTACCGTTTTTCCCCCTAGTTCAACTTTCAAG
Organism: Pinus tabuliformis; assembly: GCA_031772625.1. Classification (NCBI taxonomy): domain Eukaryota; kingdom Viridiplantae; phylum Streptophyta; class Pinopsida; order Pinales; family Pinaceae; genus Pinus; species Pinus tabuliformis. Next base: position 725,859,847 of record CM062820.1, on the reverse strand, counting down.
TTATTTAGGATACCATATGGGGTATATGTCCTTCCGTCGAATGCTTTTAATGTCTTCGAAGATCGCGACAAGGTTGGAGATCCTAAAGTTTTCCAGCAACTCATCGACATAATGCATGTAGATGCCCCCTCATCAATAATTGTTCGATGAACAGTTTTGTTGAGGGCTTTCACTTGAATAAGGAAAGCTAGTTGAGCTGGTAACTGAGGATCGTATCCTTTATGGTCGAAGGATACAAGATTGGAATCCTTTGGGTCAATCCCACCAATGGCTGATAACAAAGCCTGCCTTTGGGATGGGCAATTTTGTAGTACTTCAAGAGTTGACATAGCGGATGGCGATTGGGCCAAATCTTCCACTATGTTATAATGCTGTGCCGCTCTAGCGCGAGGATTAAATGTCGACTTGTGTACTACTCCCTTTGGCGGTTTTATTGTTAATTCAGGAATGGTGGGTGGCACAACTTCTGTCGAAGTTGTTGTCAAACTACTTGGTTGACCTTTATCCTTGTTATTCGACAGGTGTGGATTCCCATAATCTTTGTTCCTTGTCGATATCAAAGCATCATTCTGCTGTTTTGAAATCGAAAACATTAGCACTTGAGACGGGGAAGCATTTCCACTTTCAACCAGATTTGTTCTTGGATTTGGAAATGGATCATTTAACACTGTTGAGGTTTTCGAACTCTTAAAGAATTTCTTAATCTCAGCTTTGTACGGACATTCTGAGGTCCAGTGATCCTCATCGCATATATGGCATGGAGTTCTTGGTTTCCTATTTCCAGGAGGGTTTGAAGAAGATTTTTTAGGTGATGATTCATCCTGTTTCTTCTTCTTCCCTTTGCCTTTCTTCTTGCTTCCTGGTTGCTTGGTTTCTTTGCCCTTATCTGTCGATACGGCATTTACTTCCGAAGCAAGAAGTTCGTCTTTTGCATTTTGACCTGAAATCTTATAGGCCTTCTTGGAGGTAGCCTTTGTCGATTTCGTGTTCGTCGTGCCAATCACGCCATCGCCGGCGTGAGAGTCATTGTTTGATTTAGGAGGAGGAGGAATTGAGAATTCTGATCTAGGGGCGTCAGGTATTTTGTCGTAGAGCGTGCCAGACTGAGTATAGATCAAGTCCAGATATTGTGCACGAGCGATAACTTGCTCTTCTGTTACGACTCCCCCCTTTGCCACATCTTTCGTGATGTAAGGTAGTAATGACTTGATAAACCATTCAACTAATAGCTGAACGGGGACGTACGTTTTTACCATCCTACGACGACATCGCCACTCATGTATATGATCAGATATGTGAGTGGCCGTTGTCTATTTGAAGTTGGTAAGGAGTTTTGTTCCCGTTTCGTACCTTATCGGTAATTGAAAATGGGTTAAAAAGGTTGTGGCTAAGGTACTGAAGTTGTCGAACGAAGCTCTAGGCAATTCAATGTACCATTTTGCCGCTAGACCCGTTAACGTCCTCTGAAAGAGGCGAAGTCTTATCGAATCATCATTTAGGGTGTTTGATGAACACCATATATGAAATGTCATCACGTGATTCGATAGATCTTCACCCGGATTTCCATTAAATTTAGGAATATCTGATGGAAGTTTATGCGGAATCGCTGGCCACCAAGGGGCGTAAGCAATTGGATCGCTTGTTAACCGATTTAAATCAGGTAACTCTAAGGTTGCCACAAAAGGTAACTGCTGATTCAGGTTAGGTGAAGCATACCCAGGATAAGATGGGATTGCCTGAGCAGTTGGTCTTTGCATACCAGCATAATGCATTTGATGCTGGTATGTTTGGTAAGGTTGGTGGACTTGACCATTGTAAAATGGTTGATTTTGACCATTTTGAATGTACGGCTGTCCACTGTTCGCAAAGATTTGCTGCTCAGAATCTTGGTATACTTGTTGGAATTGTGGTTGTTGGTATTGCACCAGCCATGGTTGTGAAGCCATGTGTTGTTGTGCTATACTAACCGTTGGACCAAGGTGAGGGGTGATTGTACCCGTCTGGACCAGTGTCGCCCCACTAGTCGGCGATTGTGGTTGAGTTGTAGGGTCAAGGGGCTGTTGCATTACAACCTGAGAAACCTGAGGTTGGCATACAACAGGCAGCACTTGAACTTGTGACACCGTCACAATAGCTGGCGTAGTCGGGATGTTCGACATAGGGACACATTGTTGCATCGAATACACAACTCTTGGTTGTTGAGGTAGTATAGGTACCCAACCACTTGAGGTAATTCCAGTATAACCTGAATATTGTTGTGAACTCCCGTATGGATATCCTCCCGGAGGGGATAATGAAAGGGCATACTGCCCCCCATATGGTGGTAATCTATAACTCAAGGGAATTGTTTGCCCTTGGGGATCGGACTGCCCAAATTGACCTCCAAATGGATCAATTTGTTGAGACTCAACATAAGAGTTTCCGGATATTAATCCGGATGAAAAAACAAGAACGGACCAGACTGCCGAAATAGCCCCTAAGTGGGCTCTTTCTAGCGATTGAGAGCTAGTCGGGACAAATGGTATGCCAACGAACATTGTCGGAGTAACAGCAGGGAGTTCTGTCGTTGCTGCGTCAGATGACACAGTCCTAGATGTTGACGGTTGTTCAGACATTTGTAGTCTATCCAAAAGATTACCTAGCGATTCTATAGGAGCTTCCGCTGGTGGTAGACTAACTTCTGATGAAGAAGGATATAGAGTGATCCTGACTCCAAAGTGCGTTGGAGTACTTGTTTGAGGATCTTCTACAATTTCTTCAATTGCAATCAGACCAGGTGGAAGGGGAAGACCGTCAGGTCCATAAAATATTTCTGGTGCCGAAGAAGGTATGGAATCGACAGCGACAGATGTTTGAAGAGTAAGACTCTCCGAATCGGTTGTAGATGGAACTGGTTCAGTAACACAAGTGTTCACTCTCAGACTAGGATCAGTATCACTGTCCTGTTAACACCCAGGTTGTTCCCTATCACTCCCAAGGGAATACGGCCGGGGTAACCACTAACCAATCTTTGGATTACAGCTTCTAGCCAAACTGTAATCAGAGAGGGCTCTCTCTTTAAGGTTTGTCTCTGTTTTGAGAAGAATTTTAGGCTAGCTATGATGCTCAAGGTTTGTTTTTGGACTTGGTTGGGTGATGATTTCAATCAAGATATATATGTGCTCACTAGTATGTTCTAGGCCATTGGGCATGGAGTCAGTGGTCCTTTAGTAGTTTGGTGTGCTGTGTTGATAGAGTAGTGATGCTGCAGAGCTGGATAAGTGTCTGAGAAACAATGCTTTGAAATTCTGATTAAGTGTGATGTATATAGTTCATGGAAGGCAGTTAAGAATCTTCCAATAAACTGATATGCAAAGGAAGTGAGAATATTATTTAGAAGCAGTGAAGAATTTCTAGACAACATTCACATTTATAGAATTAATGAAAAACATGAGCATTTAAGAATTCATGTCCATAGTTAATTCTGAAGAAAACGTTTACAGCAATAAAAGATTGAGCATAGAGTGTAACCAAACATATCCTGCACTTTCCCTTTTCTCTATTGCTAGATTTAGTGAAACATGAGCATTAGTTAATAACATAAGAAGACAAAACAGAGATTAAGAAAACTTATTATTCCATCAGACAGCACAAGAATTCTGAAACAGCACGCATGTCATCAGCAAGACATCAAATTTTCAGGAAATCACTGAGCTGGTCCATCCATTTGTATTAGATAATCTGAAAGTGTACAATACATTTACCTTAGAGTGAAAATCACCAACCCCTTATGCGTTACTAAGGGGGGTATATATACAAAATTTACATAAGAAAAATATCAAAGAAATGCGTTAATGGCTCATTAATGTTATGCCAACTCCTGGAGCCTTGTAGCTGAGAAAGTTAATGCTGTAATAACTCTTTAGTGCTTTAGCTGTCCAAAATAGTAAGAAATTGTTGACTTGGTGGCTGTTGGAGTCGGTTGAGGGTACGCTGTCCAAAAATCTGTGTATCTTCTTATCCTTTGGGCTAGCTGTCATTCTCTATGTGCTTAGTCACCTTTCAGCTGCCTTAAATGCTAACTTTTTCTGCTGTTTTTCTTTTAGTGAATTGGAGCTGGAAATTACCGAGCAACTGGAGCTATCGTGGCAGAATTTGAAGCATTGCCTGCCACCAATCCTCCTTGGGCAGCTGATGTCTTCTAATTTTTACTAGAGTTTCATCGGCTTCTGTATATCTGTAAAAATTTGGAGGAATTTCAAAAAGGTGCTTTACCTCATTTTCAATAAAAAACAGGCCTTCAAGTTTACTGTATAAGCTCTGTCCTGTTGGAGGCCCTGTTTCCTCAGAAGTACTGCCAGATGCAGTAATTTGATTTTCAATATAAGTTGCCATTCTGTTGGCATACTGCTCTCTAGAGATCAGTCTTCCTGCACCGCTTAGTAGGTTGGGCAGTCATTTTGCTTGTAGTGCTGCCATTTTGTGTTGATATTCATCCACCTCAGCCTGTATTTCATAGCACTTCCTCTCCACAGTTTGTACATAATTCCTGAGAGTGAGTACCTTCCTAGCTGTGAGGACAGCCTCTGTTCTGTTGACTATGCCAATGGCTGCTAGTTCCTCCTTTTCTTGCATGTTCAAAAAGTCTATCATTCTATTGGCCTGGTCAGGCCTATTTCCCAGCGCTGTCTTGGCCCTTTGAATCTCTGTCTGTGCCTGGCCAATTAAATCCATCTGCTCATGTATGGTTTTAATTGACTTCCATTGCTTAGTGATGGATTGGTCAATTTTGGCCCATAGAATCCTTTTTATTTGAGCCATGGTGCTTTCCAGATTCAGCTCTTTCTCCAAGGCCTTTATCTTTTCTTTTAGGGCCTTTATTTCTCTGCCTTGTTCTGCCACAATTATTTTTGATTTGTCATATTTGGCATCTAATTCTGCCAATTTTTCCTTGGCCTGTTTTATTTCATTTGCCTGGAGCTCCATTTTTTTAACAGCCTTAGTCAATTCTTCCACGCTTGTGCTGGAATCTGGAGCTGTTGTTGTTGCTGCTGCTTCTGTTGTGGGGGCCACTACTGCCTCTGTAGTTGTTGTAGTGGTTGAAGTAGTTGGAGGAGCTTGGGATGTAGATTCTCCCTGTTTATCTTGTAATGCCCCTTCAAGCTCTTTCTCCAAGTTGAGGACCTTTTGGTTTAGCTGCATTATGAGGTCCAGTTGCTCATCAACCTGCTTTTCCTTTTGTATCTCTGCTGTTTGAGGGTGCTCTGTGGGCAGCAGCTTTAACCTCTTCTTTAATGCATTGAGGTCATCCTCCTTTTTCTTCATAAGGGCTCTTACACCCTTTGGATCCTTAGGATCATGTCCTAGGTCGATAATAATGTCCTCAAGTGATTTTATTCTGTTGTCTTTGGCTAGGGAGGACATTCTTTCAAAATCCAACTGAGTGTTGGTATTTTTTAGTGACTCTTTCAGCTCATGGGCCATGGTTTCCCTGTCTACCAAGGTTGCATAGACCATTTCTCCAGTCTACTTGTGGAGTTCAATTTGGTCCATGGGATGGATGTCTTTGGCTAGGACCTCCACCCTTGTCTTCACATAATCTGCCGCTGATTTTGGATTGGGCATTGTAGGTTTGAAATGGCTGAGGAGCAATTTCTCCTCTTGAATGTCATATACAGACATTAGCCTTTCTTTCTGGGCTGGTGTAGCATTTAGAAATTGTTTGTAGACTTGCACCCTCAGCAATTCATTCTGTGCCTTAATTTTCTTGAAAGAAGCCTTAGTACTTTTGGGCTTCTTGCTCTGCTGAGAGGAGGAGGACAACTCCAAACCAAGTTGTAATCCTTGCTCCTGCTGAAAGGAGATTGTACCTGTATGTTGGCTGCCCTCCTTCTCTTTCCTTGAACTGTCAAGGATTTCTTTAGTGATGTCTTCTACCTCTGGGGAGTCAGCCCTTGGCCTTTTGGTCTGGGGTTTTTGGGAGGATCCACTAGCAGGAGTGGACTCTTCTCTATCTCTTTTCGTACCCCTCTCCTCCTGTGCTGGGGTTTGCAAAATTGGAGTTGTTTGTGGCTCCGTTTGTGGAGGGGGAGTCTGCTCTTGTTGCTGCTCTGGTTGCTGCCATGGTTGCTGCTCTTGTTGCTGCTCTGGTTGCTGCTCTTGTTGCTGCTCTGGTTGCTGCTCTGGTTGCTGCCCTTGTTGCTGCCCTTGTTGCTGCTCACCTGAAGGGGTAGGCTTTTCTTTCATGGTTTCTTCTTCAGCACCCATTATTCCTTTCCCTTTGTCTGTACTAGGTGCTGCTGTAGAAGGTGCCTGGGTGGCTGGTGCAGTTCTTGAGGCCGAGGTCCCTTCTCCTGCTGAGTGCAGTCGTTTGAAGGGTACCTGCTGCACAGAATCTAGGTCAAGAGTCTTTTCCAGTTCCTTGACATTCTTTAGCATTGTCTCTTCTTCAGTTAATTTTTCAATTAAAGTATCCTGCTGCCATTCTTGTTGGTTGGCATATTTTTCAATGTGTGGATATTTGCAATGCTTATAACCTAGTAGCCTGTACTTGACTCTTCTAGCAGTAATGAAGCCTTCAGGGTCATAAGTGACCCACCGGAAACTATGTGATAGCTTGTATTTGTCTTTGAGGATTAGGTCAGCATCTTCCCATCCTTCTTTTTTATTCATGATGAAGGGGCCCACTTGGTGCTTGAACTTGAGATGGGCTTTATTTTTGGAGCTGTGAAAGTGAGTGAGGTCAGAGTGAATTAACTGCCTATAATACTCCAAGGCAAATATCCTCATAGGCACATATTTTGGGGGCCTGTATGGACAGAGCTCACAGCCATAGACTTTTATGACTGTATGATCCTCATATAGGTACCAATCACCTATTTTGTAATTCTTGGAGAGCTGCAGGACTTTCTGTATTTCAGTTGATATTCTGGGAGGAGGGGACCTCATCAACAAGAAGGAGACAGGGTATACAAATTGGTCAATAAATTCACAATAGGAATAGGGTGAATTTTGGACTTTGTGATAGACAGATGTCCAGAAGATGACAGATCTTCTTTCCCCTTTATAATCCAGCTTTTTGATGTAGCATGGAAAAACCTCGGACTGATAGTACATGAAAAGGTGGTAGATATAGGATGAGTACTTGAAGACACCCTGTCTGTCTACTTTGCACAACTGATCATGAATCTTGTTAGCTATGAACTTGGCAAAGTTATATTTGCGGGCAGGGGGTTGGCCTGGGCTGTAAGCAGCTAGCAATACCAGCATTGTTTCATCCACATGCTCGCTGGTTCTGTATCCCAATACATAAGCAATCATGTCCAGCAATAGTCTGCCTACCTCAGTAAAATAGACATCCAAGTAGGGAGGTGGCCCTGTGGGCTGGCATTCAAGTCTCATAAATGTCCTGGTGATCTTCTGAATATCCTCACTGGTCATCTTGGCACCAGTGTCCAGTAGATAATTCATGGAAAATGGGAACAACAGCTCAGTTTGATCAAAGTGGAGCATCTTATTGATGGATTCATTATTAATGTGAAAGAGGATGCTCCCAGATGGAGACTTAATAGCTCTTTGCTGCACATCATAGTTTTCAGCACATAGGCGAATAATCTCAGGAAAAACATTGACAGAGGGGAGACAGTAGTATGGCAGATTTGACTCCCATATCCCATATGTATCCTGACCATTCAGGTAGTCATCTCTTAATTGCCTGAAGGTATGCAAAAAGTCCCTGTTACCCACAAAGTCTTCAATGAGGTAGTCCCTGTCAGCAAGAGGCAAGGACTCCAGGTCTTTATTTGTTGCATTTAAAGGAGCAACACTGAGGGCTAAGGGTGCAGGAGCAGCCATTGTGTAATCTGATTTTGAACAAGGTGAGTGCAATGGTTTGCAAGGTTCCTCAGAGCTTAAGTGACTGTCTGACTATAAATAATGCTTGAAATTATCTTCATAGTGGAATTAAGCAGGCTTGGCAGACTTGTCTCTGCTGTTTTTTTTTTTTGGTAAATTCACAGGGATTGTGAATTGGTGAGGATGATTGCAGAGGATGTGCGGGCTTCAATTTGGTGACATGCACACTTGGGCTTCCACCCGGCAAAAGGGAACAACGCCGAGCAACTCGGGGCTAAATTTGTAATTGTCAAGCCGTGAATTATGGTTTGAATGTCAAATTCTTGGAGCTGGGGCAATGCAGGTTGATTTAATTGTAAATTCAGTAGTAGACAGTGTGTAATTTAGGATTTGAGCGATGCTTAGTGGAGAATTCGTATAGAAATGGCATGCATAGGGGCGGAACAAGGAACTTGCGGTGAATACCTGGAAAAATAGCTCTGAATGTCTTCGGGCCGAGCAGGGGGAGCTCACTGCGGCTGGATTGACAAGTGATGGCAGCCGCGACTTTGAATTTGATGGCTCGGAGGCAATTTCGCGGTAAACAGGTTAGCAGTTGCTGCGTCCTTTTCGCTCGAAAATGAACACAAACGGCTAGTTTGGCTGTTTTTAACGACAAATTTGGGCAAAAAGGGTCATTGGCGCTTTTTCTGCCAATGACGTCAGCATGACGTCATGGCGGGCCCGGGGTACGGAGGGTGACGTCGATGCTGGGTTGGAGGCCAGCGTGGACGGACATGGTGGCAGGCGGAGAACAGTGGCAGGGCGACGTGGAGGGCCACAAGGCCTCGGGGCGGGCAGAGGAGGCATGACGTCACGATGACGTGTGGGTGACGTGGTGTCGCAGGGGTGGTATTAGGGAGGTGGTAAGCGGTCTCCCCGCACCACCTTTGGTGATGGGTGGTATCGGGGAGGGGGCCTCCGAACAACCCCAGCGCATGCCACGCGTCCTGGGTACAGCCCCCAATACCGTCGTCTCCCCGGACGTTAAAGGGAGGTAGGTCAGGATCCAAGATTGACCGCCCACCGTTAGATCTGGGGCGGTGGAAGATCAACGGCTGGCGGGAGTTTTAACCGGTCGTGCATGTTGGGGGGGACCTGCCCGTATATTAAAATAATCCTTTTAATATTTGCGATGCGGGACTTTAGCTATTGGGATTTTTTGTGGGTTTTCAGGGTTTGAGTTAATTTGTGGGGGGAAAAAGGGTTATGATTAGGTTTGAGTGAAGGGAAAGGGGCTCTTTGATGAAATTCTTTAGGAAAAGAGGGGGGATGATGGATTAGGGGGAGGTTATTACTCCAACCATAGGCTAGAGTAATCCCATGACAGGGTTGACCATAGTCCTTGGTGGACCAATGTCTCCCTTTAAAATTTATTTAGCTATAGTGCTAACAAGGGGGAATATTATACATGTTTTGGGGTTTATACACCATGGTGTTACAATAGTAGGGAAAAGGGGAACATAGGGGATTTAGATAATAAGAAGTTAGGGGTTAATATGAAGGGGGGGAAGGGGGTGAGAGGGTGAAACACTAATTTTATCTGAAAACAACTTAGTTTAGAGAGTAGATCAAAATAAAATGATTTTTAGACAAGAAATATGGCTCTTAAAGAACCAAGAACCAACATAAGACCTTGAATTCTTTCATGAAGGCAACTGGTGTGGGGATGTTAGTAATGAATGTGAAAGGGGGGAAACAGGAAGTTAGACATGCTCCTTTGCTTTGCTGCAACATGATGGAGAAGATAAGCTTCTCTATGCCTTGATGTTTCTTTCATGTTAGACCAGCAAGATTCAGTTGAAATGAATGACATTTCTGCAACCCCATCTACCTACCCATCTACTTGCCTAGCATTTTTTGTTTCTTCATGGAGGGTGCACTTAGGCTTGCAGACCCTTATGTGCCTTTTTCTTTTGCTTTGGCTTTTCTTTTGATTTTCTATCTAAGGCTACCCTTATTGCTTCCAAGGCCCCAGATTAAACAGTTAGGAACCTTCTTTCCCTACCTAACTACTTTTTCTGCCAAGATTGAACTGTTTGGACAGACTTCTTTCTCTAATCTATAACAAAAATCGAAACATGGCCTGACCCAGCTTAAGCTGTTGGATCACCCATTGGGAGATAGGGCAGCATCAACTAAATGTAAATGTGTGTTTTCCATCTGAATATGAGATCTTTGCATCCCCAAAGTAGCTCATATTGGCACTTCCCATGCCAATCATGAAAAATGAAACCTATTGGTATAGGTAACTAACAGTGGCTCCACTTGGGGATGGTTTTTCTTCTTGAAAGACCAAGAACAGTAGGTCAGAATGCCTTGGCCCTTAATCTGTTCTTGCCAAAATTTGAAAATTCTCTCTTTGTACTTCAAAACTAGAGGTTATTACCTCTGTGGAATTCCTGGCATATAAAGCCCCTTTATGCTTATTTGTAGTAGCTTCTCAAACTGAAATATTTATGTGCTGAAAGAAAATATATACAGCTGATTATATACAGATGGGGAAACTCTGTTATATACATGGAAAGTAGTCGAAATAGTGCTTCAACATCCTGTCGTTTACAGGACCTTCACCTAAGTTAGTGCCATCCAAATTTTCCAGAAAATAAGTGTTATTTCCCTGTAGTGCTTGTATGACAAAAGGTCCTCTCTAAAGGGAGTAAAATTTGCCATGCTTACCCTTCTCTTCTCTTATTGAGTCCCACTTAAGCACTTTGTCCCCTATGAAGAAATCTTCAGCCTTAGTTCTTCTGTCAAAGGCTTTCTTCATCTTTTCTTGTAGGATTTGAACTCTGCTATACACTTGATCTCTGGTTTGCTGCAGACATATTATCTTATTGATCCTTCTTTGTATGTCATTTGGCTCAGCTTGACTTTCTTGGAGTAACTTCATGACCGGTGCCCCTAGTGATGAAGGGAATTTGGCTTCTAGTCCATAAACTAACTCATATGGGCTGACCCCAATGGACCTCTTGGTTGTTAGTCTATCTGCCCATAAGGCATTCACAAGCTTCTTATGCCAATTCTTCTTATTTTCTTCCAAAACCTTCTTTATGATTTTCACAAGGGTTTTATTTGATGATTCAGCTGGGCCATTTCCTTGGGGATAGTATGCAGTAGAATGGCCCAAGATAATGTGAAATTTATGGCAGAAATTCACCATTTTCTTAGATGTGAAAGTAGCAGCATTGTCTGTTATTATCTTATCAGGACAACCAAATCTAGAAAGGATGTTGGTCTCAAGGAACTGAATGATAGTGGCATCGTTTGCTTGTCTACATGGGATGGCCTCAATCCATTTGGTGAAGTAGTCTGTGGCTGTGAGGATCCATTTATGTTGGCCTGAAGATGAGGGATGAATTTCCCCAATTAAATCCAAGCCCCACTGTTGAAACGGTCTCTCTGTTGCAATAGGCCTCAAAGGGAGTGGCAGTAACTTTCTCTTTCCCTCAAATTTTTCGACATTTGTGGCATGAGGTAGTAAATTTTTTAACATCAGAGAAGACAATGGGCCAATAATAACCAGCCCTCAGTATCTTATCCACAGTGGACTTCCAATACAAGTGTCCACCACAATCACCTGCATGAAATTCTTCCATGATTTTATTAGTCTCATTCTCAATTAAGCAGTTTAACAATATACCTCATGGTCTTTCCAAAGCAAGTTGCCACCTGTTATCTCAAAATCAAACACTGGAAGGATGCAAACCAGGAAGACTTCAAGTAACTGTTTCAAACCAATCTTTGACTAAGGCTTAGCCTCCTTAGCCTGAGAGGGCTCTCTCAACAAGGGTTATTGATTTTGACTATTAATAAGATGGCTAACTCTTGTGGAATAACATTGACAAATATGAAGGCTGGACAAACATTAAACTAATTTCCATTGGGCCTATGGAGTCAATCATGCTTCAGTAAATAATGAGACTGCCTTTACATAGAAGTCAGGGCATTTAGCATTTAGATGTTCAGAACACAAATCATACAAAACCACAGTTCATACATGCATACAGGAAGTCAGAGCATGATCAATGAATTCTGAGTGATTACACATATATGCAACTGTAAAAGACATTAAGGAAGGAATAAAACACACATTCTAAACATGGAAATCCCTCATGAATCCTGAGAAGAAAAACAATCCTCTGATATTACTGAATTCTGTCTTTACATAAGCCAAAATAGTACTCTTTTTTATAAAATATCCAACCCTCATTACATCGATGTCTCAGCTATATATAGAATCCTTATTTTAACTAATTCGAACTTCCTCCTCCAGCATGAGGGGAATTCGATAATTGCCTCTAATGACACCTATCAGCTATTTAACTAACTATTAAATACAATAAAGTGCTGACTGGAGTTTTAAAGAGTTCTAAAGTAACTATGACTCTAACTCTATCTTCCATGCATAATGACTTCTCTTTGTTCTTTGACACCTGGTCCCCTTTTTGATGTGGCTAAGATGGATCTTTAATACTCCATATCGACCTTGAACGCTAAATCCTTTAACTGCTCAGTAGTTTTGGGAGATGTCCCTTGCTTCTCGGTTCCAGTTTCCTCAAATTTCTCAAATGTACAGCAGCATGTCTTTAGCTTTTAATAACCCAAAATATGGAACACTGCCACGTTCCTGATGTGTTGGAGGCTGCCTCGATGGATATGGGTGCAAGCAAAAGTTCTTTGTATGCAACTCATTTAATACCCTTTGAACGGTGATAAAGTGGCTTTATAACAGAAACTTAGGTTAAAATATTCCACTTTTTTTTTAATGTACACCTGTCTTGATCTGAACGGCTGTTGTAGCTTCATCTGATACCTTGCATATCCTTTAGGTGTCTCCCTTTCAAAATTCCCGCTCATCATACCAAACTGCCTGTCTGCGTTAAAATCATCACCTACAGCAGTTTCGTAGCGCGCTACGAAACTGCTGAATTATTTAAAACAACATGCCTTTACCCGAGACCTTTATCACCGAAACATTTGATTGCCAAAACTCCCTTCGACTTTTCATATAATAGCAGGGATTTACATGTCTTCAAAAACAGTAAGACTAAGCAAATTTGACAAAAACTTGGAACAAAACCTCCCTTTGAAAAAGAAAATTCATTTGGCAGCTAACTGGCTTAGTTGTACCTTCAGGTCTTCAATCTTCTTCTTCAGAGCTTTATTCTCAGCTCTTAATTGCATATTTATTTTTCTAACGAACTGGGCCTCTTTGATGGCTGGTACTTTCCATGTGTGAAATTGTGCATGGCCATCAACTACTAAATTCAACTGGTTTTGAAAGGTTTCAGTGCCACCCCACAGAGCTTTACGATATTTTGTATACACATCTGCATGCTTTCTAACTGCTTGCTTCAGTTTGGCAATCGCATATTGGGCTGCTTCTAATTGGCTCTTCATGACTGCTATATTATCTTCTTGAGATGTGATGATTGTTCTGCTTGCATTATTTTGCCTAACTCTCTCGATTGCCTCTATCTTTGACAGTGCTTCTTTTACTTGCTTCCTTGTAATAGGTCTTCTGGGTTTTAAAATGAATTCTTCACCTGGCTCATCGAACTTGAGCTTTTTTGAGGCTTTAGACTTCTTGGCAGTTTCTGGTGATGACTGTGTCAAATCAATATGGACTGGTTCAAACTGCTCGAATTCAATGGCCTGTAATAAATCATTCAAGCTTGCCTTGGATGTTGGGCTCTCTTCCACAGCTATGGCTTTACCCTTTTCCTTATTTATTTGACCTCTTGTCCTTACCCTTGAGACTGCTTCAGATCTGCTTGTTTCAGGTGCAGTCTTCTTATCCTGAGTTTTTTCCTTTGTTGATTTCTGAGGTTGTTCTTGAATGATTAGTGGCTTCACTAGTTTTCTTGGCTGTGATTTGTTTTGATTTTTGGCTCTTACTTCTTTCTGAAGTTCAGCTATTGTGAGTTCTCTGACTGGTTGTGGAGTAAGGCCAGTCTTGCTTTGGAATCCAGCCATGAAAATAAACGAATTCCAGTCTCTGCCTATCTTTTGGAGGCCATCTAAAACTAATAACTTAACCAAACCATGATGAAATAAAGAGGTTTCACAGTCCTCTTTCCTTAATTGCACCTTGTCACACATCTTACTCAAACTGCGAAATAGGTAAAAAGGAATGTCTATGGAAACTTTCCCAGTGAAATGTAAAATCAATTTGAAATGGCAAGAATAGACCTTATTGTACCTTCCTTCACAGGTCAAGTATTTTTGAATGCAGGTGAGAAGAAGAGCATAATGTTCCTTGACATAATTTCTGGGCACTGCTTTTGTTAAGTCTTCATTTACATATGCCTCCTTTAAAAACTCTTTACAAGGGTTCATATCAAATTTAAAATTTTTAAACCATTCTTCCCGTCCTCTTGGGATCTCTGTCACAGCAGCTATGGCTTCTGGAGAAACTAGGACTTCTAGCATAGCAATCTTTGAATTTAAACCAGTAAAGTTTAGCGCAAATTCTTTGGTTACCTGCGCATGTCCTCCTTGTAGCTTCTTGCAAAAATTCCAGCAGCCGGCATCTTTGAACGCTTTCTTCACACCTTCATCCCTCAACGCTATATCCAAGCCCTCAGGTTCAGTCCTCTGGCATTTACCGGATCTGTGTTCTTTTCTCTCCATTTTCCTTTCAAAATCTTCACACACACAGAGTCTAACAGCTTCAGTTTCAATGGTAATTCAGTTCTTTTTAATTTAGGCTCGCTTGTAATCAGGCTCGCTTGAAATTCAAATTTTTTATTGAAACACTTCCATACATAATCAAACAGACAGGTCACTCATGCAGCATTTACGACTATCATAAAGGTCTATGCACGGTAGAATCTATTGGGAATGATATTTCTGTGCATATCAACAGATCTATTAGTGGGGTAGTGGCAAATGAGCGCTCAAACGTGATAGGAGAGGCACATAAACTGACATGAGTGGACACAACTGATGACTCAGCTACGGACTTGACATTTCGGGAAGGGTTTGCTGCGAAATGCCCGAATCCACGATTTCGCAGCGCTGTTAGTTTTAAATTCTAATGATGCGCTGCGAAACGGCCTAATCATAACGCGCTGCGAAATTACTAAACCATGATTGCGCTGCGAAACTGGCCAATAGGATTACGCTGCGAAATTACTAAAAGACTCGGTGACTCGGATGAGACAAGACATGACTATGGAACAATGATGGTAGAGGAGAACCAATAGGATTTGAGTATAGTTTAAATCAAAAACTTTAAAACTCCGAATCCTAAGTAAGACATATAAAACGAAATCAACTTGACACAGACCTTTGCAATTGGACTAGGACAAACAACTATATGCATAAATTTTTTATAGTTCTAAGTGATAACACCACCCATGACACAAAATTTTGAAGCTTTCATTTTTAGGAACCTACATTTAGTTCTGGACAATCCTGGGGGAGCACACAGGTTTTGTAACACATAACATATATCAGAATACCAAGGGGATTGTTCAAAGGCTACGTTGATCTTTGGAGTCGCCAGCTCCGGTTCACTGTCCAGTTGGTTAATGTCTAAGTCTTGAAAGTTTGCTTCTGTCATTAGTTTGGCCAAACCTTGCCCTTTTATCAGTTTTGTAGGTTTTATTTCAATATCAAATTCCAAGATGTTGGCAATCCATTTTCCTCTTCTGCCCTCTAAATTCTCTTGAGTAAGTATGTCTTTCACAATGGGACTTGGTACATAAGCTATAACATGGGAATATAGGATGTAAATCCTAAAGTCTTTGATGGCTTTGACCAAAGCGTAAGCTTGTTTCTCCATGATTTGATATTTCAGAGGTGCATCTCTAAGAGCTCTACTAAAGAAAGCAATGGGTTTCTCATTTCCTTGGTCATCTTTCTGTAATAAGACAACAACAATAGTATGCTGGGAGGCAAAAGAGAAAATAATGAATTCTCTATCAAATTGAGGGTTTGTTAAGACTGGTGTTTGGGTAAGGGCCAACTTTATGCCTTCAAAATCTTGATTTGCTTCTACCATCCATTCACTTTTGAATCCTTCTTTAGCATGTTATTCAGTAGTCTGATCAATTCTGCTAAGTTAGGGATATACCTCCTTAAAAAGTTAATCTTTCCCAAGAAGGCTTGCAATTCTTTGATGTTTCTAGGGTGGGGCATTTGTAAGATAGCTTGTATCCTATCTGGGTCAATTCTAATGCCATCCTTTGAAATGATATGCCCTAACAGCTTACCTTCTTCTAAACCAAACAGGGATTTCTTGGGATTTAAAGAAATTCCATACTTCCTACAGGTTATGAATATTTGCCTTAGGTGTTTCAAATGTTCTTGGTCAAATTTTGAGAAAGGTGTGAGATCATCTAAATAAATGACAAGGAAGTCATGAATCTCTCTGGCAAAAGCAATATCCATTGCTCTTAGAAATGTAGCCCCTGCATTCTTCAATCCAAAAGGCATTTTTACATATTTGAAGGTTCCCCATGGGGTTGTAAATGTTGTTTTGTCCTGATCATCAGGGTTAACTAGGATCTGGTTGAAACTTGAGAATCCATCAAGTAAAGAAATTCTTGAGGCCCCCACTACTCTTTGCAAGATGTGATCCATCTTGGGTAAGGGGTAATTATATTTCAAGGACACTTGATTCAAGTTCCTTAGATCAACACAAAGCCTTATTTCACCAGTTTTCTTTCTGGTAGGAACCAAGTTTGAAACCCAATCAGAAAATCTGATTGGTGCTATGATGCCAGCCTTAAACATTTTCTGTACCTCTTGCTCCATTGCTGGGAGAAGCATAGGATTGATTCTCCTCAATTTTTGCTTAAAGGGTTTTTGATTTGACTTGAGAGGGATAGTGTGTTGAATAACAGAGGTGTCATAGGATTTTAAATCCTCATAACTCCATGCAAAGACATCTTGGAATTCTTTAAAGAGGTCAATGTATTTAGGCTTCTGATCAGGTGGTAAAGATGCAGACAATTTAATTATCTTGGGTTGTTCTGCAGTTCCAATGTTACACTCTTCTATGGTAGTATTGAGGGGCTGCAATTTTGGTTTCCTGAGAATATCATTTGAGTCGAAAATGTCTTCCAAGGGAGTAAGGCCTGTTGGGAGGAAGTTGTCTTTCAGTTGTATAATTTCAGCTTCATTATCAGCTATCTCCTCACAACTGATTTGTTTAAGTTCTTGTAGATTTTCTTTGTTGAAAATGGTTGGATGTAACATTTGGTTTGCTGTTTTGGGCGAAATACTTGTTTGGTGCTGTTCACCTAGTGTTTGTGAATCACTTGCAGCCTCCATATCAATGTTTAGCCCTGAAAATTCTTGCTGCAAAGTCAAAAATTGATTTATATGGGTATCATCCTCAAACACTTGCCAGTCTTTGACATTGTTTGGGACAGAAGGTCTGTGTTTTACATCGGCTGTAAAGCAATGCTGGGGTTCAAAAGGAAGTTTACAAGTGCTTGCAAATGTAGCCAAGCTATGAGCATGCAGGTTATGGGTTCTAGGAATTTTGGTAATTTGAAATTCAGTGAAGGACTGTAGTAGTTCAGCAGCAACAGATCTGTAAGCTCTCAGTCTTTTGTCATTGGTGACAAAATTACCCTTTACTTGTTGGATAACTAGGTCTGAGTCTCCTAGGATTGAAACCTTTATGGCTTGTAAGGATTTTACTAGCTTGAGGCCTAGTAAGAGAGCTTCATATTCTGCCATATTGTTGGTGCACCTGAAGTTTAACCTATAGGCTCGGCCTTCTGCATGACTGTTTTGTTTATTATGTATCCAAACCCCTGCTCCTGCCCCTAATTTGTTGACTGGCCCATCAAATTCAAGAAACCAGAGGACTTCTTGGTTAAGGGAAGAATTGTCAACTGTTGTGGGAGTTAGCATCAACAACTTGGAATCTTGGCTCACATTTGGTCTTTCTTCTTGAACTGCTTTGTTAATTGATTTCTCAATCATTATGTCTTGAACAACAGTTTCTTCATTTATATGCTGATCTTGCTTGAGTGTTGGGTTTTCTTCATCATTTGTGGGACCTGTACTATCATTGAAGAGAATATAGGAGTCTATGTCAGAATGGACAACATATATGGGAAAGCTTTGAGGTTTTTCTTCACTGCTAACCATGTATTTCATAAGTGACTCTCTGTATAACCTCTTGGGTTGACCAAAGACTGAGATGGTGGCATATGACATGTCTAATTGTAGGGAACCTTGGAGTTTAGCCCCCCATGATCTTGATAAGAGCATCCCATATTTGGGTGGGATATCAGCAACTACAACATCCATTAGGATTGTTTTATTTGGGTACTGAACCAGGGAGACACATAAGTCTTTTATCAAGCCTAAACACTTAACTTGGCTAGAGTCAAATGAGAATAGGTCCTTATATGGTCTTGTAATATCTAGATTCAATCTCTCCATGACTGATTTAGGCATCAGGTTGTGAGAGGCACCTGAGTCGAACATTGCATTGTGTAGTATCTTATCATGAACATGCAGGCTGACATAAAAAGGCAAGACCCCTGTAACTGCTGTCTTTCCATCAACTTCTGGACCAAAAGAAATTCTGGGGTGTCATCCAACACATTGATATTATCTTTATTGCGAGTAAGTTGTAGGGACTTCTTGATTTTTTGTTTATAAATGTCATTCTGGGCTAGTTCTGAGAGAGGGATAGCTACCTTCAATTTGCCAATTTTAGCTTCTAAGTCAAAGGGTCTTTCAGATTGGATCTTGGTGTTGTGGGTGACAGCCTTTCCTTGTTCACTAGGTTTTCTTCTTGGTTCTTATCTTGATCTTGAGGCTTGTCCTTCTTCCTCATCTCTTGAGGAGTGTCACTTGGAATGGGCTGCAAGGGTGATGTAGCCGTAGGCTGTTGTTTTGAAGGCAATGGTTCAGTGACTTCTTGAACGGTTATTTCATTTGTAACTGAATCAGTTGTGTCATTTGGTTCTGTGACTATGCCTCTTTTGGGCTACTGGCTATCCTTTGTTTTTTCAGGCTGTGTTACATTTATAGTTCTGCTTCTTAGCTTCTACTACTTATGAACTTCATAAATAGCTGTGTCATAGCCTTGTTTGAAGTCAAATGACTCACCTGACCTGGTTTGGAATTGCTATATGTCATCATCCTTATGATCCTCTTGACTCAGAAAAACTTGCTGCTCATCATTCAGGCCCATCAGGTTAATGTGGGTGTCATCTGTTTGCTCATTCGAAGTGGATGCCTCAGTATAGTTTCCCTGAAAAGGAGGTCTTATGTCTGGATCAGAACCGGCCTTGCCAACGTTTGGGTTTTGATTTCTCCTAAAATTGGGATTCCTGATAGGGTTATTTTGTGGTGCTTCCCATGATGACTTTCTCTCAACTGATTCTACTCTATCCCCCAATCTCTTCATACCAGTGAGTATTGCATCCAGTTTTTGATCAAAGGCTGAGGGTTCTTCTTTGAAAGTGGTTCTCTTTTCCAATCTTGCCCTTTTTCTTTTGGAAATCAGGTTAGCCTCTACTGTAACAGCAACCTTTTGGGCATCTTCAAGGGTTTCAGGGGCTCTTTCCTTCAACTGATATGCCATATCAGGGTCAAAACCATCCGGAAATTTGTACAAGGCTAAATCAGGAGGAGGTCTTAAATTCTGTGGTATTGCATTATATACGTTGTTGAATCTTGCACAATACTCCAAAACGGTCTCTTGAGGACCTCGTTTGATTGTATCATATTCACCAAGTATGTGCAGGGGATCTTTCTTTTTCTCCCATCTGTTAGTAAAGGCTTGATAAATCTCATCAGGGGTTGTGATGGTATTTACAGCCAGTGATCTAAACCAAGTTCTTACATCCCCTGTGAGGATTTGAACAAAGATTCTAATTCTCACACTGTCATCATCTATTTCATAGTTCTCAAAATGGTCTTGCATCCTTCTGGCATGCTGAATTGCTGTGAAAGGGCCAGTGGAGTCAAAATATGAGATCTTGGATTGGTAGTCCTGGGGTAGAGCTGCAGCATTAGCAGGCAACTGCAGGGGTGCATATCTATTAGCCATATTTGCAGGATTTATAGGATTGACAGGGATAACTGGGATAGCATGAACGACTGGTACAACAGGGGTATTGGGAACGGTAGAAACTAGAGTGTTGGTCAAGGAAATATGTGCAGTGGATGGAGGTGTGAAAGGAGGGCTTTGAGATGTGGATGGTGAACTGGGGGAATCAAGGGTAGACCGAAATAGAACCTTGATTGGAGTTGGAACAGGGTTTGGATGAGCTGTCTCAGGACTTGAATCAGCACGAGTTTCCTGTCCCTGTTGCTTCCTAATGATCTTAGGGATTGTATTAGGATTTTCAAAAACAGTTGGAGGATTGGGGTCAGGATTTGACCTTGTATATCGTGGATTCTTCTTGGGAGCCAGCTTCTGAACTTGTTTTTGAGTTATGCTTTTTGGAATATGTTTGTGTCTACAAGGGCCAGACAAGATTTTGGAATGACTGTGTATATCTTAAAGCTAGCATGAAAATTGACTGAAGCAGCTTTAAGAAATATACATAAATTAGAATATCCTGAGGAACTCCCCAGTGGAGTCGCCAATTATGTTAACACCCAGGTTGTTCCCTATGACTCCCAAGGGAATACGGCCGGGGTAACCACTAACCAATCTTTGGATTACAGCTTCTAGCCAAACTGTAATCAGAGAGGGCTCTCTCTTTAAGGTTTGTCTCTGTTTTGAGAAGAATTTTAGGCTAGCTATGATGCTCAAGGTTTGTTTTTGGACTTGGTTGGGTGATGATTTCAATCAAGATATATATGTGCTCACTAGTATGTTCTAGGCCATTGGGCATGGAGTCAGTGGTCCTTTAGTAGTTTGGTGTGCTGTGTTGATACAGTAGTGATGCTGCAGAGCTGGATAAGTGTCTGAGAAACAATGCTTTGAAATTGTGATTAAGTGTGATGTATACAGTTCATGAAAGGCAGTTAAGAATCTTCCAATAAACTGATATGCAAAGGAAGTGAGAATATTATTTAGAAGCAGTGAAGAATTTCTAGACAACATTCACATTTATAGAATTAATGAAAAACATGAGCATTTAAGAATTCATGTCCATAGTTAATTCTGAAGAAAACGTTTACAACAATAAAAGATTGAGCACAGAGTGTAACCAAACATATCCTGCACTATCCCTTTTCTCTATTGCTAGATTTAGTGAAACATGAGCATTAGTTAATAACATAAGAAGACAAAACAGAGATTAAGAAAACTTATTATTCCATCAGACAGCACAAGAATTCTGCAACAGCACGCATGTCATCAGCAAGACATCAAATTTTCAGGAAATCACTGAGCTGGTCCAGCCCTTTGTATTAGATAATCTGAAAGTGTACAATACATTTACCTCAGAGTGAAAATCACCAACCCCTTATGCGTTACTAAGGGGGGTATATATACAAAATTTACATAAGAAAAATATCAGAGAAATGAGTTAATTGCTCATTAATGTTATGCCAACTCCTGGAGCCTTGTAGCTGAGAAAGTTAATGCTGTAATAACTCTTCAGTGCTTTAGCTGTCCAAAATAGTCAGAAACTGTTGACTTGGTGGCTGTTGGAGTCGGTTGAGGGTACGCTGTCCAAAAATCTGCGTATCTTCTTATCCTTTGGGCTAGCTGTCGTTCTCCATGTGCTTAGTCACCTTTCAGCTGCCTTAAATGCTAACTTTTTCTGTTGTTTGTCTTCTAGTGAATTGGAGCTGGCAATGACCGAGCAACTGGAGCTATCGTGGCAGAATTTGAAGCATTTCCTGCCACCAATCCTCCTTGGGCAGCTGATGTCTTCTAATTTTTACTAGAGTTTCATCGGCTTCTGTATATCTGTAAAAATTTGGAGGAATTTCAAAAAGGTGCTTTACCTCATTTTCAATAAAAAACAGGCCTTCAAGTTTATTGTATAAGCTCTGTCCTGTTGGAGGCCCTGTTTCCTCAGAAGTACTACTAGATGCAGTAATTTGATTTTCAATATAAGTTGCCATTCTGTTGGCATACTGCTCTCTGGAGATCAGTCTTCCTGCACCGCTTAGTAGGCTGGGCAGTCCTTTTGCTTGTAGTGCTGCCATTTTGTGTTGGTATTCATCCACCTCAGCCTGTATTTCATAGCACTTCCTCTCCACAGTTTGTACATAATTCCTGAGAGTGAGTACCTTCCTAGCTATGAGGACAGCCTCTGTTCTGTTGACTATGCCAATGGCTACCAGTTCCTCCTTTTCTTGCCTGTTCAAAAAGTCTATCATTCTATTGGCCTGGTCAGGCCTGTTTCCCAGCGCTGTCTTGACCCTTTGAATCTCTGTCTGTGCCTGGCCAATTAAATCCATCTGCTCATGTATGGTTTTAATTGACTTCCATTGCTTAGTGATGGATTGGTTAATTTTGGCCCATAGAATCCTTTTTATTTGAGCCATGGTGCTTTCCAGATTCAGCTCTTTCTCCAAGGCCTTTATCTTTTCTTTTAGGGCCTTTATTTACAGTTATTTTTGATTTGTCATATTTGGCATCTAATTCTGCCAATTTTTCCTTGGCCTGTTTTATTTCATTTGCCTGGAGCTCCATTTCTTTAACGGCCTTAGTCAATTCTTCCACGCTTGTGCTGGAATCTGGAGTTGTTGTTGTTGCTGCTGCTTCTGTTGTGGGGGCCACTGCTGCCTCTGTAGTTGTTGCAGTGGTTGAAGTAGTTGGAGGAGCTTGGGATGTAGATTCTCCCTGTTTATCTTGTAATGCCCCTTCAAGCTCTTTCTCCAAGTCGAGGACCTTTTGGTTTAGCTGCATTATGAGGTCCAGTTGCTCATCAACCTGCTTTTCCTTTTGTAGCTCTGCTGTTTGAGGGTGCTCTGTGGGCAACAGCTTTAACCTCTTCTTTAATGCATTGAGGTCATCCTCCTTTTTCTTCATAAGGGCTCTTACACCCTTTGGATCCTTAGGATCATGTCCTAGGTCGATAATAATGTCCTCAAGTGATTTTATTCTGTTGTCTTTGGCTAGGGAGGACATTCTTTCAAAATCCAATTGAGTGTTGGTATTTTTTAGTGACTCTTTCAGCTCATGGGCCATGGTTTCCCTGTCTACCAAGGTTGCATAGACCATTTCTCCAGTCTGCTTGTGGAGTTCAATTTGGTCCATGGGATGGATGTCTTTGGCTAGGACCTCCACCCTTGTCTTCACATAATCTGCCGCTGATTTTGGATTGGGCATTGTAGGTTTCAAATGGCTGAGGAGCAATTTCTCCTCTTGAATGTCATATACAGACATTAGCCTTTCTTTCTGGGCTGGTGTAGCATTTAGAAATTGTTTGTAGACTTCCACCCTCAGTAAGTCATTCTGTGCCTTAATTTGCTTAAAAGAAGCCTTAGTACTTTTGGGCTTCTTGCTCTGCTGAGAGGAGGAGGACACCTCCAAACCAAGTTGCAATCCTTGCTCCTGCTGAAAGGAGCTTGTACCTGTATGCTGGCTGCCCTCCCTGTCTTTCCTTGAACTGTCAAGGATTTCTTAAATGATGTCTTCTACCTCTGGGGAGTCAACCCTTGGCCTTTTGGTCTAGGGTTGTTGGGAGGATCCACTAGCAGGAGTGGACTCTTCTCTGTCTCTTTTCGTACCCCTCTCCTCCTGTGCTGGGGTTTGCAAAATTGGAGTTGTTTGTGGCTCCATTTGTGGAGGGGGAGTCTGCTCTTGTTGCTGCTCTGGTTGCTGCCCTGGTTGCTGCCCTTGTTGCTGCTCTGGTTGCTGCTCTTGTTGCTGCTCTGGTTGTTGCTCTAGTTGCTGCCCTTGTTGCTGCTCACCTGAAGGGGCAGGCTTTTCTTTCATGGTTTCTTCTTCAGCACCCATTATTCCTTTCCCTTTGTCTGTACTAGGTGCTGCTGTAGAAGGTGCCCGGGTGGCTGGTGCAGTTCTTGAGGCCGAGGTCCCTTCTCCTGCTGAGTGCGGTCGTTTGAAGGGTACCTGCTGCACAGAATCTAGGTCAAGAGTCTTTTCCAGTTCCTTGAAATTCTTTAGCATTGTCTCTTCTTCAGTTAATTTTTCAATTAAAGTATCCTGCTACCATTCTTGCTGGTTGGCATATTTTTCAATGTGTGGATATTTGCAATGCTTATAACCTAGTAGCCTGTACTTGACTCTTCTAGCAGTAATGAAGCCTTCAGGGTCATAAGGGACCCACTGGAAACTATGTGATAGCTTGTATTTGTCTTTGAGGATTAGCTCATCATCTTCCCATCCTTCTTTTTTATTCATGATGAAGGGGCCCACTTGGTGCTTGAACTTGAGATGGGCTTTCTTTTTGGAGCTGTGAAAGTGAGTGAGGTCAGAGTGAATTAACTGCCTATAATACTCCAAGGAAAATATCCTCATAGGCACATATTTTGGGAGCCTGTATGGACAGAGCTCACAGCCATAGAATCTGATGACTGTATGATCCTCATATAGGTACCAATCACCTATTTTGTAATTCTTGGAGAGCTGCAGGACCTTCTGTATTTCAGTTGATATTCTGGGAGGAGGGGACCTCATCAACAAGCAAGAGACAGGGTATACAAATTGGTCAATAAATTCACAATAGGAATAGGGTGAATTTTGGACTTTGTGATAGACAGATGTCCAGAAGATGACAGATCTTCTTTCCCCTTTATAATTCAGCTTTTTGATGTAGCATGGAAAAACCTCGGACTGATAGTACATGAAAAGGTGGTAGATATAGGATGAGTACTTGAAGACACCCTGTCTGTCTACTTTGCACAGCTGATCATGAATCTTGTTAGCTATGAACTTGGAAAAGTTATATTTGCGGGCAGGGGGTTGGCCTGGGCTGTAAGCAGCTAGCAATACCAGCATTGTTTCATCCACATGCTCGCTGGTTCTGTATCCCAATACATAAGCAATCATGTCCAGCAATAGTCTGCCTACCTCAGTAAAATAGACATCCAAGTAGGGAGGTGGCCCTGTGGGCTGGCATTCAGGTCTCATAAATGTCCTGGTGATCTTCGAAATATCCTCACTGGTCATCTTGGCACCAGTGTCCAGCAGATAATTCATGGAAAATGGGAACAACAGCTCAGTTTGATCAAAGTGGAGCATATTATTGATGGATTCAGGATTAATGTGAAAGAGGATGTTCCCAGATGGAGACTTAATAGCTCTTTGCTGCACATCATAGTTTTCAGCACATAGGCGAATAATCTCAGGAAAAACATTGACAGAGGGGAGACAGTAGTATGGAAGATTTGACTCCCATATCCCATATTTATCTTGACCATTCAGGTAGTCATCTCTTAATTGCCTGAAGGTCTGCAAAAAGTCCATGTTACCCACAAAGTCTTCTATGAGGTAGTCCCTGTCAGCAAGAGGCAAGGACTCCACGTCTTTATTTGGTGCATTTAAAGGAGCAACACTGAGGGCTGAGGGTGCAGGAGCAACCGTTGTGTAATCTGATTTTGAACAAGGTGAGTGCAATGGTTTGCAAGGTTCCTCAGAGCTTAAGTGACTGGCTGACTGTAAATAATGCTTGAAATTATCTTCAAAGTGGAATTAAGCAGGCTTGGCAGACTTGTCTCTGCTGTTTTTTGGTAAATTCACAAGGATTGTGAATTGGTGAGGATGATTGCAGAGGATGTGCGGGCTTCAATTTGGTGACATGCACACTTGGGCTTCCACCCGGCAAAAGGGAACAATGCCGAGCAACTCGGGGCTAAATTTGTAATTGTCAAGCCGTGAATTATGGTTTGAATGTCAAATTCTTGGAGCTGGGGCAATGCAGGTTGATTTAATTGTAAATTCAGTAGTAGACATTGTGTAATTTAGGATTTGAGCGATGCTTAGTGGAGAATTCGTACAGAAATAGCATGCATAGGGGCGGAACAAGGAACTTGCGGTGAATACCTGGAAAAATAGCTCTGAATGTCTTCGGTCCGAGCAGGGGGAGCTCACTGCGGCTAGATTGACAAGTGATGGCAGCCACAACTTTGAGTTTGATGGCTCGGAGGGAATTTCACGGTAAACAGGTTAGCAGTTGCTGCGTCCTTTTCCCTCGAAAATGACCACAAACGGCTAGTTTGGCTGTTTTTAACGACAAATTTGGGCAAAAAGGGTCATTGGTGCTTTTTCCGCTAATGACGTCAGCATGACGTCATGGCGGGCCCGGGGTACGGAGGGTGACGTGGATGCCGGGCTGGAGGCCAGCGTGGACGGACATGGTGGCGGGCGGAGAACAGTGGTAGGGCGACGTGGAGGGCCACGGGGCCTCGGGGAGGGTGGAGGAGGCACGACGTCACGATGACGTGTGGGTGAGGTGGTGCCACAGGGGTGGTATTAGGGAGGTGGTAAGCAGTCTCCCCGCACCACCTTTGGTGATGGGCGGTATCGGGGAGGGGGGCTCCGAACAACCCCAGCGCATGCCACGCGTCCTGGGTACGGCCCCCAATACCGCCGTCTCCCTGGACGTTAAAGGGAGGCAGGTCCGGATCCAAGATTGACCGCCCACCGTTAGATCTGGGGCGGCGGAAGATCAACGGCTGGCGGGAGTTTTAACCGGTCGCGCATGTTGGGGGGGACCCGCCCGTATATTAAAATAATCCTTTTAATATTTGCGATGCGGGACTTTAGCTATTGGGATTTTTTGTGGGTTTTCGGGGTTTGAGTTAATCTGTGGGGGGAAAAAGGGTTATGATTAGGTTTGAGTGAAGGGAAAGGGGCTCTTTGATGAAATTCTTTAGGAAAAGAGGGGGGATGATGGATTAGGGGGAGGTTATTACTCCAACCAGAGGCTAGAGTAATCCCATGACAGGGTTGACCATAGTCCCTGGTGGACCAATGTCTCCCTTCAAACAAATTTATTTAGCTATAGTGCTAACAAGGGGGAATATTATACATGTTTTGGGGTTTATACACCATGATGTTACAATAGTAGGGAAAAGGGGAACATAGGGGATTTAGATAATAAGAAGTTAGGGGTTAATATGAAGGGGGGGAAGGGGGTGAGAGGGTGAAACACTAAGTTTATCTGAAAACAACTTAGTTTAGAGAGTAGATCAAGATAAAAAGATTTTTAGACAAGAAATGTGGCTCTTAAAGAACCAAGAACCAACATAAGACCTTGAATTCTTTCATGAAGGCAACTGGTGTGGGGATGTTAGTAATGAATGTGAAAGGGGGGAAACAGGAAGTTAAACATGCTCCTTTGCTTTGCTGCAACATGATGGAGAAGAGAAGCTTCTCTATGCCTTGATGTTTCTTTCATGTTAGACCAGCAAGATTCAGTTGAAATGAATGACATTTCTGCGACCCCATCTACCTACCCATCTACTTGCCTAGCATTTTTTGTTTATTCATGGAGGGTGCACTTAGGCTTGCAGACCCTTATGTGCCTTTTTCTTTTGCTTTGGCTTTTCTTTTGATTTTCTATCTAAGGCTACCCTTATTGCTTCCAAGGCCCCAGATTAAACAGTTGGGAACCTTCTTTCCCTACCTAACTACTTTTTCTGCCAAGATTGAACTATTTGGACAGACTTCTTTCTCTAATCTATAACAAAAATTGAAACATGGCCTGACCCAGCTTAAGTTGTTGGATCACCCATTGGGAGATAGGGCAGCATCAACTAAATGCAAATGTGTGTTTTCCATCCGAATATGAGATCTTTGCATCCCCAAAGTAGCTCATATTGGCACTTCCCATGCCAATCATGAAAAATGAAACCTATTGGTATAGGTAGCTAACATGTCCCTCCGTGGCTCTTGAACTTCTTCTATAGAGGCAGGGATTCCAGAAATGTTTGGAGTAACTGGAGTCTCTAATGTCGTTGGAACATTTTTTCTAACTTTAATAGGAGATTTGGAACCGGTTAAATGAGTTCGCTTTGTCCGTATTAGCTTCAATTCCGGAGACAAAGACGGTTGACTCATAAGCCTCCACGAACGACGGGGTTTCAATTGACTTTCTTCCACGATTGCGGATTACTCGATCAACTAAAATAAAAAGGGGAAGTATGTTTCCAAATTAAATGAATTTTAGACGCTTTTGACACAACTTGTTTTTTCAGTTTTTGAGAGTCGAGAAAAAACAAAATATGACTCTACTCTCCTTCGATTTTTAATGAGCCTGAAGTGACAAGTGCTCAGATGGACCTTTTCCATTAAGGAGTCTGAAAAGGAATGAAAGGGACTGCTCTGGAGATCTAGGTAGAGGGAGTACCAAGCCAATCGCAAAACTACAGAATACTTTTTACGGTACGACAGTCAATCTTCCCGAATGTTGTGTTCAGTGCATTGCGATCGATAGGGCGACAGACACGGCTTCCTATGGATAAAGGATTTAAGCCTATAGTGGTCTCCGAATATATACTCGACGGTACGTGGGAGCACAAGTCCGTACTGGCACTTATCGTCTCAAAGTGGAGGAATCACCCAACCATCAGTGAGGACAACAGTTACCAGGCTTTACGACGCCGGAATACGTCTCTAGCCTAGACCTCTAAATGTTGTGCGTTAAGTTCCAAAGCATTGTTAGATTCATTGAATTTATTCTAAGTTGATCTTTCTTATGAAGTTTGCCTTTTGGGTTCACCACGAGATGTAGATGTAATTCCTAAAATGCAATCTAAAGATGATAAGCAAACTTTTATCTCTTTTCAGCAATGAAAATCCTAGCTACAAGGGGAAGAGAAAGACAATCTTTTCACAAAGAGCAAAGAGCACACTGTAAATGCACTTTCCTAAATCAAGCCAAACAGACTGCCAATATGCAAATGCACATGCATGTGTTTTGTTTTTCACTTTCTTAATATTGATGCCTAAAAAGAAAGTTGATGTACAAATTTGAATTTGCTTTCAAGTGACAAACACAAACAAGCTTCTTTTTGAAATCAAAAGGTAGAGATGATTACGACACTTTATGATTTTGAAATAAATACTCATTTCGACACTAGAAAGTCACAAATTCAAACCAAAGGCAAAATTAAAAGCATAATCGACTGTCAACAGCAAATAAACTTTCTCCTATGATCAAAATCGACACTCGTGACAGATCTAAATCAAAGGACGACAGTATGACTATTTTACTTTTGCAATGGAAAACTGTAAACGACTCAACAAACACACAAAACCATCTATAGTTATTTTGTACAAAGGAGGCGGAATTACAGCAAAGGAAAGAGGTTTTTAAACAGACACATACACTGATCACAGGCTGCAAAAATCAGAGACAAAACTGGAAAGAATGAAGCACAAGAACCTCAGCTGCACAGGGCTAGTCTGATCAGCGCACCTGTAACACAGAGAAACTGGATTGCAGCGCAGGTTGCCCTCTCGGGAATTGCGCTGAAATGCAGGAACTCTTCACAGTACCTGTGCTGGGGCAGACACGAGAATTCTATCCGGGTTCTGGGTCACGGTTTACAGTTCAGTCTTTGGTTTTTGGCCGAGTAAAAGCAATCAGTAATGCACAATCAGAGGGTAGATTTAAGGAAGCTCTAAGAGCTATCGCAAAGGGCAATCATATCATTTGTGAATCAGCTGTTCAAATCATAAACAAATCCAGTGAATGGATTGAAGTAGCAGATTTCTACTTTGCATTTGCTATGGCAAATGCAGTTCGAACGCTACTTAAAAGTTTATGAAACAAACAACAAAAGATACACAAACAAACTAATTAGGCAATCGTCCCCAGCGGAGTCGCCATTTTGTTACCGAGAAAAGTGTCTATTTAGAACGACTCTATCCCACTAAGGTGTGACAGTTACCTTAGAAACAAACAGAGAAAACTACTTTTGTATTTCCTTTATGAATTAAAGATAGAGGGGGATAGAAAGAACCGACCTGTGTCTTGCGCTAATCCTTTGATCCAATCCCTCTCTTCTTTGACAGCTTCCAGCTACCTGCTTCCTTACTTTCCCATCTTCACCAAGTTCCTATAAGATCACAGAAGAAGAAAACTACACAAAGACATGGATCTATATTCATAAAAATCTTAGGATCAGATTTAAGCTAAACATACAAATGTAACAAAAATCAGTGATACACAAGCATGTAGGAGAAACTCAAATAGTTTTGTTGATATAACAAGAAGATCCAGGAGGAGTTACAACCGATGATTCCTGATCCAGCATCAACCTCCCAGCAAAGAAGCCCCTCTTCACCTCCAACAAAGAATAAATCACCCAATACTCTGATATCTATCTCAAAACCAACAGCAATTATTTGCAATGTACAAAATTCCAGCCTCTGGATCTCTGGGATGAGGGATCCATATATAGATGTATGCAAGGAGGATGAGTCAGCTTATGATTTGACTAGTGTCTTCTCTCTGTCAGTTCTTGCTTCCACTTGGAGACTGAGAGTCTCTTACTCATCCTTGGTCGAATTCAGTGAGGCAAGTGTCATTGGAGAAGATTCTGGAAGCTTCCATTGTCTTTCCACCTCGCGGAATGGCACTGCCATTTGTCATTTCCCGCTCAACGCACCCTGATAGTGCATTTAGGTGCGTTGCAACGCACCTAGCTAGTGTATTTGGGTGCTATGCAACGCAGCTAGCTAGTGGAGCAGCTGAAAAGATCCTGATTTGACTGATTTTGAGCATTTTCTGGCGGAGAACTTCTGGGAGAAGCTGTAATTTGTTGACCTTGTTCCTTTAGGAGTTAGAACAACACTTTTAGGGACTTAGGAGCCCTTGGTTTATGGACATTTCATGCTTAGAGCTGTAAGGCACAAAAATGTCTATAACAACAGAGCATTAACCAACTACTTGTGCCAGGAGTTTTTATTTTTCCTGCAATAATTTCTTCATAATGTTGACTAAAGTCTTATTAGAAGACTAAACTAACCCATTTCCTTATGGGTAATAAATAGTTAAGTGTCCTAACAATATGTGATACTTGTGGAAAAAATCAATCATTCTTTTTTATTTGAAATCAACAACATTGTTAGTAATGATTTTATGTGGACATCCAAATCTGGAAGGAATATTACCTTCGAAAAACTGAATGATTACAGTTTCCGTAGCCTATTTGGTTTGGATGGCCTCAATCCACTTAGTGAAGTAGCCAGCGGCTGTCGAAATCCATTTATTTTGAGCAGAGGAGATTGGATGGATTTCACCAATGAAATCAAGACCCCATTGTTGGAAAGGATCCTCAACTGAAATGGGCTTTAGAGGTAACAACAAAAGTTTTCTCTTGCCTTGAAATATTTGGCACTAATGGCATGTTGAAACTCTCTTATAAACATCTACAAACAAGGTAGGCCAGTAGAAACCATCTCTCATGATTTTTTTGGTTGTGGTATTCCAGTACAAATGTCCTCCATAGTCTCCTTGATGAAATTATTATATAGCCTTGTTTGCTTCATACTTCAATAAAAAATTTAGAAACATACCCCCAACATCTTTAGAATACACATTATGATCTTAAATACATAATTTCATAGCTTTTAACTTGAGAAATCTAGATTTTGTTTTTTTTAAACCAGGACGATCTTGTAAATTTTGTAGAACAAAGATAATATTTGAATACCAAGGAGAGGTAGAAAATTCTTTTGATACTTGTGGAGTCACCAACTCTTCCTGTTCATCAAGTGAAGCTATAAAATTTATGTCTAGTTCATGGAAATTTGACTCGGCCATTAGCTTAGCCAGTGCATTACCTTTAATGAGCTTAGTAGGTCTTACTTCAATGTCATATTCTAGGATTACTACAATCCATTTGCCTCCTTTCCCATCTGGATTAGTCTGAGTGAGGATATCTTTCACTACAACACTTAGAATAAATGCAATTATATGGGAATGAAGAATGTACACCCTAAAGTATTTCAGTGACATTACTAGAGAAAAGGCTTGTTTTTCCATGATATTGTACTTTAAGGAGGCATCTCTTAAAGCTCTGTCGAAGAAATCTATAGGTTTTTCAAAACCTTCACTGTTTTTCTACAACATAACTATTGCAATGGTGTGTTTAGATGCAAAAGAGAAAATCATGAAGTATTTAGTAAAATCAGGGCTAATTAAAAGAGGATTAATTGTCAAATCTAACTTTACTTCACTAACAGACTTTTTAGCCTCACTATTCCATTTTATCTCAGTATCTTTCTTCAACATGTTTGTGATTTCTGACAAGATCTTAACCAAGTTTGGAATGAATCTTCTAAGGAAATTGATCCTACCGATAAAATACTGAACTTATTTTCCGTTCCTAGGAGGATATGTTGTCTTCTGTATTTTTGAGGTCGAGGGAGTAAACACATAGGACAACATAAAAACCATTTTGGAAGGTGGGATCTAGCCCTTCCAGCTTTAGAGAGGCATCTCTATGTGAAATTTAGCTATGTTTGGTGTCAATTTTAGGCCAGTTATTATAGTAATGATTGTTTTTTATTGGATTTCTTGTTTGATTAAACTATTATAATTCCATTGGGCTATGGAGTCTAAATATTAACTGTATCTGCATCAAATTTTAAAGGAGTTTCACAGGGCAATCTAGGTTTCACTAGTTGTCTCTTTCAGAATATTAAATGGATTATGAAACAACACAAATGTAAGATTAAGTAGAAACCAAGGAGAAATGAAGAATTCCTTAATTTGACCTCAGCAGAAAACATATAAATTACTAACAACCAGAATAGGGTGCTCTGAATAACATATCCTATTCATCACAATTTTTGTTATGTAATTAAATTTTTCATAAATGACATAAAAAGGAGACAATGATTAAACAAATGAACAAAATAAAAATGTCACCAATTCGTACACCACATGAATCTTGTTAAAATGTCCTTGTATTATTGATGCTTCTAGCAACTTGGAAATTACAATTCACGCAAGAAAATTATATTCAACAATCAACCCTTAATACTTCAAACTATGAAGTATTTATACAAATAATTACAAAATCAATGTCTTAAATGATAGGGTATTATTAACATAATTCTAGACAATAAAATTGATCTTTGGAAGAAAGATAGGCAAGGTAGACAACAACATGAAGAGGTGGCTTTGTTTTGGTTGATTCAGTTGCTGAATCAGCCTAAAACTTTGCTACACTGATGTGCTGGTTGTTGTGCTGGTTGCATCCGAATTACCTTTAATCCAGTAAATCACATAGTTCCTCCCAGCTTTTTCATCTGGAATGGTTAACTTAATTACCCTCCAGTAAATATCGTCAACCTCATTATATTTTTCAAATGTTTGCTTTACTCTGAAGACATGTTTTACCTCATTCTAGATATAGAAGTTAGTTTCCATAACCTCTAAGAATTATCTTGCTTTCATGATGCTTTTTATACCACTGAATTTGATGCTGCTTCTGGGCACTTCCTTCATCTTCAAAACATAATTTTCTTGGTTAATCAGCTTATCATTAATCACATATATGGTGGGTGATCTGTTGGCTTGTTGGGGCCTAACCCAAGTTCGGAAGTGTATTAGCCAAACAAATCCCACACTACCGGCCCTTTCAGCAACAGCTCGTGGAGCGCAGACTAAAGTCTCACCCGAGGTAGTAGGGGAGGGTGCTGGAACCAGGTTTCCACACCCTTGGGATGTCTAGATGTGGTTGCGAACCGTTCTATGCCCTCGCACTACCCTTTACTGCTATCAGGCTTCCGTGTAGATCCGCTCCTATGTGCTTTGTTATTAATGAGTTGATTATAGATCAGATCTGATTCTTAAGGTCTTTAAGCAAACATTTAACAGTAATAACCAGTGCGCACAATCATACATAAGCATAAATTCTGAACATAAACATATAGATCATAACAGATGCATAAACCAAAATATAGGTAGATCCGCAATAATTCAGAGCCAACTTATCTTTATTAATGTATTTACTTTAGCACAACCCATTTCTTACCTTGTGCACTCAGCTGTAGGGGTCTGCGCACACAGCTGCGAACTCTACTAGGCCTTTGTGCACATAATTGTAGAGCCTCTATCCACCTACTAACACCCTTGTCTCACACTTACAGACGCAGAGAAATATTGCCTTCATAAACCCATACCATTAAGATCCAAAACAAAAACTTCCCTCTAACCATAGAGCCTTGCTCTATTTATACATTTCCATAGTCCGTGGACCATGGGCAGGCCAACTCACTTTCTATTTTATTACATTATTTTCAGACAGACAACCCTTTGACTTGACTCATTACAATTCACGCTCCGCGCACCTCGCGAAGCCTTTACCATACTATTACCCAAAATTGTGGACTTTGAGCCCTAAAGCCATTACGCGGGGCCTCCGCTACCCAACAGGCCCCCAACACAATCTTTGTGACTCATCTTGAGTCACTCGGCTAGTGTGGAAATCCTCGCGTAGAGATCATTCAACAACTTCTATGCTTTTCTTACACTCGCAAAAAAAAATTCCGCCATATGTTGTACCCATTCTACGCGAGCCACCGACGCATCGGTATCAGTTTTAGTTGCTTGTCCAGGTTCATATATTGTGTGCGTGTGTGCTAACTTTCCCTCGATTTTGGTGGAGACCGCGAATGCCTCATCAAGCCAAGGCTAGATGCATTCTTTAAGCAATGCTTCCTTCTACCGAGCGGCATCAACTTGTGCGTTGAGAACCTAGGCCTCCCTCATTTTGTCCAATCGCTGCGTGATGGCAACCATTTGCACAGTCCCCCAAACTTTGTCGTAAGCCTGTTGTAACTCCCTCGCTTCTGTCTCTACCTGTTGCAGTGTTGGGTCTTCTTGGAGGGATGTGAGTGTAAGGAGGGACTGATCCAACAACCTCGAGCAATCTTGGACAGCGCGTTGTATCACTTCCAATATTTCTTGAATTTCACCACAGCGCTACTCTCGAACTTCTAAGGGTGTGGGTGGCTATGCCTTTAGTCTTCGCTCTGCAATCTATAAATTTAATTCTCACTAAGATTTCGCAGCCTCCTCTTGGGCCATACGGAATATTGTGGCCATGTGATGAATCTTGTCAGTTATTGGAAGTTCCACTGGGACAACCACCTCTGGTACTTTTCTGCAGGCCTCCGCCACGGCCTATTCCACTTCCTGGTTGTGTGCGACCAAGTCATCGTGCTATAGACTGACCTGCTCCAGATTTTCCTTGTGCTCCATTAAGATTTGGAGGGTGCAACATTCCCTAGCATGAAGCTCAACGGTTACCCCATCCTGCAGTTGGTATAGGGTTTATCTAGGAATGGCAGCCAAATTCAACCCCCAACTTCAAATTTCACCTTCGGCTTCTACTAGGATAGCACCTACTAGCAACATTAAAGTGTTCATTGTCTGGGTGCACACCATCTGCTCGGCTATGGCTGTGTCCACTGCTAGGTTTGGTATCATCCCTCTCGGGGGTCGCACCTGTAATGCCTGCAACTATGCTTTGAGCTCTCGCAACATAGTTTTCTACTCTGTCATTAGCTCCTCCAATGCACCTGTAGTGACATTGCACTCCAGTTCGCTGCTGTCAAGAAACTCTTTCTCCAAAGTCTTTGCTCTCTTTGACTTTTTGTGTGTATGTGGCGACTCCTTGATGCGTGACCTCTTGGCTTGGGTCGATTTTGTGGGAGGGCCCGTGTGTTCTTGTGTCTCTATTTCCCTCTGCATGTCCTATTCTAAGGACATTTCTTGATCTTCCCTAATCTCCTCAGTAGTTACTTCCTTGGGCGCCTCCTGCTACGAAGCTGCCTTTTGTCCCTAATGTGTCCTTTCTGCCAGTTTAGTGAGTCGCAGCTAGATTTCCTTCTTTTGTTGTTCTGCTACCATCCTTTCTAATGTAGCCACATCTAGGGTGCACCACTCTAGAGGCCATTCTACTAGTACCTCATAAATTTCATCATCTGTTGCGATGAATAGAAGCTTTACCCATGTTTGTTGTGGATCCTTTTGTGCCCAGATATATAGGTTATGCATGTCCGCTTTGAACTCGGTCGTGCTTTGCAAATTGTTATATATTGTCAGGGACAACTGCGGTCTATGAGAGATCCATGTCCAAATACTTGCCTCCATGAATATCCGGAGTACTTTGATCTTACGAACCCTCGTAGCGTCCTTTGTAGTCCAGAATGAGTTATACCGCACTGCTTCAGGTAGGTTCTTCTCAATGCTCGGAAACTAGTTACCCTGTGGTAGTTCTCCTACAACCAAAAGGATTGATAGTAGCAACCATGCATAATGGAAAGTCTTAACTTTCTCTTATGCTTCCTTACAATTTGTCAAAAAGTCATTGCATAGAAACTACGCCCAGTTGAACTGAACCCCTTCTGCACATTGCTCCACAAGCACAATGACAGGGGCTGGCACCTCATCTACACGGCATTTCGTCATGAGTTTACTAGCCAGTAGCTGGGTGGTGACTCACACCCCTCAATCTTTGATGCTTGCTATTACATACCCGCTCTTTCACTTTTCCAGCTTATATTTAGCCTTCATTGCTTCTGCGATACCTACATCGCTACTTGTTCCAGTTATGTCTATGGGGTCATTCCCTTTAATAGGCAGATGGGTAATTCAGTGCACTAAATTAGCTGTGATGGAAATCGCTTCCTCCAACCATAGATACCCCTCATTTACCAGGCATAGTAACTGTCGAATAACAAAAATAGTGATGGCCATGCAGTGATAGTGGGGTATCCACCTCAGATTGAGTAAGCCTGCCTTCTCCACACCCTGTAACCACTTCCATGATAGTAATTTGTCTTCAGCCAATTTGGGGAACTTCTCATTGTCCGCAAGATCCCAATCTTTGAACTTGATACTTGGTACTTGGCCCAATGGCAGACCATCAAACCTTATCTCCTCCGAAAGAAGTGGGCTCTAAAGCATACTCTTCGCAGCGTCCAAGTCCTTCAGTATCTTGGCTATCCCGTTCCATGGAGAGATATATGGTGGTAGTGAAGGTATTTGGAAAGCATCGTCTTATTCCTCATCCTATGCTTCAATCTGAGCGATCAAGGCTTGCAAATATTCCTCGTCCTCCTCCATTTTAGTAGTGATTACTTTGCCCTTTTTGGCCACTGATAATTTACTGAACCTTGGCAATACCCAGACTGGCCCCATAGTCTGCTTGTTTTTCTAGGGTCGCGGTGTGCCTGGGGACTTTGGAACTTCAGAGGCAACGACCGCTTCTTCTAGTTCCTCCTAGGTCGGATATAGTTCTTCAATGAACTATGCTCGGGTTCTAGCCATGGTACTCATGGGAGGCCTGGTAGCTGGATGTTTTTTGTTCTGTACTGGCTCAAATATCCCAGTGTTGTCCAAGGGTTTTTAGATGAACACGTAAATTTGAATGGAACCTTTCCCTCCTTTTTCAATTTATTAATATCTTTTGGGCAACAGATCTTTCCGTATCTATCTCGGGGCTCCTGTCTTATTGACCCACCGCTTGCTCCACTCTACCATAACTTGAACTTCTTGTCATGAATAGTGACTTTAACGATCACCTCCCAACCTTTCCACGTGGCAGTGTAGCCCCGTCGGCGTGACCGCGATCTTGCTGACTGAATGGCCTTGCATGGAACCCTCTTTCTACGCAAGCCTCCTGCATACTTGTTTATAGTCCCGCACCTCCTTTCAACTGCTTGGGGCGTTGAGACTGTGCTTTCCACAGCTAGTCAGGTGGTCACACCCTAGGTGTGAGATTTCAGCTTCCCTACTAGCCTGAGCTGCGGGCACCTTTCAAGTGACTTCGTATTCGTTATCCCATCAGCGCTATTGTATATGGTACATTTCTCTGTTGGTGTGGTCGCAACGATGATAGCAAGGTTGCAGCTCATTCTAGTACCAGGCTAGACCTAGCCAGGCCTGGTTCCCTTATTTGCATATTCACGTTGCTCACTTGTGTGACGCCGATTTTTATTTTGCTAATATATTCATCCAACATCGCACTTTTCCTCCTCAATTATGCCCATTCTTCCTCGATTTCGTGAAGCCTGCTGCTGCTGCACCGAATGGCTTCCTTCAACCACCAAATTTCCTTGCCCAGGACCTCGCATGTAGACTGAAATGCGGATTTTACGGTTTGGGGAGTTTCTTCCCTCACATTTGCCCCTCTCCTTTCGCTGATGGTATTAGAGACCCATCGAACCCTTGGTATCTGTAGATTCCTATTTGGTCGTCTTATCAGGTAGACATTGTTCATGCTCCCCCTTGTTTTCCTGCTGGCTTTGTTGCAAATAGTCAGTAGAATGCATCACTGTGGCAAATTCTGATTTTTGATTCTTAGCCGGTTCGGCACGTGCATCATACACACCTACATCCTATGTCGCCAACGGATGCTCCCCCCGCTTTTTCCTCCAATGCATATGCACACCTACCTTCTACGTCCGTGCCACTTTCTCCTAGTTTGTTGGCGTGTCCTCCACCCTTGTGTAGTTGTTTTACATAACATCCCCATTTGTGCACCCTACTGCTTTTGCTCCAAAATTGCCTTTTCATAGCAGTCTACTAGTTCCTCCACATTCATTGCACCCGCATCTATTGGAAAA
This sequence comes from Pinus tabuliformis, assembly GCA_031772625.1. Taxonomy (NCBI): domain Eukaryota; kingdom Viridiplantae; phylum Streptophyta; class Pinopsida; order Pinales; family Pinaceae; genus Pinus; species Pinus tabuliformis. Next base: position 725,821,524 of record CM062820.1, on the reverse strand, counting down.
TCCCTTGCTTCTCTCGTTACGTAGCGTAGTGATCTAACCATCATATTACAATTTAGCATTGTGACCTCATGCAATCAGTTCTACCATCACTCAATCTCTTCATCTGAGTCCAACGTGCAAGAACTGTCACATTCCTATGAGATTCTTTCTTCCATTATCAGATTCACCTGATCCTGATCCTGCGCTATGATCTGGTAGATGCATTCTAATTCATCATCACCGTCCTTATCGCGCACAGGCTCAGTGTAGTGTGCCCCTTCAGCTGGGTCCAATGGAACCACTACGCGAAGAGACTTTATCTTGAATATCATTTTTCGTCTCTTTATGTTGATGACTCCATTCATATTTGTGGCCCAGTCTATCCCTAACAATGCAAGATATGGGTTGTTATCATCCACAATTTCTATTACCTCAAAATTTGTTTGTTTGCTTCCACCTTTGATGTCTACTATGACTCCTTGCAGTCTCGCCATAGGCAAGATATTCTATTGGTTTGCCATCCGTAATTGAATAGGAGACCATTATAGTGTGGGCCTACCCATGCGCTCCTAGGTTTGTTTAGGTAGCACATTCGCATCTGACCGCAAATCTAGAATGACCTGATCCATCTCATAGTCACCAATTTGGGCAGTAAACCGCATTTCCTGCCTGGTGCGCAAAGCATGCTTACCTAGTTTCCAGCCCATGTGCGGTTCACCTGACCCTGCACACCTAGTTATCAACTCTTGAAATCCCTTAACTGCTTTATTATCCCGTAGTAGCTTCATGCATGTCTCTGAAAAGGTAGTTAGCATAGAAGGATCCATTTCCAGCTCAGTTTCATCTTTGCTACCTGAAGTAGAGGCCTCCATGAAGCTCTTCTTAGCTTCCATAAATGTTTCCTTTATGCATTCTAAATCAAACTTAGGTTTCTTTGTAGCGGCCTTGCAAACCCATGTATCCTTCTCAAGTTTCTTCCCCTTATCTTCTCCTATAGTTGCACCACTCCTGAGTATCATTTTCACGTTAGGGTCCTCTTCGCGTGGTTCAGCCTTCATAATTTGGATGTTCTGAGTGGGATTAGCCTGAAGCACCCCTTTTTCATGCATCTATGCAATTAGTGTGGGGCAATCTATTGCTTCATGATCAAATTGGTAACAGTACGGGCAACATGTTCTGGTCGGGTTCGTGAAGTCACGCGCGTACTGCCCAGGTCCTCAACAATTGTAGAAAATTAATTGTCCATGCCCTCGTCTAGGTCCCATTCCTCCTCGTCCAGGTCCGTGTCCCTGGAATCTGTTATCTCAAAATCAGGTCCTGGAAGGCTGCAGACCAAGAAGACTTCAAGTAACTATTTCAAACCTACTTTAGGCTGAGGCTTAGCCTCCCCAACCTGAGAGGGCTCTCTCATAAGATTAGAGATTTGGATAATGAATAAGATGGCTAACTCTATGGATTGAAATCAAATGAAAATGTATAAATGGTTAAAATTCCAATCAACAAGCATCTATTGGGCTATGCAGTCAGAGCATGTTTTAGTACAACAACTGATCAGCTTACATGGAAGTCAGGGCATAAAGAGTTTTAATCTACTAGCAAAACAGAGACATCATATAGGAAACACAGTTTATGAACACATGAAGGAAGTTAGAGCATTATCAATGAATTCTAAGTAACATGTGTTCATACCACTGCAAGTGAGCAAATGAAGAAATCCATGAGGAAATAAAACACATAAAACCCTCTCTGAATCCTGAGTAGTAAAGCCAAAGTTCTGCATTAACATAAAACATACAGTGTTCTGCAATAACATAATATGCACTGTTTCTCTTGAAATTTCCAACCCCTAATACATTAGTTCTTCTCCCATATATAGATTTCATGTAGATTCCTTCCTCCAGCATGAGGGGAATTCGAATTTTCCATCCTTGACACCTATTCTAACCATAAAACAAAACTTTAAATGCATTTGACAACTAACTAGTAGTCCTAGAGACCTAATCCAACTAGGAGTGTAACTCCTTATTATGATTACAACAACCTTATCTAAAAATTTAAAGCATTCTTTGACACCTAACACTCCATGAAGTCGAATTTTATGGTGCTCATATCCTTCCATCTGGCCCTTGATGACTCATCCTTTCGCTGTTCCTAGAAACTAGGAGGCTGTCCCTTGCTCTGTTCTGGCTGAAAAATAGGTCTTGGGACAGAGCTCATAACTTCTCGTACAAAATTTATTTGGAAAAACTGAAGGAGGCTTTTGTGTACCAATCCATGCTGAACCAAAACCTCTCTTGGTTTTTTAAAAACCTTCCCTACCTCCCAGAATGTGTCTTTGAAAAACCTGTGTCAAACAGAAGATGAAAAACTGCACCTACAACAGTTTCGTAGCGCAATGTTGGTCATTAATTTCTCTCAGATCGTAATGGATTTGAGGAAATTGAAGGAGGTTTTTCTATTTCAGTCTGTTAGGAATAAAAACCTCTTTCCATTTCACAAAATATGCTTTCATTTGCTTTAGAGACCTCCTGGAAGTTGACTACCTTTTCAAACAGAGAAATATGCCTGTGGAAAACTTGCACCTACAGCAGTTTCGTAGCGCAAGTTTGATCATTCATTTCTCTCAAATAATAATGGATTTGAAGAAATTGGAAGAGGTTTTTGTACTTTAGTATCTTAAGAATGAAAACCTCTTTTACTTTTCATAGATGAGTTTTCCATTGCTTGGTAATCCCCTTGGAAGTTGGTTGTTGTTTTTCATAACATGAAACTTTGGAGTTCATAAGAGTCTTTCCTTTCCTTGTTTTGTCTTTGCTAGACACTTATACTTCGTGAATGCTGACCCTGAGTTTGCTAAGTGCTTCTTATGCATGAAAGGAGCATGATAATAACCAAAACCAAATCTTTCTTACCTTACCCTTTTCCTTTGAAATTTGTTTAGTGATAACAGTGGCTCCACTTGGGATAGTGTGCTCCTGTAGTACACTAAGAACTCGCAGGTCCAGTGCTTTATCCTTTTATGACAAACTAAAATTTGCTTGACAAGTGTTCCCTTTAAGCTTCTTGAGCCTTCACCTCAGGCTTAATCTTGATGAGCACTGTAGGAGAAAGAAATCTATATCTACTGAGAAAAATGCTCAGTCAACCTTGAGCTTATTTGCATTTTCCTACCTACCTACCCTATCAGCTGCAAGCTCCACTTGTAGCTCAAGCAACATGATATTTCCAATAAAGCCAGTCAATTGTCTTATCTGATATTGGAGGCTCTTGACTGCATCTGACCTCAAAATAACCATGGTAGTGGGATGACCACATCAACTCAATATATACTTGATCTTCATAATGCAAATGAAAATGAAAGACCGGAGTGCAAAGCTTGTCCATATATTCACTTATAGGGTCAAAGAATACATGTTTATGTTGATGATCATCATAACATTCTACATCTTCAGACAACTGATTCTCAACCACACAAGATTCTTTTGATATGCTATCGAACTGCTTTTCTGAATGCTGCCTACAAACAATGTAATTTTCCTCACTATTATGATCATTCTTTGATGTAAGATGCTGCATGGAATTACAAAATTGAACAGCCTTTTCCTCTGCCTGAGGGCTATAAAAGCTATCTTCCAGTACTTCTTCTTGGTGTTTGAAATCAATTTCATACTCATTGTGATCAAAAGACTGACAAATCTGCTGCATCTTTTCATTCATATCAAAAGATGAAACATGGTTTTCACAAATAAACCCCTGCTGATCTTCATGCTGCGTTTCATGAGATGTTATACTTTCTTCTTGGTGTTGAAATGCATTGTTATGAAGAGCCTCTAAACTTTCTTCATCCATAAATTCATCATCATCATAACAATCCTCCAAATATTGAATAAAACTCGTAGAATGTTTACAACAATCTTTGACCAGAAATAAAGAGGGATGACACTCTTTATACATGTCATAGAACACATCATGGAAATCAGCAAGAGAATATAATGAACTATTTTCCAAACTTTTATACCAAGACCATGCTTTTCCCTCTAAAGTGGTCATAAACATCCTCATGAGACAATCTTCAGGGAAATGAACCTTAAGATTGCGTACATGCATATGAAACCTAATCAAATGAAGAGCAACATTGTCTTTCCTTTCATCTTTGAATATCGGAAGATCCTCTAACCAATCAACCTTTGGAATAGGATTTGGAAAACCAGGGATATGAGACCGATTCATAGGAGCATACCTGGAATTCATTCTTGCAGTGGAATTCATCTTGAAACTTCATCAAGCTACTGATCTTCTAGCAGTGGAGTCACCTTCCAATTTCTTATTCGACGTGTGGAGTCACCAAGGTAGTTTTGCAGCCTCAAAATGATGTCTGAGCTCCTGCTACCTTCAGAAGTTCAACCTCTTAATTTCGGGAATGAATAGACTTCAGGCTCCCTGCAGACGCACCAAAATGTTATCTCAAAATCAGGTCCTGGAAGGCTGCAGACCAGGAAGACTTCAAGTAACTATTTCAAACCTACTTTAGGCTGAGGCTTAGCCTCCCCAACCTGAGAGGGCTCTCTCACAAGATTAGAGATTTGGATAATGAATAAGATGGCTAACTCTATGGATTGAAATCAAATGAAAATGTATAAATGGTTGAAATTCCAATCAACAAGCATCTATTGGGCTATGGAGTCAGAGCATGTTTTAGTACAACAACTGATCAGCTTACATGGAAGTCAGGGCATAAAGAGTTTTAATCTACTAGCAAAACAGAGACATCATATAGGAAACACATGAAGGAAGTTAGAGAATTATCAATGAATTCTAAGTAACATGTGTTCATACCACTGCAAGTGAGCAAATGAAGAAATCCATGAGGAAATAAAACACATAAAACCCTCTCTGAATCCTGAGTAGTAAAGCCAAAGTTCTGCATTAACATAAAACATACAGTGTTCTGCAATAACATAATATGCACTGTTTCTCTTGAAATTTCCAACCCCTAATACATTAGTTCTTCTCCCATATATAGAGTTCATGTAGATTCCTTCCTCCAGCATGAGGGGAACTCGAATTTTCCATCCTTGAAACCTATTCTAACCATAAAACAAAACTTTAAATGCATTTGACAACTAACTAGTAGTCCTAGAGACCTAATCCAACTAGGAGTGTAACTCCTTATTATGATTACAAAAACCTTATCTAAACATTTAAAGCATTCTTTGAAACCTAACAATCCATGAAGTCGAATTTGATGGTGCTCATATCCTTCCATCTGGCCCTTGATGACTCATCCTTTTGCTGTTCCTAGAAACTAGGAGGCTGTCCCTTGCTCTGTTCTGGCTGAAAAGTAGGTCTTGGGACAGAGCTCATAACTTTCGTACAAAATTTATTTGGAAAAACTGAAGGAGGCTTTTGTGAAAAAATCCATGCTGAACAAAAACCTCTCTTGGTTGTTTGAAAAACCTTCCCTACCGCCCAGAATGTGTCTTTGAAAAACCTGTGTCAAACAGAAGATGAAAAACTGCACCTACAGCAGTTTCGTAGCGCAACTTTGGTCATTAATTTCTCTCAGATCGTAATGGATTTGAGGAAACGGAAGGAGGTTGTTCTATTTCAGTCTGTTAGGAATAAAAACCTCTTTCCATTTCCCAAAATAGGCTTTCAGTTGCTTTAGAGACCTCCTGGAAGTTGACTACCTTTTCAAACAGAGAAATATGCCTGTGGAAAACTTGCACCTACAGCAGTTTCGTAGCGCAAGTTTGATCATTAATTTCTCTCAAATAATAATGGATTTGAAGAAATTGGAAGAGTTTTTTGTACTTTAGTATCTTAAGAATGAAAACCTCTTTTACTTTTCATAGATGAGTTTTCCATTGCTTGGTAATCCCCTTGGAAGTTGGCTGCTGTTTTTCATAACATGAAACTTTGGAGTTCATAAGAGTCTTTCCTTTCCTTGTTTTGTCTTTGCTAGACACTTATACTTCGTGAATGCTGACCTTGAGTTTTCCAAGTGCTTCTTATGCATTAAAGGAGCATGACAATAACCAAAACCAAATCTTTCTTATCTTACCCTTTTCCTTTGAAATTTGTTTAGTGATAACAGAATCCATCGTGCGCTATTGTTGTTGCTGGATCCTGACCTTGCACCTTAGTCTACATATTGAAAGTAGATGTCTGATCCATCAACAACTCATAACTTCGACAATTTCGTTCGTCATGGCCCATCTACTTAAAAAATTGCAAAATAGCTGCTGGGGGGGTTTTATAAGTTTTTGCAATAGATGACAATTGTCTGTGGCGTGCTTTCCTCCTACCTGACAGATCGTGCACCAGAGTGCAGGCGTTGTGCTTGGCCCCACTTGTGCCTCTGGTCGCAATGGCATTAGCCCCCCCCTGCCAAATAGTTTGTAAATATTGGGCAATGATCCTTATCGTGGCCCAGTACTTTACATTTTATGCACCACGCCTCTTCATGCGCCTCTGACCAGGGTGCCTTATCTTGTTTCAAACTTTGAATCTCTAAGCATAGGTTTTGTAGTTGCGCATGAATTTGTTGAACTCCTGACCCCGGATCCTGTATTGGAGTTTAATGCAACCTCATCGCTATTTCTAATTCTTCAACATGGGTTGAGATCTTTTTCTATGACATCGCCATCCTCAGATGTGGTGTCAAAGATGCCACAAAACATGCGCGGTGCTGCACATCTGTAAATGTCATGTTAGCCTCACAAATTGTACTTTTCAATCTCTGATCTAGATCCCACAGGGTTTCACCAGGCAACATCACAATTTCTTTGAACCCAATGACCAACTGCGTCTCTGATTTTGGCCAGTTAAATTCTTTGTTCAATGCATCCTGGATTGCCATTATTCTGGCATTTAGGTGATTGTTGGAGTACTTTATATACCACGTCAATACGCGATCCTGCAGCATGCTTACAAAAGTATCCTTTTTTATGTTATCATCTGTAACACCTTGGGCTTCCCATACTGCCTTTACCACGAACTAGAACTAATCTGGTTTCTCATTTCCTACGCCTCTAAATACAGGCAACTTGATCATGCTCTCCATTCCAACCCTCGGGGGTGGTGGAGGTGGGGTGGGTGAAGATGGGGTTGATGTAGGTGAAGTTGGTGGGGGTGTGGTTAGAGGTGGTAATAGTGGAATGCGCTTCTTGATCAACCAGACCACGCTTCTCGAAGAGAACCCAACGAGTTCCTCTTCGCTTTCTCACGACAGTGAAATTAGGGGGTTGTTCTCCAATCCTTTAGTCCCTTTGTATCCTCTTCCACTTCGCATTACCCCAGACATCAATGGATTCGCATAACCCGTTTTTCACATAACAACATTTTAATCCAGGTATTCAATGATTTGATGTACTTACCCCTTAGTCCTTGGAGAAAACACCTTTCCACTTCGCTATAACTCACGGTTGTGTCTATCATGAACTCTATAATAAACCCTCCTATTATCTAATCCAGGGAATGATCTACTGCCCGTGCTATTTTATCTTCAAACGCCTCTAGCCTATGCACCAACTCGGGAGTCCACACGATTGGTTGATTGAGTCTGCACCTTCCCACACTATCAACTAGCCTCATGATCCACTCATACAACTCTAACATGAAGGTCGCGAAGAAGATCTCGTGGATCTCCGTATATATGTAGCGATCCAGCCACCTCTCTTTAGATATTTGTGGGTTTCTGTTTTCCTGTACCACGAACTCGTTCAATTTCTTATCCAACCACTCTCCAATCTCTTTCTTCGTAGGGTTCCAGTGTTCCGACATCAGACATCCCATAGGCAGATCCCAGTCCCGGCAATGGAACCATTTGTTGGCTTGTTGGGGGCCTAACCCAGGTTCGGAAGTGTATTAGCCAAACAAATCCCGCACTACTGGCAGGTGCTAGAGCCAGGTTTCCACACCCTTGGGATGTCTAGATGTGGTCAAGAGGGGGTCATGAACCGTTCTATGCCCTTGCGCTACCCTGTACTATTATCAGGCTTCTGCATAGATCTGCACCTATGTGCTTTGTTATTAACGAGTTTATTATAGATCAGATTTGATTATTAAGGTCTTTAAGCAAACATTTAACAGTAATAACCAGTGCGTGCAATCATACATAAGCATAAATTTCGAACATAAACATATAGATCATAACAAATGCATAAACTAGAATATATCTAGATCTGCAATAATTTAGAGCCAACTTATCCTTATTAATGTCTTTGCTTCAGTACAACCCATTTCTTACCTTGCACACTTAGCTGTAGGGGTCCGTGCACATAGCTGCAGACTCTACTAGGCCTCCATGCACATAGTTTCAGAGCCTCTATCCACCTACTAACACCCTCGACTTAGACTTACAGATGTAGAGAGAATATTGCCTTCATAAACCCATACCATTAAGATCCAAAACAAAAACTGCCCTCTAACCATAGAGCCTTGCTCTATTTATACATTTCCATGGTCCACAAACCATGGGTAGGTTGACTCACTTTCTATTTTCTTACATTATTTTCGGGCGGACAACCCTTTGACTTGACTCACTACAATTCGCGCTCCATGCACCTCACAGAGCCTTTACCATACTATTACCCAAAATTGTGGACTTTGAGCCCAAAAACCATTACGTGGGGCCTCCGCTACCCAACATGATCCTTTCTAAATTAACACTTTAGTCCTATTGGAAAACCTATTCACCCCCAGCTCTATTGTTTCACATCTCTCTTCTAATTGATCAATGAGAGTTCTTTTAGTCAAAACATTCTTGACTTCCAAGATGGTGGTAGTCCTGTCACTAATTCCTAATTCTTCAAGTTCATATTCATTCTTTGAATTTAGGAATTTGATGATATTGGAGGCTTCTGTAGGTATGTCTCCCAGCTTTTCCCTTACTTGAACAATGGTTTCAGTGGACTTTTGTATCAATTCTTTCTATTCAAAAATGATTTGGATGCATGGAAAAATCTCATTCATAGAATCTAGAATACCCATCCAAATGGTTTCCTTGGCTTCAGTTAAGGTATGACCAATTGATGTATCCTTCTCCACCTTCTTTAACCTCTCTAGCAACCTTTGCAACTTTTGCACTTCAACTAGACGAGAAGCTTCAATTCTGGCCTTATGTTCTAGAGCTTTGAGCTTCCCTTGCAATGTCTTAATTTTTTCTGACTGGATTGACATATTCTTCGGTGACCTACTCAGCACTTGTACTTTGATTTGAATAAGTTTCTGCAACTTTTGTTCCTGTAGCTTTGAGCTGAGTGATGGGTATGACATCTAAGGGGATTAAGGCCATCCCTTGACTTTGTTCTTTCTCTTTGATCATTTTCTCCATTTTTTCCTCCATCTATCTGATATGAATGTTCTACTCTATGATTAGCTTCATAATGTCAACCTTCTGTGTTTCATTTTCTTCAATGTCTTTATTCAAGTGATCCTCTATGGCTGGCAATTTCAACTACTTTCTCAATGCTACAATATCAAGATTTTTCTTCTTGATTACCTCCTCTATAGTATTTATATCCTTAGGATCATATCCTATATTGACTACCAAATCTTCCAAATATTTGATCCTATTTTCCTTTTCTAAAGAAGACATCTTTTCCATTTTCAATTGGGACTGAATATTTGCATATGAAACCTACATCTTAGACAATGACATGGGAGTATTAGTTAATGAAATAATCTCACCAGTCTTTTTATGCATCCCCATTTGATCAATGGGATGGATACCTTTGGTGTTGAATTCAAATGTTGTACTCGTGTAATCTATTGGTGTTTTAGGATGTGGAATTTTAGCCTAAAGGAAGGCCATTTGCATCTTTCCCTGCTTTGTGTCAAAAACTAATAATAACCTGCTCTTTTAGCTAGAATTATGCTTCCAAAACTAATTGTAGGTGTTGTTCTTAAAAATTTCATTCTTAAGTTTGATATCTCGATACCTTTAAAAAACATTATTTTCCTTTCCTCCTTGGACATATTGAGAAGATAGCTCTATATCCTTTTGACCATGTGAAATCTAAGGTCCAATAGGAGATGCAACAAACTTGCTCCTTCTAGGTGGTGAGTCTACAATTATGATGGCATCTTGGTCTTCTGTTTCCTTTTCTTCATCTGTCCTAGGAGTGATCTTTGCTCTTTCCCTATAACTCATTCAGAAATCTTTAGCCTCACTACCTATTGTTGATGATTATCCCTCCTTTCTTTGTCTTTTACTTGCTTTCTCCTTAAGAGTAGGAGTCTATAATTTTGAAGTAGAAAACAGTTGTTCTTAAGCTTCTTGCAATGTATTCTCTTCCCACTCTGATTGATTTGCATATTTTTCTATCTCAGGCCTTGAGGTGTGGATATATGGAGTAGATTTGTTCTATACTGTCAACTTGGAAATGATACCCCAAGGGTCATAACACCATGCAAAACTCAAGATAAATTTCATCTCTTTAATATTTTTGTCTGCCTCTTCTCCTACTGACCTAGTATTACATATGAATGTGCCCACTTGTGACTTTATCTGAAACTGGGAGTTCTTTTTTGCCACCACAAAATTAATATCATCTGAATTTAAAATGTGTCTGATGTATTCCACGGAAACCACACTCATGGGGAGGTATTTTGGTAGCTTGTGTGGTTCTAATTCACATCCATAAACTTTGATTTCTATATAATTTTGGTAGAAATACCAATCTCCAGTCCTACCTGATCTGTAAAATGCAGAATCCTTTTGATGTCCTCATTGATTATGGGTTGTGCTAAGCTATTTAAAACATTCATAGGTGGGTGAAAACATTCTTCAATGAACTATTTGTATGAGAATTCTTGCTACTCTTTCATTACTTAATAAGTCCAAAATATCACAGGTTTATGATTTCCCTCTTCATCTAGCTTTTTCATAGAAAAACTAAACATGTCTGCTTGATAATAAATAATCATATAAATTAAAATTGAAGTGTAATTAAACACATGTTCTGTTGGAAATTTTAGAAACTTCTCATGGATGTTATCAACCAAGAATTCGCTGAAATTGAACAAAAGAGATGGTTTTCTATCTGTGGAAAAGATGGAAAGGAAGCCTAGACTGGTTTCATCTACCCACTGATTAGAATACTAACCCAAAATGTATGAAATTATGGTTAGAATCTATTTAGCTTGATCAAGGAAGATTGAGGAAGGGTATGGAGGGTTCTTCTTTTGTAATTGGGCTATGGAGGGTCCTTCTTTAGTAATTGGGCATTTTTTCGTAAGAAGATCTCAAAACTCTTGGCTCTTGTAGCACAATCAAGCTTCTGATAGAGTTGGGTGAGGGCTTCTAAGGAGAATGGGGCATTGTTTTCCATAAGGGCAGCTAGCATCATCTGGTTTATAGATTGGGCAGTAATTGTAAACAAGATCTCGACAGATGGGGTCATAATGGATTTTTGACTAGGAACATAGCAGACTTGGCATTTCCTAGTGAATTCAGGGGCATGGAAGGTTAGAGGGAAAATACAATGAGGAATATTGTACTCCCAGAGTCCAATTTCATCTATTTTATCAACGTGTTTGTCCTCGAGCCAATAATAGAGCTCTAAACATTCACAGTCACATTATGTTTCACTAATCCTATAATCCTTCTCAGCTAAAGGAATATGATCTAAGTCTATGGATGGAGGGATTAATGGATTAACAGGGTTCTCCTAGTTTTTTCTCTTTGGAGGCATATTTAGAGTAATGAATGATAACTATAATAAAAGGGAGAGCTTATTGGAAACAATTTGAGGTTATGAGCCATTAGGGGGAAAGGACACAGAGAGGTGACAATTTTGATCTCATTCAACGAATGTTTTGAAATTTGTCGCTTTGTAGAAAACTATGAATTATGGAGAATAAGCAAGTGAAAAGTTGAAAAAGGATGGTTCCAAAGTTTTTAAAGGCAGAAAGGAAATTTTTGTTGGAGGTTTGGTGTGGGACCATTGAAAACAAATGGTTACCCTAGAAGGCAAAATGAATGCCTAACAATAATTATGTGGGGAAAGCATTTAATTGGGCAACGACTATGAAATGTGGTACGACATGAATGGCGGAGGTTTCGTGGTAGGGACACGGTAAAGTGGATGAGGGAGAGACGTTTCTATAGGGGGTAGAAGGCGTTAAGTGGTATCGGTAAGGGGGGGTGCCAAATGAGGGGAAGGTGACACATATGGATGGGGCCTGATGGAGAATACCGCCTTTTTGGAACCCCCCCGGTGGTAAATCTAGGATGGAGAGGGGGGGATGAAAACAAATGAGGGCTGTTGATTGTGAAGGGTGGAGAATATCGATGTTTTGAATGCAGCCTTTTTTAACCATATACGACAAAACAAACTTTGTCAATATGCACCTTTGATTTCTTGATTTTTAACTTAGGATAAAGCTTGAAATAAAAAACATGTAAAAAACACTTTATCCCCATCGTGCCTTTCTTTTACATAATCACTAAAACTTAGGGTAAAGGGCACATAAGTACATTTATAAAACAAACTATTTATGCCTACCCTTTAACTAAAATAACATTTTTATTCTTATAAAGGGATGCACTTAGACTAGCAACCCCATATTATTTTCTTTTATGAAAAATGAAAAAACTAGTGAATCCTATCCCTTATTTTTCCTATTGATTCATTTTTAAACAATTGAATCAATGCCATTTTCTACCTAACTACTGATTTACCAAGATTAAACTGTTTGGAAAATATTTATTCTCTAATCTAGTTTACAAAAATTCAAAACATGTTTAACCATGATTATACTGTATGATTAAACAAATAATTAGTCATTGTGGCATTTTTAAACAAGCTACACACAACCTTTATTCATCAATCATGAAGAAAACTATCTATCAATAGTGCCATTTACATTTGCAACACTTTCACTATTATTTTCTTTTTGTTTTTCTTACTTTTGATGGGGTTTAGCCTTTTATTATTTTTCAATGTTTTTTTGTTTCCCTTTTTTTTGTATTTATACCCTCTTTTCATTTTTATTCTATTTTTTCTTTTATTTGGAAATCATTTGCAAATTGACAATTATTTACAGTATAATGTTTTTTAGATAAAATACTCAATCACCTTGAGATCCTATAAATTATAAGACACTAAAAGTGGCTCCAGGTAGGGATTTCACTCTCCTTGTGAGCTGCCAAGAGCATTTGATCAGTAGCCCTGAGTGTTCCATTTTGGCAATATCTACACCTGATTTTTTTGTCGTTGTTGGAATAATTATGCCTACATATCAATCAAAGCTTAGGGGCTTCTCTACAGGATTCAACTTCTGTCAACAAGTCACCCAATCAAAATAATAAAAACAATGATATTTACAAAGGTTTGATGTAAGAAAACCTTTACTGTGAAGATAAATGATGCTTCATCGTTCTGCCATTCAAAGGTCCACCAAGAATTTATGTTCCATCTAGATGTTTGAGGAAAAATGCATTGTTTCCTCTAAAAGCATCAATGGTATAAGGCCTCGTCCACATATTTTCAAATTTTCCATACTTTCCTTTCTCCTCTCTTCTGGAATCCCAATTTTAAACTCTATCACCCAAAGTGAAATCATCTGCTTTAGTTCTTCTATCAAAAATCTGTTTGATATTCTCCTGGATGACCTGAGCGTTATTGTAGACTTATTCCCTGGATTGTTGCAGTTAAATAGTCTAATCAATCCTCCTCTGGATGTCATTGGGCTCAACCTACAATTCATGAATTATCTTCATAACTGGAACTCCCAAAGAAGACGGAGAAACAACATACATCCCATAAACGATATGGTATGGTGACATGCCAATTGATTTCTTTGTTGTGATTCTATCAACCCAAGGTGCATTTATTAACTTGTTGTGCCATGACTTTTTGTTCTCTTCTAACATCTTTTTAATAATTTTTACCATACTCTTATTTGAGGATTCAGCCAACCCATTACCCTATGGGTAATAAGCATTTGAATGTCCTAAAGTACCATGGTACTTGTTGCATAATTATATCATCCCAAAGTGCACTTCTTAACTTGTTGTGGCATGAATTTTTGTTCTCTTCTAACAACTTTTTAATAATATTTACCAGAATCTTATTTGAGGATTTAGCCAACTCAATACCATGTGGCTAATAAGAAGTTGAATGTCCCAAATTAATATGGTACTTTTTGCAAAGGTCTATCATTTTCTTGGATTTAAAAGCTGTAACATTATCTATAATGTGCTTGTTGGGATAGCCAAATCTAGATAAGATATTGGTTTCCAAAAAAATTATAATAAAAAAATTAGTAGCCAATTCTAAAGGTGTGGCCTCAATCCATTTAGTGAAGTAATCAGTATCTGTGAGGATCCATTTGTGTTGGGCAGAGGATGATGGATGGATTTCTTGGCTTGCATTTCTTCCAAAGTTGTCGGGTCTCTCTCTCTAAGTTGATACTCCATGTCTAGATCAAAATCATCACGGAAATCAATTAAAGCTATACTAGGGAAGGGTTAGATGTCTGTGGGAATTGCATTGTAAACAATGTTAAACCGTTCACAGTATTCCTTCACAGATTCATTGGTTTTTCTTTTAAGTATTTTGTATTCATTTAGGAGTTGAAGTGGATTCTTCTTGATTTCCCATGTATCTAATAAATTTTGATGGAATGCCTCAAGGTTGACTATACTTCCTGCAGGTAAACTCCTAAACCATTTTTTTACATCACCTCCTAAACTTTGAGCAAACAATCTCATCTTTACATAAGCCTTATCTACTTCTTGAAGGTCAAAAACATCATTCATTTTTTCTATGTGTTGTTGAGTAGTATGAGAGCTAGTGTTATCAAATGTTAGAATTGTTTATTGATAGTCTACAGGCATAGAATTTAGCTGGCCTGGTAACACCAAAGGTGCATACTTATCTTCCATAGTTGCTGTGAGAATTTGACTCGAAGATGGACCTGTGGAAGGTGTAGTTGTAGTAACTACAGGTATAGGATGAACAACAGCCTAAGTTGTTATAGGTGAAAAATTAGAGACTATAGAATGAGTAGGACTAGGGGATTGTAGATTGACAAACTGGGAGGAATGTGTAGCCAAAGAAGTTGTTGCAATTGTTAAAGCTAAAAATTCAACAGATTGTTGAATATGAGCTTCTTTAATGGCTTGGTCCAAAACCGAATCTAGATCCTGTAATTTATCAAATTGTTGTAGGTATTCTAGATCAGGATCTAATTCAGGAGGATGAGCTTGGGGTATATATGTTTGCAATATAGCTTCATCAATGACAGTCTGATCTACAAAGCTCTCAGGATTTGATCTACACAAACTATGTTGGAACGACAAATCAAACTCTATGTCTTGAATAGTTTTAAACTTCTCAAGAAGAGAGTTTTTCCTTGACAATAGACTATTCTCATGAAGAGATTTGAACCAAGAGGAATGACTATTACTACCCTGGCTCTCTATAAGACTTCTCTTTCTCACTAATTTCCCTAGATTTTTGAAAAATTCAGCAGGGTTGGGGTCTGGGTGAGCTTTAGTGAAAATTATTTTAGGAGCTAGATATATTGAAAACTCATCACACAGCTAATAAATTTAAAAATTAATAACACACTCAAATATACAAAGATTACAACCTCATATCAGGTAATTCATTGTGATGTAAGAGCTTTAATTTATTGAAATACTGATTGAATACCATGGAATAATTATTTTCAATTTAAAAAGTATTCGTTCCCTAGTATGGTGGTGTTGTGGGGAAAAATGCCTATGCAGGACGATCCTATCCACCTAAGGTGTGACAGTGCCTTAGCAACAAACGAGTACAGCTATTCTGGTTTCTTCCTTTATGAAATGTGAAAGAAGGGAGATCAATAGACTTACCGGTGTCTTCCGTTTGTCCCTCGATCCGGTCTCTCTTCTCTTTGGGAGTTCACAACTACTTGCCTTCCTGCTTATCCAGCTTCAACTTCCTGCAAGATCACAAGAGAACAGCTACTTGCGACAAGAGAAGAACTCTACTCAAAGACAGATGTTCACATTCATAACTAGTTTAGGATTAGAAATAAACTAAACATACTAATACATTCATACATCAAAAATACATCAGCATATAGGAGAAACCAAGATAGCTTTATTGATGAATAACAAGGTTCAGGAAGAGATACAACCCAGAGGGCTCCAATCCAGCATCTCCTTCCCAGCAAATGGAATTCCTATCTTCAGCCCCTTCAAAGCATTAAGCACCCAATGATTCCAGTCTCAAACCAACAACAATTCTTTGCAATAACAAAATTCCAGCCCCTAGATCTCATGGAGGAGAGATCCATATATAGATGTTTGGAGAGTGGATGAGTCAGCTTGAGATCTGACTAGTGTCCTCTCCCTCTATCAGTTCTTGAGTCCACTTGGAGGTTCTTGCTTCCACTTGGAGATTTGGAACCTCTTACTCATCACCAGTCGAATTCCCTGAGGCAAGTGTCATTTTGGAAGCTTCCTGGGTTTTGACACCTTGAGAAATGAGCCTGCCACTTGTCCATTCTCGTTCAGCGTAGGTAGCTAGTGTTCCAATTGACATTCAATGCAGGTAGCTAGTGTTGGCTTTGACATTCAGCGCAAACAGCTAGTGTAGCCACTGAAATGATCCTGAATTGACTTGTTTTGAGTAGTTTTTGGTGGAGAACTGTTGTGAATTGCTGTGGTTTGTTAGCCTTGTTCCTCTATGGGTAGGAACAACATGTTTAGGGACTTTGGATCCCTTAGATTATGGACATTTCATGCTCAATGCTGTAAGGCACAAAAATGTCTATAACAGTTGCCCCCTAAAGTATGAGGCTATTTATCGGGTGAAATTCTTTATCAGGGGGATCCGAAGTTCATCCAATGCTGGGAGGAGACCTGTAATAAGATACAATACAATATATTATTTTTCATACTACTTTCATGATCTAGCTGAGGCGGGCATTCCCATGCTCAGCTTTATAAATTCATTTTTCTGTACATAGAACAGACAATCGTCTGGTGGTAGACTGATAATTTTGATGAAATTATCATCCTTTGAGTAGGATGATTATCTGCTGCAATGATGTACATGTCAATGTCTTTATTTTTCCTGAATATATATCGCAGCCCGGATGGATGAGACTAGATCCGGGGTCTTCAAACTCATTCGATCTTCACTCTAAGTACAAGTCGATCCATGTGAGAAATGTTCTGAAGTCGAACATGGAAAGACATCGCTTGATTACCGGTCAATGATGTAACCGTTAACAAGCGCGAGAGGAATCACCAATAATGATAATGACCCTCAAGGTACTGTAGTACAATTCACGTGGTGTGAATAAAGGACTTGGCGTCGAACACCACGCAAAATCTTTCGGTCGAAGGTCATTGATGTATACCTGTCGCCGGAAGTGAGAAACTTGCCATTGTGGCATGCAAGCTTCAAAGTACTGAAGGGGTTGTTCCTAGATCAAATTCTTGGATAATGAGCTGATGTCGACAAGAAGCGATCCATCACAGGAGGGCCTTAATGAATCCCACATCAATGACACGGAACGGAGCTAATGATTTTAATGGAGGTGAAAACGATCTGTGACATATGATTCAGGGTGGCGGTCATGAAAGGATGAAGGATAATGTATGGCAGTGGACGGGACACGGTTGACTTTTCTAAATGACTTCTCTTGAACATATGGCGACACTGATGCGATGGATTGGTAGCATTACCCCAAATATGGATGGTATGGCGAGACCATGGATGTGACCGGTGAATGAAACAACCCAACCCGATTGTGGTACGGAGGAAAAGTGTCATGTTCAAGAGCGACTTGCTACCATCAAAGTTTTCTTTAGTTTCTCCCAATTTTTCCCCAGTCATTACTGACCAGTACCTCTTTATTTTTGTCAAGCTTGAGGAGGATAACATATGCTTGTTCTATAACCTGCCCTTCGGGCAAGCCCATCGCTATGTTTTAACGAGCCTAGCGATAGTGAAACTCGTTCTCGTCTAAAGACAAGTTTGTCGCTATTTAATGATTTTAATGAGTCTAACGACAAGGATAACTCGGTCCTTTTCATTTTTAGAGAGTCTGAAAAGGTACATAAAGTTAACTCCAAAATTCCTTTTTCGTCATCTAATCCCTTAAGTCCGAAAAAGTATAAAACAATACAGAAGGGATGAGTTTTCGATAGTTTTAACGAGCTGAACAAAACAAGCGCTCGATCTTTTTGTGCAATAATCCCTCAGGTCCAAAAAGATTAAAATCTAGAGGAGGGATAGCTCTTCCGGTCGCTTTAACGAGCTGGAAGGCCAAAACTCGGCAATCTTTTCATATTTTACGAGTCAGTTGAAAAGAGCTTAAAGAAGACTCGTCTTTTGAGGAACGAGTGATAAACAGGGTTAGCAGCTGATTCCAGGTACAGGTTGGAATTTTCCAATCACGGCAGTGTCACAAGGATGGCTAGGTGAAATCACTCTTCGCAGCTGTTCCTCAAAATTGGTAAACAATCATATGGAGGTGAACGATCGGCCAAATGAAAAGTGGAGGTGACGGTGCAAACACGATCAAGGCTTTAATGGCTGATGATATTACATTCACAGTGGTTATTTACCGGGATAGTTCATTTTTTAATGAGCTTAAACGCGGGTGGAAACATTTGCTCGATCTTACGTTTATTTTTTAACGAGCATGAATTACGTGCTAAAACTGCTCGGATCTTGCGTTTATTTTTTAACGAGCATGAACTTTGTGCTAAAACTTCTCGAAATACCAGTCATATGATAAGAGTGTCTCATCAAGATTCTATTTTTTATGGAGCTTCATCTCACTAAGCTTTGCTCCGCATCCTTTCTTTATGCAAGTTAGGAAACGGCTAACCCAAAAAACAGATAAATAACCGCTCTTTGCTTGCACTCCAAAAGGTTTGCATGCCCCCAGGTATAAAGTACGATTTCAAGGTTACCTCTACTTCTTTTCCTTCAAAACAAACTATTTTAAAGAGAGAGGCTTACCTCTTTTAGGTTACCCAAAGATTGTCTCGTTAATCTTTCAAACAAAACACTTCCTCGGCAATGTCTACCGAAATAGACAGAGGTGAGCGATGATGCCCGTCAACTCACATAACTTTGACAAAAGAATCTTATTCTAGAATAACCCCTCTTCCTCTACGGACGGGGTACAGACTAGTCATATTCTCCCGTGGAAACCTACTCTATACCCAAAGTTTTCCTGCCGAAGCAGACCAGGATGCATGCCCCCTGGGTTCCAGTCATATCCTCCCGGATTACTCGCACTCATCAGGAGGACGGACCGTGGGTTGAGACACTTCTTGCGTGAATAGATCATTTAGGGATGGTACATGACTATTTGCGATGCGTGATCCGGGAAACGAAAGTTGGTCTACGAGCTTGACCACTCTTCCTTCATGCGAAAAACACATTACTCTAAAGAGTGAGGAGACTATAGCTCCCATGCAATATATATAGTCTCGTCCGAGGAGTAGGTTATAATCCAAGGGTCCTTGAACGACCATCACGTTCATTTGAACGGTCTTCCCTTTCAATGTTATAGGCACATTGGGGAGGATCCCTAAAGGTCGACTGGTTCCTTTATCAAAGCCTGATAGATTTCTCATTTCAGGCAAAAGTGCTGGCGAACCAAGCGTTTTCCAAGCAATAGAGGAAAGGATACTCATAGATGCCCCCTCATCAATGATAGTGCCAGCCATTACTATTCTGTATATTTGAACAATAATTCTGAATGGTATGCTTGCTGGCAACCGGGGTCTGCCTAGTTGGTTCCAATCAAAGGACACAACCAGGTTGCTTGGTGGTGGGACCGAATAGACGGCCGAATATCGCTCTGACGAACTTCCCTCCTGCGATAAAGGAATGGGGGCATTGCCCCCTTGTTCATCAGAGTCAGTGTTGATGAAGAGAATTTGGACGGTGTCGTCTTTATTCTCCTCTGTGATGGTATCATTCGAAGATAGAGCCTCTGAAGGCAAAACCGGGTCAACTACCGTCTCAACCTTTTGACTTTCGTTAGGCATGGATCCAAACGGTTCATCTTCAATGATAGGTGCTTCGGCTGACCACCTGGGTGGGCCAGCCGCGTTCTCAACTAGTGAAGGACTTGGTAGGAGTTTTTGATATCCAGGAGGAAGTTGCGCTCGTAAAATCGGTCGATCTTCCAGAACTCTTTTAGCCTCGTCTAAGAAGGGACAACGGTGGATGGCGTGATCGCCTTCACACAGTTTGCAGGGAAATCTAGCTTTCCCTCTCTGTCCTGGGACTTCACTTTCACTAGTCGACGGTGAGCAGTCAACATGGCTATCAGAGGTTGATGCTACCGAATTGTGCAAACGGGGAGACCAGTCCCTTAGTATTCGAGGGATACAGGGACAATCTCTGTAGAAGTGGTCTCCCTTGCATATGACACATGGCGATTTAGGCCTGGTCAGTACTGTGTGTGGATTTTTGTTAGACGACACTTGTTTGCCCCCAGTCGCCTTTGGCTCCTTCTTCTTCTTCTCTTTCTTCTTCTTTTCCTTCTTCTCCTTAGGAACCTGGTTTTTTGTTTTACCAGTTCCGTCAAGCGAAGAGGAAGGAGGAGAGGAAGATGAAGTAGAAGGCTGGTGGGCAACTCTGGTCTGGTCTAATTGTTGACTCGACTGTTCAGGAATGGTGGTGTTCTGAACGACATTGGTTGAAAAGAGCCAGACTGGCAGGCCAATTGTCAGTCCTGGAAGCGACAATGTGGCCATGTGGGGCGCACCAACATCTCCCCAAGAGGAGAAGGGACTAGGATTTCCATCAAGGGGAATTCCTTGGTTGGTGTGCTCCATTTTTTCAACCTAAAGATCAACGCAGGAATTGAAGGGTGATTGTTTCGTTTAAAATAAATTTTAACGACGCTTTAGACACAACTTGCTTTTTCAATTTTAAAGAGTCGAGAAAAAGCTAAAGATGACTCTAGTCTCCTTTGATGTTTTAACGAGCTCGAAGTGACAAATGCTCGGATGGAATTTTTCTATTATAGAGTCTGAAAAAGGCCAAAAGGAACTGCTCTGGAGTTCTAGGCAGAGGGTGTGCCAAACTTTTCGCAAAACCGCAGAATACTTTTTAGGGTACGGGCGGTCGATCTTCCTGAATGCTGTGTTCAGTGCATTGCGATCAGTAGGGCGGCCGACACGGCTTCCTAAGGATACAGGTTTTATGCCTATAGGGGTCTCCCAATATATACGCGACGGTACGTGGGAGCACAATCCATACTGGCGCTATCATCCCTCAGGAGGAATCACCCACCATCCACGAGATCGACAGTCACCAGGCTTAACGACGCCGGAACACGTCTCTAGCCTAGACCTCTATGTTGTGCGTTATGTTGCAAAGCGTTGTTAAGTTCATTCAATTTATTTTAGGTTGATCTTTTTAAAGTTTGCCTTTCAAGGTTCACCACGAGATGTATGATACAAATTCCTAAATGCAGTCTAAAGATGATAAGCAAGCTTTATATCTTTTCAACTTTGAAAATCCTAGCTACTAAGGGAAAAGAAAGACACCATCTTTTCTCAAAGAGCAATCAGCACACTCTAATTCACTTTTCCTAAATCCAACATGCAAACTATCAAATGCAAATGCACAATGCAGTTGTTTGTTTTCCGCTTTCTTAGTATTGATGCCTACAAAGAAAGATTTTTGTACAACTTTGAATTTTCTTTTAAATGATCAACACAAACAAGTTTACTTTTTCGAAATCAGAGAAGATAGAAGAGATTACAACACTTAACGATTTTCGAAATGAAGACTTGTTTTGACACTTAAAAGAGACAAACTCAAACCAATAAGCAAAAGCAAATGTATAATCAATCTGCAAACAGCCAATGAACTCTCTTCTAAGATCACAATCAACAGATCTGAATCAAGGGCTACAAGATGACTATTTCACTCATGCAAAGGAAAACTGTAACTGACACCACAAACACATAAAAAAACTCATAGTCTTTTTGTACAAAAGGAGGCGAAATCTAAGCAGAGAAAAGGAGTTATCAGACTGGTACCTATGCTGGTTACAGGTTGCAAAAATCAGAGATCAAAACAAGGCAAAACAGAGCAGAGAACCCCAGCTACACAAGAGCAAACTAGTTCAGCGCAACCTCAACACAGGGGTTTTGACATTCAGCGCAGGTAGCCTTCACGGGACTCTCGTTGAAATGCAGAATCCCTTCACTGGGTCTGCGTTGAAGGAGAAACTCTCGTTTCCCTCAGGTTCTGGGTCACAGATTGCTCTTTAATTCACTGTTTTAGGCCAAATAAAAGCAACAAGCAAGGTGTAATCAAAGGGATGCTTTGAAGGGCTACTAAGATCTATCACAAGGATCATCAAATCATTTATAAATCCATTGTTCAGATCATAGACAAGTCCAGCAATTGGATCAAAGCAGCAACTGTCTACTTTGCATCTGGGAAAGATGCAGTTCGATTGTTGCTGTCAAGTCTATGAAACAAACAATGATAGAAACACAAATAAAATGACTAAACACATTTTCCCCAGTGGAGTCGCCAATTTGTTGTGGGGAAAAATGCCTATGCAGGACGATCCTATCCACCTAAGGTGTGACAGTGCCTTAGCAACAAACGAGTACAGATATTCTGGTTTCTTCCTTTATGAAATGTGAAAGAAGGGAGATCAATAGACTTACCGGTGTCTTCTGTTTGTCCCTCGATCCGGTCTCTCTTCTCTTTCGAAGTTCATAGCTACTTGCCTTCCTGCTTATCCAGCTTCAACTTCTTGCAAGATTGCAAGAGAACAGCTACTTGCGACAAGAGAAGAACTCTACTCAAAGATAGATGTTCACATTCATAACTAGTTTAGGATTAGAAATAAACTAAACATACTAATACATTCATACATCAAAAATACATCAGCATATAGGAGAAACCAAGATAGCTTTATTGATGAATAACAAGGTTCAGGAAGAGATACAACCCAGAGGGCTCCAATCCAACATCTCCTTCCCAGCAAATGGAATTCCTATCTTCAGCCCCTTCAAAGCATTAAGCACCCAATGATTCCAGTCTCAAACCAACAACAATTCTTTGCAATAACAAAATTCCAGCCCCTAGATCTCATGGAGGAGAGATCCATATATAGATGTTTGGAGAGAGGATGAGTTAGCTTGAGATCTGACTAGTGTCCTCTCCCTCTGTCAGTTCTTGAGTCCACTTGGAGGTTCTTGCTTCCACTTGGAGATTTGGAACCTCTTACTCATCACCAGTCGAATTCCCTGAGGCAAGTGTCATTTTGGAAGCTTCCTGGGTTTTGACACCTTGAGAAATGAGCCTGCCACTTGTCCATTCTCGTTCAGAGCAGGTAGCTAGTGTTCTAGTTGACATTCAACGCAGGTAGCCAGTGTTGGCTTTGACATTCAGTGCAAACAGCTAGTGTAGCCACTGAAATGATCCTGAATTGACTTGTTTTGAGCAGTTTTTGGTGGAGAACTTCTGTGAATTGTTGTGGTTTGTTAGCCTTGTTCCTCTAGGGGTAGGAACAACATGTTTAGGGACTTTGGATCCCTTAGATTATGGACATTTCATGCTCAATGATGTAAGGCACAAAAATGTCTATAACAGGTGGCCACTATGTTTTCGTTATTTATTTTTGAGGTTGAGGGAGTAAACACATAGGGAAACATAAAAACCACTTTGGAAGCTGGGATCTAGCCCTGCTAGCTTTAGAGAGGGATCTCTATGTGAAATCTAGCTATGTCTGCTGTAAATTTTAGGCTAGTTATTATTGTACTGATTGTTTTTTATTGGATTCCTAGGTTGATTAAATTGTTATTATTCCATTTGGCTATGGAGTTTAAAACTTAACAGATCTGTATCAAATTTTAAAGGAGTTTCACAGGGTAAGCTAGGTTTCACTAGTTGGCTCTTTCATAATATTAAATGGATTATGAAAGACCAGAAATGTAAGATTCAATAAAAACTAAGGAGGAATGAAGGATTCCTTAATTTTACCTCAGGAGAAAACATATAAATTACTAACAGCCAAAATAGGTTGCTCTAAACAACATATCCTATTCATCATAGTTTCTATTATGTAATTAAGTTTTTCAGAAATGACATAGAAAGGACACAATGATTAAACAAATTAACAGAAGAAAAATATCACCAATTCGTACACCGCATGAATCCTATGAAAATGTCCTTGTATTATTGATGCTTTTAGCAACTTGGAAATTACAATTCGCACAGGAAAATTATATTCAACAATCAACCCTTAATAGTTCAAATTGTGAAGTATTTATACAAATAATTACAAAATAATTTCAAAATCGCTATCTTAACATAAAGTGTATTATTAGCATAATTCTAAAAAATAAAATTGATCTTTAGCAAAAAGATAGGAAATGTAGACAGTTGCATGAATGGGTGGATCTATTTTGGTGGATTCGGTTACTGAATCAACCTAAAACTATGTTACACTGATGTGCTAGTTGTTGTGCTGGATGCATCCGAATGACCTTTAATCCAATAAATCACATAGTTCCTCCCACATTTTTTCATCTAGAATGGTTAACTTAATTACCCTTCGGTAAATCTCATCAACCTCAATATATTTTGCAAATGTTGGCTTTACTGTGAAGACATGTTTTACCTCATTCTGGATATAGAAGTCATTTTCCATAGTCTCTAAGAATTCTCTTGCTGTCATGCTGCCTTTTATACCACTGAATTTGATGTTGCTTCTAGCCACTTCCTTCATCTTCAGAACATAATATTCTTGGGTAATCATCTTATCATTAATCACATATATGCTGGGAAATCCTATCTAAATTAATGCTTCAATCCTGTTGGAAAACCTATTTAGTCCCAACTCTAGTGTTTCACATCTCTCTTCCAATTGATCAATGAGATTTATTTTAGTCAAAACTTTCTTGACTTCCAAGATGGTGGCAGTCCTATCACTAATTCCTAATTCTTCAAGTTCATATTTAGTCTTTGAATTCAGGAATTTGATGATATTGGAGGCTTCTATAGGCATGTCTCCCAGCTTTTCCCTTACTTGAACAATGGTTTCAGTGGCCTTTTGTATCAATTCTTTCTATTCAAAAATGATTTGGATGCATGGCCAAATCTCATTCATAGAATCCAGAATACCCATCCAAATGGTTTCCTTGGCTTGGGCCAAGGTCTGACCAATTGATGTATCCTTCTCCACCTTCTATAACCTCTCTAGCAGCCTTTGCGACTTCTGCACTTCAGCTAGACGAGAAGCTTCAATTCTGGCCTTCTATTCTTTCAGAGCATTGAGCTAGCCCTACAATGTCTTAATTTCTTCTGACTGGATTGACATATTCTCAAGTGGCTTTGTGACCTATTCAGTGATTGTAGTTTGAGTTGAAGAAGTTGTTGCAATTGTTGTTCATGTGGCTAGGAGCTATGTGATGGGTATGGCATCCAAGGGGACTAAGGCCATCCTTTGAATCTATTATTTCTCTTTGATCATTTTCTACATTGTTGCCTCCATCTTTCTGATCTGAATGTGCTGCTCTATGATTAGCTTCATCATGTCATCCTTATGTGTTTCATTTTATTCCATCTTTAGTGAAGGGATCCTCTATCGCTGGCAGTTTTAGTTGCTTTCTCAATGCTGCAATATCAAGATTTTTCTTCTTGATGATCTCCAACATTTATATCTTTAGCATCATATCCTATCTTGACTACCAAATCTTCCAAAGATTTTGTCATATTGTCCTTTTCTAAAGAAGACAGCTTTTCCATTTTCAATTGGGACTGAATGTTTGCATAAATAGAAAAGGGTGAGGTGAGCACACACTTGGAGATCAGCGCAGACACTATGCATCAATATGTTACTCATCTAGCTACACTCAAGACTATTATGTGCACGTTATCAAATGAGATATTTAGAGGAGACAAATCAATTTACATGGATGCAATCGAGGCAAGACTTCGCTTCCAGAAGAATGTCACCACAAAATACATGGACACCATCATAGACTATGAAGCTTGGAATCAGTTTTCCACCATCAATCATCGTGAGGATGTCGAAGAGTTGGTCTTCCCATAGATGTCTGAGTCTTAGTGATGTCTTGCATGGATTACTCAAGCCTATTTTGTCTCACATGGGTACATTTGTAGATTGTAATGTAACATCTTATAAAAGTGAAAGAATAAGTGTTGATGGTCGAATGTAATAGTCATGTAGTAGTTGAAGAATCATGAGGGTAGGTGAAGAGTCACAAAGGGGAATTTCAAGGGTCATTGTTGGCTTGATGGGCCCTGACCCAGGTTCAAAATTACGAAACCAAGAAAATCCCTACACTATTGTCCCTTTTGGCATCAATCTATGGAGCACGGACTGAAGTCTTACCTAAAGCAGTATGGGGGGATGCATGAACCAATTTTCGTCACCTTGAGATGGTTGTGATGTCGGTTTTTAGATGTTTTCTCTAGCTTCACATAGATCGATAAGCCCTTTAGTGCTTATCAATGTACTTCTCTTATTCTTCCTTGGAGCCTCTGCGAAAGTCTCTAGTCATCCATTCCATACCCTAAATAGATAGATCAGGTGCTGACACGCTTCTGTAATTAGTCTTACTTCTGTGTCTACTCGGATTAGCTTAAGTATTGGTTATTTTTAACATGTATTAGGGTTATATTTATGTAAACATATATTTTCACTTGCGTTCATATGACAAAGTGAAATACATAGATTCGTGCATCAATATAGCAATAATTCATAACCCCAATATTCACATAGCATAATCACAACATTTATAATAGAAGTAAAATAACGCATACACAGATGGAAAGTACATAGTAAATTTAGAATACTTCTCTTTATGGATGATTCAGATTCCCAATATAGGTTCTATCTACCCTACGAACACAGCTCAGGGGTCTGCACACTCAGCTGCGGACTTCTACCCTAGGCCTCTACACACTCAGCTATAAAGCCTCTTCCTATGCTAAGACTCTTGCTCTTATCTCTTTACAAAATCATCAAGTACTTCTACTTCACTTCTCCCTCTACTCTACCCTCGTAGACTCCTCTTAAAACCTCCTTTTTATACAATCCCATGGTTTGCGGACCAAGGGAAGATCTCCAAAACCAACACAACCTATCTAGAATAAGGGCGGAAAACCATTTTTTACTTTAGATATATTCGTGCTTCGCAACCAAAAAATGCAAAGACTTTACATTTATTTATACAACTTCGAGCCGTCTGCCCCAAAACTTGGGTTTTTAACCCTAAAATTGACCACCAGGGGATCCATTCCCAATGGGCCCCCAACAAAAACATGGCGAATAGCCCTCAAGTCACTTAGCTGGCGCAAAGACCTTGTTGCGAAGACCTCCCAGCTTGACTTGGACAACGGCTACCTCGGTGACGCACTGTGTTTCGGCCTGCTTCATCTCCTCGACCAACTACTATGTCATCGGCCCTACACTGTTAGACTTAATCTTCTACTAAGTCTCCTGCAAACTAGCCAGCCTGCCTTCAATAGTGGTCGTGATTAGGTAGGCCTTGTCCAACCAATGTTTCATGCAAGCCTTCAGCATAGCTTCCTTATGTTGAGCTGCATCTACCTGCTCTTTCAACACCTTGGCCTCCTAAAGCTTAGCTAACCTCTTTATGATGGTGATAATGCACATTGTCTCTTTTACTTCATCGTAGCACTACTGCAACTCTCGTGCTTCTATTTCCAGTCTATGTACTGTACGTTCTTCTTGTGGGCAGGTGACTACCTCGAGGGACTACTCAAAGAGTGTGGTACAGTCCTTTACTACACTATCCACCGATGCTACTACTTCTTTCACAATGGTCTCATGCTGCTCTCTGATCTTTGGTGGAGTGGAAAGTTGGGCCTTCAACTGCAATTCTGCAATTTTGAGGTTCAGCGCCTGCTGAACCTTTGTAACTCTGTGCATGCGTTGCACACTCTAGGAGAAAGTTTCTGAACCTACACATCCACTGGCTCAGCCTCAGGAATTTCCAGCTCTAGGACAGTCTGACATGGTTCATCCACAACCTTCGTTATGCACTGATTCTTTTCTATGAGGTCGGTCACAAGGTTAATGGCAGAGTCTCGCTACACAACCATCTGGGCGTTGTTGACCTTTTGTTAGCTGATGATTTGCAATGCACATTTTCCATGGGTCCAAAGTTTCATGATCACACCATCCTACAATAGGTAAACCACCTCATTCGATAGCACGACCAGGTTGAGTCTTACTCCCTTGAGTGTGCTGACAATAGGTCTGTCAACTTCAGCCTTTGTTGTTAGTGCTCCACCCAGCAGCACTATTGCTCGGGGGTCCCTTATGTGCAGAATCTCAACAACTTCAGAGGTGCCAGGGGCCAAACTGGTGGGCGCCAAGCTGTTATGTATCTGTGATGTGTGGATCTACAACTCGCATAGACATGTCTGAATAACGCCCAGTGCCTACTGCTACTACTACTAAAACTACTATGGTAGTTCCACGGTGGCATCCTACACTGTATCTCCTACATCATTTAGAGTCCCCTCTGTTAGGGTAATTAGATATAGAGACGTCTTGTTAGCCTTGGACTTCTTCTGTGGCCCTACTTTTTCTAGACCTCTAGTGTGCTTGATACGAAATAGAGTCATCTTTGGGTCTACTCCACCCTGCTTCTTCTGTTTGTCCTCTTCTTCCTCTATTTTTGGTGAAGGTGATTCCTGAACTCCGTCAGAACCGTGCTCCTCTTATCCTGCCTACCCACTTGACTTCTATGTAGCAGCGCGCTATGCCTTAGCCCTCTCACCAACCTCCTTTCTCCTTTTCATGGCCAACTGTTCCACCTTCAGCTTGGATTCTTCCTTCTTCCGCTGTGTGACAGTCTTGATAGATCCCGTCGTCGAATCCATGGCATTG
Organism: Pinus tabuliformis; assembly: GCA_031772625.1. Lineage (NCBI taxonomy): Eukaryota > Viridiplantae > Streptophyta > Pinopsida > Pinales > Pinaceae > Pinus > Pinus tabuliformis. Next base: position 725,792,643 of record CM062820.1, on the reverse strand, counting down.
TGCGAACCTACCAACCAGCAGTCAAGGACTATTTCAATTGCATCATTGGTGGCCAAGTATGGCAGGTCATGCCATTTATGCTCAGGGTACTTCCACGGCCGTATTGACACATGGTGGAAGTCAGCTTTGAATTCCACGTATTCTTGTAACTTCTCAAAATTTGTAGGTTCCAACTGTGGCTTGTAGTTGATGTCCATATGTATGCTCATTTCCATCAAGATCCAGAAGATATTTCTATCCTTTATCTACTAAGGATCCTTCATTGCCCACAGTAAAGTGAACTTGACTGCCTCTGGTAGGTCCGGCGCGATTGGAGGGAATTAGCTATCTTCAGGTAGCTCGCACACAACCAAAACTATGGACAGTAATAGCCATGCATAGTGAAAGGTCTTACTATGATCTTGTGCCTCGTGGCAGTTTGCGAGGAACTCACCATAGAGGTAGTGCGCCTAGTTAAATTGGACTCCCTCCGCGCACTAGGCCACCAAAGCTATCACTAGTGTCAGCACTTCATCTGCGCAACACTTCTAGATCACCTTCCCTGCTAAGATTTGTGTTGCCACTTTGATCACAGGGTCACCGATATTTGAAATGGCATAGCCACGTGGCTTCTTTTCCATCTTGAATTTTTCCTTCATCACCTCGGCAAGAGCATGCTCGCCTGACTTTCTGCCAAATGCCATGGTTGGATTTTCTCCTGTGCATGGTAGCCGTGTGATCCTACGGATCAAAATGTCCATGATGGGTATCAACTCCTCCAGCCAAAGAAACCTATCATGCACCAAGCACATCAACTGCTTGATCACTACCACTATGATAGGTGCGCGATTGTAATGTGGCACCCATAGTAGGTTTAGCAGGCCCGCCTTGTCCACACCTTTCATCCACTTCCTCAACTCGAACACGGTTACTCCAGTATTTTTGTGGAAGACCCAATGCGTAAGTTGGTCTATCACTAAATGATGGAAGTGCTTCGTGTCTCTTAAGCCCCAGTCCTTCTACTACAAAAGGGGGACATGCCCCAAGCGCATCCCCTCAAAGATGATTTGGTCCAACAGGAGGGGTGTGTGTAGGGTGACTTTACTATCATTAATATCTTTGGGCACCTTCATCCTATCCCTGTGCAGAGGAATGTATTCAGGCAGCTTAGATATGGGATCTAGCCCCTCAATTTCAATGACCTCCACTTCTACTCCAATATCCTCATCATCCATGAGGATTTCTTCAACCTCTTCTTATGGCTCAAGGTCGATCATTTTTGCATTTTCTTGTGTGGTGGGTCTTCCCGAATATGGGTGCCTCCTAGGTGATGCATGCACTGGTGATGACATTTTCTATTTGTCCTTCTTTGGTTTTGACCCCTCCTAGGTTAGCATAAGCCTTGGCTAGGGTGTCCTGGGGGATTTAGGCACTTCTGCCCGTACTTCCGCAGGTGCAAATCTTGGGGCAACACCCTCTCCTACCATTTCCACCTCTAGAATAGCTCCCATGGCTATAACTACTTTAGCACTCATATCTTATGTGGGTGTCGACATGATGCTATGCAACAAATCCTATGTTGCATGTGGAAATGTCTCAAATGTGGAACTTGCTAGCAAAACTTCAAAGGTTTCACGGTTCATGTGCACCTAAGAGCTCAACAACTCAATTCTCAAAATGCCAAGTGCTTTTCATTGGGTAGCCACCTACAATTTATAAGTACTTTTAAATTCAAATCCGACCGTTCCCCCCAAAATTGGTTCATTAATGCTAGATTGGTGGCATATTTTCAAAGATATAGTCCATAAACTTTGACTTAAATGCCACCCCTCCCCTCCCCGCTCCCTTTGGCCATTTTTTCATTGTCAAATCATGAATAGTGACTTTAATGGTCACTTTTCGGCTATTTTATGTAGGCCTTCTACCCCAAAATTGACCCCAAGGGGACCCGTTCCCAACAGTCACCCCACCCTTTTCTATTTATTGAACCTTATAACTCATTGTAGAGGCTTTTGGGAGCCAAGATTCCTATAGGTGTAACTTAGATAAAGTTGGGAGTCTATTGTAATGAGCCTTGGCTTCTCCATAGTGTAGAGCTAGTATATCTCTTTGGAGGAGCAGGGTGCAGTGGCTGTAATGTTCTGTTGTCTAGACTAGTAATTGGACATGGTTATGTGTATGATTGGAACTTTCACTTTCTTAATATAATAGAGCCAACATGTTTCATGCATATGTTTTTATTGTATTTCAGTTGTCTTGGTTACTCTAATGATATATGTAGTTGTTTCCTTATGCATGTATGTATGGACTCTTTCTATATGTATGTATGAATCTTACTAAAGTGTGTTGTTGGTTTAAGCATCACTTTGGATCATTGGCTTCCCTGCTTTCCATCTTATGGTGTATCTTTGCTTGTTTGTTCCCTTTCAAGCTGCATGTTTCCACAGGTTTCTAAGGGGTGCACTCATTCCCCTGTCCATATGTTAGAACCCTTCATGCAGCTTCCTTGGCTTGTTGTGTTGGTCACGCCCTTGCTACCAATGAGGACATTGTGCTTTCCTCTACACGCAACCGTGGTCAAGGTGATATTGCATGACCCACTGCTGGGACTCCTACACCAAACGGTCTGAGGTCTAGTTAGGACTTCTTACCAGGGAGATCCCATGACATGTTGGCAGGTCCAACACCATCAAAATTTTGGTGCTAGAAGGAGGGCCAGATCACAAGATGAGTCCTCACATTTGTTTTGAATCTATGCATATATATCATGACTAACTTCAAATTTTCTCTTCTAGAGTGTATGTCTTATGGAAACAACTTTGAAATCTCATAAGAGATCTGGGATAACTTGTCACATAAAGCATACAATGGTAAACGCTACATAGCCTTGGTTAGGCACGTGGTTGACATTGTAGGCTCATGCAAAAGACATGAAATCTTTGAAGCTTACATGACCTGCACAATGCTCACAGACACGCTGCCACACTACCCAAAAATTCCATTCTTTCTCTCTCTCATCTCATTGCAGAGATAGGCTGTGCTTTCAATCATTTTAACCATAAAGCACTCAACGAAGAAATTATGAAATTATGAAAAGCACCTTATGAATCTGTTTAACAATTTTAAATGCGCTTTCGTAATCTTGCATACCGGTTTCCTAAAGATGAATTGATTGGGAATTTCTTGATGGAAGATTTGAGTATCTTCTTTACATATCCGAAAATATGCAATTCTTGAAATCATTCAAATATCACTCATCATACTTTGATGATGGAGTTGCGCAATCACAGGCAGGAATAGTTGTTGTAACATGTGATTGTCTGCCTTCAACTCATCAAATTGCTCCACCACTGCAAAGTGATGTGGGAGAACATGCACACACATCTGTTGAACTGTCACACCCTCCCACCCCACCTGCTCTTGATGTCTACACAAATTTGGCTTGCAAGCATGTTGGTTGTAATGTGGATTCATTCCCTCAACCTTCATCCCCACATTCCAGTGATCCTTTGGTATGTACTATCTTGTGTTCTTCCATTCTAGACTCCTCACCTATTGTGAACGAGGATCAAGTTGTCGATGGAGTTGGCATTTTGCAGCAACTTGTGATATCATTCATGATGAGTGTGTGCAAGAATCTAAATAACGATCCAGAGTCAAGGATGACTCCCTTCCATCCATGCCTCCTCTTCTTTATCCTAACATCCCTTGTGATTCTTCCACTACTAATTTTCCCTATGAAAACTCATTTCTCGATGTTTCTACTTATGAAAATTTGCAAGAAACATTATATCTCAGTATGTCATTACATTGCAGAGAGGACACGTCTCCCTCTTAAAATATGTCCAATCTATCATCTATTATTTCTAAGAACAAAGAGTGGGAACATCCTTGCTTCTCATCTACCACTTTGCACGATTCATCAAATCATGAGGATGTCGACGACCATCCTGAATTTTCTTATTATGGCTATCGTGATCTCTGTACTTCTTCATTCGATCATGTTGTTGATTCACTTGATGTTAATATGTCTAGGCCACTTCTCTCTGATGACCTACCTGTCGAAGAATTCGAAACCACACAGGATATCATGGTACTTCAGCCCAAGCTGATGGTTATGTCAGGCCCTCATTGTTCTAAGGTTGGTTTCACTTCCAATCAAGAAATTGTTGAAACACGCAAGGATCCTTAGCACTCTCTACTTTACATTGATGATCAACCAAACACTTATATTTCGCTTCCTCCACTTGAATCACATGATCCCATCACTCTTGCATTTGAGGAATATTCCACAGTAAGCACACTTGCGCAACATAAGTGGTCTACCTTTATCATGTTTTCTTGCATCTCACAATAAAGAGAATGTGTATGCTTAACATCTGCACATAGTGTAGCACAACACCATGGCAAGTCCACAGAGTGCATGTCATGCGCTTTCACTGATTTCTTTTCTGTGGATGCACTTAAGCCTGAGTGTGTTTACCTTCATCATTATATCTTTCATGTTTGTTCATCCACATGATTTTCTTGTTCGCAAACCATGCCATCACCAAGACAGAAATATCACTTCACGTGATCAAGCCCATGCACTATTAGTTTAGGAGTAGGAGTAGTGTTTTCTTCTTTTTGGTTTGCTTGCATGCATGTTTTCTTTCTTATTTATTTGTTTTCTTTCTTGTTTATTTGTTTGCTTGCATGCATGTTTTCTTTCTTGTTTTTTTGTTTTCTTGCATGTTTGTTTGCTTACTCGCTTTGCTTTCGAATTTTCTTCTTCTCTTCACTCTTTTGTTATTTTTTTCTCATTTTCATTCATAGGTTAGTTTCACATGAACCATGTGTGAATCTTGAAACAAGAAGGGTAAAGTATAAGAGGACTTGTGTAGTTATCAATACTTGGTTATCTATCATCCTGTCTCTCTATGAAGAACTTGTTGTCTTCAGTCCATGATACGCTAATGGAAAATATGTTTTGTTCAAAGCAAAGCTTAATGAAAACACAATGCTTGAGCACTAACTAGTATCACTTACTCTAGTCAGTTGCTTTTGGGTTAACCCTTGTCAGCTCAGTCAAGTAGAGTAAGGTGAGGGGTAAAACCTTAACAAGTATGTCAGAGGTATATACAAAATACTTCTTTGAACGAACAACCTCTTCTGCTCTCAATAAGTCGGGATCCCTCTTCCACCTACGAAATGAATAAGTGCTATGCACAACTATTGAAAAAATTAAAATATGAAAATATGAAAAATTAAAAAAAAACTAAAAAATGAATAAGGCGAAAGAAGAGAAAGGCTTCATGCGCAGAGAGGTGATGCAAGTAACTCTGCCAGGGTATTGGCCAAGCTTGCTGGTAGCAGAGTAATGCTTTTGTTCTTGCGTGACTCCATAGAGTACTATCCAAGCCTGCTGGTAGCAGAGCAGCACCAAAGATGAAACTTCAAGTTTGACTTTCATATTGCTTGTGTACAAATATACCCCTCATCCCAAATCGAAACAATTGTGTTGACTTGGCTTGGAATGTGTGCCAACCGACCAAGAGCATGACATATGCTACATCTTTCAGTCAAGATAGTTTGGGAATCAATATGATATAAGAATCGAGAAATACTTCCAGAGGAGTTAGATTGCTTTTCACGAAACAAGGTCCATTCATAGAGCTGGAGTTGTACCAATGTGTTGCCAAGTGTTGTAGAGGCTACAGCCACACACCAAAATTTTGGCTTAGCTTCGTTTTGGAGCCTCCCTAGCAACCATACTTGGTAGCATGTCTTGCATTGTTAAGTACATAGGCTTCAGCTAATTTTTAGTGGCTCAACAACTTGTGCATGTCATCTTGTTTCTCCCCCACACACAAACTGTCATTTCAAACTTTGGAAACATTCTGGCTGAGATGCTCCCCTTAAAAATTGCGCAATTCTGGAGGGGGACCAACCTTCCCTCCATAAATTTCACAATCCTATTGGGCTTCCTCTTGAGCTCAAAAATTACGCAATCCAGCCCAACATTGGGCTTCAGACCATAAATTGTGCAATTCTGGGAGATAATGACCTACTTAACCTAGAAATTATGTAAGTCTTGAGGGACAACCAACTTTTCTCAGCCCAGAAACTACTTAAATTTCATCCTGAGGCTTGCAGACTGCTGCATGTGCTGTCAGATTGACTAGTTCCCTCCGGGACTAAGCAATCTAGATTTCCATGCGCTAGTTTCTTTTCCCAGAAAAGAAAGAGGAAAAGAATCCCTAGATTTTAGGGATCTATTTTTAGGAGATGGAGGTTACATGCAAAGATTGTTTAAGAAACCTCCCGCCAAGTGTCGCCTTTTCCTAGATTTGTGGCATGCGCATAATAACCTCAATCCTATCAAAAATCATTTTCCGAATGCTGCATAGCTCATTCCTTACATCGATCTTGGAGCTCTGACATCCCACATTTCATCTAGGAGTCTTTGGCACATTCAACTCATCTTTTTTAGGGTAAGTATACTTTTCATGTCTTGTGTTGAGTTTCAATTTTTTTGTATTTTTCTTTATGTAAGTGTTGTATGTTTGTTTCAATGAATTCGTGTTGTAGTTTTCATGCATGTTAGCTTGTAGAAGCACCGTTTCAGATTTTCTTTGCATCTCATTGCTGTCACATACATGACATTGTTTCTACACTAATAGCTGATGTCGTGACGAATCGCTTCACACGCATGCTTGCTTTCCCATTTTATGAATCTTGCACTCACTATTTTCATGCATGATCATTCACTCTTGTTTGCACTTAGCTTTGACATGCATTCAAACTTCTCATGTTTTCAATCACCCGTCGGCATGTCTAGGTTGCCTTGGCCCAGACCTCGCCTTGCCTGGCTAGCAAATGCACATTTTTGGAAGTGAAGGATCTACCTTCCCTCCAGAAATTACACAAATCTAGCCCAACACTGACCTCCAGGCTTGCATTGCACAATTTTTGGAGGCAGTGCCTTGCGGGCCCCAGAAATTGCGCAATGTAGTTTGCTGGTTTGTATGTCGTTACTGACTGAAATTGTGAATTACATAGTTTCAGTCCTCAGTAGGCTAGACTGGACTATGCATTGTGTATTTCCAAAAATTATTTAGCCTCTTGATAACCCATACTGTGCCTTTTGCAGTTTTGGTAGTCAGTCTCCCAGCCTCCCAATGAAAATTGAGCAATCTTCACAGTGAGTCACACAGGTATGTTGCATGAAAACCCTCCAATTTGTTTTGGTTTTCAGCTAACAGATTGCTTGCCATGAGTTTTTCTGTCTTTAGGTATCACAGGTGTTCGTCTGCCTCTCAGAGTACAGGTACAATGACCACAAGGATAGCAGAGTTAAAGGACACCATTGAGGTCACAACTCGAGATACAATTGAGAAAGTGTGTATGATCTTGCCTATCTTTCAAGACACCAAATCGTTCATAAACAAGGATATCAAGATGCAATGGCAGCAACATCACAACAAGCAGCACCATCAGCATCAGCAAAGGGTAGTAGACCTGCGCGCAACAAATGCAAGAGGAAGGCTGTTGACAACACAGAGGCGGAGCAAAGCTGCAAGTTCAAAGCAGATCCACTTGTGATGAAAATAGGTTTGGAGATTGAGGCTACGAGGCAACAATGTGACAAGAGTATCACACAAATGTAGAGAGGGAAACATAAAAGTAGTTGGAGGTGCTGAAGCGGAAACTCAGGGAAGAATAGGAGTTGCATAGACGAGAGAAGGAAGCACAACAAGAATAGGTACAACAGGAGGTGAAACATGCACAAATTGATGAAACTACACCCATATAGGTTATAAACCCATCCTAGCAGTTGGCACAAAGAAGACAAGGTGAGGAGTGATGTCAATTAGATGCATGGGTGTTCAGGAGCATGAATGTCATTGTGCGCATGCATGCGATCCCACCCATTGGCACACTCATCGAGGAGAAGACAAAGAACCAAGTTTGACTCGAGCTAGACATGTACCTTGACCAGTTGATGTGGATAGCCACCAGCACACACTTGGATATCAGCGAAGACACTGTGCATCAGTATGTTGTTGGTCCAGCTGCACTCAAGACTATAATGTGCATATTATCAGACGAATTGGACAAAGGAGCCAAATCAATGTACCCAGATGCAATAGAGGCAAGAGTTCATTTCCAGAAAAAAGTCACCACAGAATACACGGACACCATCACGGACTATGAAGCTTCGCATCAGTTTGTCGCTATCGATTATCATGAGGATGTCGAAGAGTTAGTCTTCCCATAGTTTTCCGATTCTTAGTGATGTCTTGCATGGCTTACTCAAGCCTATTTTGTCTCACATGGGTACATGTACATATTTTAATGTAACATCTTGTAAAAGTGAAAGAACAAGTGTCGATGGTGGAATGTAACAATCATGTAGTAGTTGAAGAGTCATGAGGGTAGGTGAAGAGTCACAAAGGGGAATGTCAAGGGTCACCCCACCTTCTGCTATTTATAGAACCTCATAACTCATTATAGAGGCTTTTGGGAGCCAAGCTTCCTATAGGTGTAACTTAGAGAAAGATTGGAATGTATTGTAATGAGCCTTGGCTTCTCCACAGTGTAGAGATAGAATATCTCTTTGGAGGAGCAAGTGACAGTGACTATAACGTTCCGTTATCGAGACTAGTATTTGGACATGGTTGTGTGTATGATTAGAACTTTCACTTTCTTAATATATCAGAGCCAACACGTTTCATGCATATGTTCTTATTGTATTTCAGTTGCCTTGGTTACTCTAATTATATATGTAGTTTTTTTTTTAGACATGTATGTATGGTCTCTTTCTATATATTTATGTATGCTCTTACTAAAGTGTGTTGTTGTTTTAACCATCACTTTGGATCATTGGTTTCCCTGCCTTCCATCATGTGATGTATTTTTTCTGGTGTGTTCCCTTTCAAGCTGTGTGTTTCCACGGGTTTCTAAGGGGTGCACTCATTCCCATTTCCATATGTTATAACCCTTCATGCACCTTATTTGGCTTTCTACGTTGGTCACAAACTTGCTACCAACAAGGATATCTTGCTTCCCTCTGCGTGCAATAGTGGTAAAGGAGATACCGTATGACCCACTACTGGGACTCCTATACCAAACTGTCTGAGGCCTAGTTGGGACTTATTAGTAGGGAGATCCCCTAACATGTTTGCGGGTCCAACAAAATCAACACCTCCTTAATTTATGTTGGAAGGTTTTTTGGTCTTCTCTAACGGGAATGGTATGTTGTATGATACTAGTATCATATGATTTTAGGTCTCCATAGCTCCAAGAAACACGCATAAGAAAAGTATTTTAATAGGTTAATGTATTCATGTTTTTATTTAGGAGGAAAGGATTTGGAAAACTTTACAATCTCATGACTTTCCTCAGTACCGATATTACATTCCTCAACCTCATCTCCTTCAGGTTTTATTTTTGGATTTTTGGCTACATTGTTAAAATCAAATGACTCTCCTAATGGCACTAATCCTCTTGGTAACACATTGTCTTTTAATTGTAGAACCTAAAGTGCCTCTGAATTTTCATCGGTCTCATTCAACACTATTTCATTCATATTCTCATCCACATCATTATCTGCAGCAATATGCACACACTCAAACTCTTCTTTCAACTATAAAAATTTTCTACCTGCTTATCACTACCAAAAACCTACCAATATCTTACATTATCTAATACAATTTGCCTGTGTTTCACTTCAACCCCATATTTTATATGAGGATGGAATGGAATTTTACAAGTATTGGCTGAAGTAGGGAAAGCATCAACTAAGACATTTTTCCCTTTAGGGATAACAAACAATTGATATTAAGGAAAACATTGTAGAAATTTTGAGACTACATTCTGTAGGCTCTTATTCTAGGTTGTTTAGCAAACTACTCACCTTTAATTTGGTTAATGAAGAGTTCAAAATCCCCACGTACATAATTTTTTTTAGCTCCCAACCTCTTCAAAAAATTTCAGTTCTAAAATCAGTGCTTCATATTCAGCTATATTATTTGTACATTAGAAATTAAGCTTATAAGCATGTCCCGTTGCTATACATGTTTCTGTGTTTGAGATCAAAACACATGCCCTGCTCCTTGCTTGCTCATAACCCCATCAAAATCCATATTCAAAAGGGCTTCTCCCACTTCATCATGTTTCTCAGTATATAATTTTATTTCCTTTGCCTTTCTCAATTCAGCTTCCAAGTGTGACACTTCCTCCTATAGACATTCATTGTTATACAAATTAAAGAGTCCATATTTGAATGTATAGAATACAAGGGGTAATTATTGGGTTCATCTTGGCTGCTAACCATATATTTCATTAATGTTTCCCTATATAACCTTCTAGGCTCACCAAAAATGAGAATGGTAGCATAGGTCATGTCCATCTCCAAAGTACCCTATATCTTTGCTCACCACGATCTTGATAGAAACATTCCAAACTTGGGAGGTATGTCTGCTACTACAATATCCATTACCACACTCTCTGCTGGTATTTTGACCAGAGTAACACGTAAATCTTTGAGGAGACCTAAGCATCTCACTTTGTCGGTGTCAAAAGAATATAATCTTTGTAGGGTCTTGTTATGTCTAATCCTAGACTCATCAAAAGAATATAATCTTTGTAGGGTCTTTGTCTAATCCTAGCCTCTCCATGATGGCTCTAAGCATAAGATTGTACAAAGCACCAGAATCAAGCATAGCATTGTGTGGAATTTTGTCATGAATGTTAAAATTGATGTAGAAAGGTGGCACACTACCATCCTGAGATTTCCCTTCAACATTAGGTCCAAACAACAACTTAGGTTGGTCATCAGTTAAGTTGACTGTGTTTATCCCTTCCCCTATGTTCAGGGCCTTCATGACTTCATATCTATATGCATTCTTGTTAATTAATACAGTTAGAGGAATATAAATTTTTACCTTGGCTAATTCATTTACAATAGTGAAAGATGTTTGGGTTTATCTATTTCTTTGATATTTACATCATGTCTTTTAGAAGTTTCTTTCTGAGAATCATCCTTTTGCTGGCTAGTGGAAGGGGTGTCACTCTGAATCTTCTTGGGAGGAGCTTCAAAAACCTTTTTACTCCTCAAATTGTACTATCATGCACCTCCATGATAGAATTTTGGTATCCTTGTTTATAATCATCTCACTCTAAAGGGGGGACTTTTGGTTGTGATAGAAAGAACAAATCTTACTTCTCTTTAGTTAAGAAAATATGGTCAATTTCACTTTCCTCAAATAAGCTTATTTTATTTTCTTCGGGATCCTCTGGTATCTCAACTTCTTCATCTTCATAATTCTCTTGGAAAGGAGGTCTAATTTGTTTCTGATCAGTTTGGAATCTCCGTTCTCTCTATTTTATTTGAGGTGGGTTTTTTCTAAAATTAGGATTTCTAATTGGAGGACCACCTTGATTATCCCTTGGAGGAGCCCTATTAGTTAAATTATCCTTTCCATAATTCTCTCCATTGTTCTAATTAAGGTATCCAACTTTACATTTGATGAAGAGGAAGTTGGTTCTTATTTAATATTGACTCTCCTCTCAACCTTTAACTTAGCTCTCTTTCCCAACAAATTTTCTTCCACACTGAGTGCATTCCTATGCATTTCCTCAAGGGTAGAATGATTCTTCTCCCTTAGTTGGTAAGACATGTATAGATCAAAGCCATCTAGATATTTGATTAGAACTAGTCCTAGTGGGGGTTGTATAGGAGTCGTGATAGAATTGTAAATGTTATTGAATCTAGTGCAATAGTATTGGACTGTTTCACTAGGGGATCTCTTTATACTCTCATATTCAACCAATATTTGGAGAGGTTTCTTATTTACTTCCCATCTTCTGAGGAAATTTTGGTGAAATTGTGTGAGATCTGGGATAGAGGTAGTCAGCAATGCTTTAAACCATTTCTTAACTTCTCCTATGAGACTTTGGGCAAATGGTCTCATCTTCACATCATCATCATCAATTTCTTGCAAATAAAAATAATCATTCATTTTGTTTATATGTTGTTGATCAGTGATTGGCCCTGTGCCATCAAATTTAGGTATTCGCCTCTAATAATCTTGTGACATGGCATTAAGTTGTCCAGGTAGTAACAGGGGGAATAACGGGTTTCCATGGTTGGTAATTGGGAATGTGATGATGATGAAACAAAAATAGGTGTGGATATGGGAGGTATTAAAGGGGGTGGGATTATACTTTGTTGTGTTGGTGTAGTGGTGATAGGGATAGTAGATGAAATGGGTACAGTGGTAATGGGAGGAATTACTGCAAGGGCAGTAGTAATAGGGGGAATCATTGGTGGGGTTGGTGATGAGGTAGTAGAAGAAGAAGGTGAATATTCAGATGATTGATTACTAAGAGATTTCTACATGACTTGATCTAATTCAGTCACCAAAACTTCAATATTATTAAATTGTTTTATAACATCTTCATCAGAGTCTCAACTAATAGATTGATGCTTTGAGATATAAGGTTTCAAAATACTTTCATAAAAGGCTATGTCAGGTACAAAGTTGTTTGACTTAGTATGAAAAATGCTATGCTGAAAAGGTAAATCAAATTCATTATCCTCTATAGTTACAAAAATTTCAGGGAGAGAATTAAGTCTGGGCAGTTAATTATTACTTGCTTAGCTCTCAGTAAAATTCTTCTTCCGGACAAGTTTTTTAGGATTATCTACAATTTTTTGTGGTTTAGGATTTGGATTAGCTCTAGTGTATATCTTTCTAGGAGCCAGATCAATAATATATTATTTACCAATCGAAATACCTACAAAATTTAGGTGGAAAACACTCTTAATAAGATCTATTTCACAGCCACATACTTGCAATAGCCTTGAAGCTCTGAAATAAATTTTTTACCAGGGAAAAATTCAACTTTATATCAGATTTGTTCGAAGTCCCTAGCATGGTCGCCAGAATGTTATCACTTCGTAATTTCCCAAGAGTGTGAGAGAACCCCATAGGTAACCACAAAACCACTTTGAAATTTGGGATCTGGCCCTTCTAGCTTCAGAGAGGTATCTCTCTATATGATATACATTTGTTGATTTAAAATATTAGGCTAGTTGTGAGTTATGAGTTTCGTTTTTTCAAAGGTTTGGTTGAAACAACAAGGACAATCCATCGGGAAATGGATTCATAAGTCTTAGGGTGATCATATGCAAGAATGCCAAAATAGATGTAATAGGGAAAGGTAGGTAGGCTTTTGGATCTTTGGGCATTTGTGAAATGAATGGCATGAAAAGATTTAGATTCAATTAAAAATTGAGCATACTAAGATGAATTCTATATTTAAAATCAGAGTGAAAACATAGATATTGTTTATAAGCCAGAGTAGAGTGTATTCAAACAAATTCAACCCTTAATCTTATTTAAACAATAAAGACAAAAATAACATATGGTAGACTAGAAAAATAACAATTTTACAAGAGAGAAAACTTCACCAATTGCCTGACACAAGAATCGTGGAACAAACTTTCTGTATTAACGGAAATGATAACTTTTTAACATGCAATACTGTTAGGCCCCTATACTACTAGTGTAACCCCTTATTGTTATTAGTACAACCCACTTATTATATTGATGTACCCATGTTGTGCCCATATTGTTAGTATTGTGCCCCATAGAAGCCCACTATTGTTATTATTGTGCCCTTACATTATTATTGTTATGTCGGCTCTAATTATGTTATGAACCCTTAGACTCCTATATATAGAAAGGAGGTCTTTTCATTTGTATCATCCAAGAATTGTTCTTTTATGTAATGTAAAGGAGGTTGCCCCCTTGAAGAGGCTGAATTTTAAGGCATTGATCTATCTTTCCTATGTTTTTCTTGAGCTGGTTTCATAACATTTGGTATCAGAGCTTTGGATTCTATGGTTTCGCTGCTCCAAATAAGCGATCGTGGCATTTTCGCTATAAATTTTTTTCTGTGATGTTTCAGAAGTTTCAAAGAAAAACTAGCTAAGAAGAAATTGCGTTGAACCTTAGGTCCGAATTTCAGAGCTTTTTGCGCTATATTGGCGGAGATATGATCGAAGGAAGTTGGTATTTTTGCATACTCCTGAATTACATTCCAAACAGGTGACCTGGGGAAAATCGTCATAAATTTCTCTCTAGGGATCGAATTGAAATTTCATAAGAAGGTACAGAAAGAGGATGGATTGTAGTTTCTTGTATGGATTTTTCAGATCCAAATGTTGAAATAGTGACTCATGGCACGTCGTACAAGTTCGCTCTACTAAACTAGCCTATAATCAAGTCACTGTGGGAGATTTGGCATAACTCTTCCTTGGAGAAACCAATTTGGGTCAGACTGGTGGCATTAGAGAGAGGACACAGAGGGCTACTACAGGTCACAATTTTAGAACTTAAAGATCTGAAAGTACAGAGTTGCAGTCATTTCAAGATCGAGCTCCTAAAATCAAGAAAAAGCAAGCTGAGGACGTTTGATGGCAAGGATCCGGTAAATTGGATACTTCAGATGGACCAATATTTTGATCTACATGGTGTACCACTGTTACAAAAGGTATGTATTGCATCTTCATATTTAGAACCAGATCAATTTTTATGGTATGAAGAGCTCTGTTCTCGTAAACAACTTGTTACGTGGTCAATTTTCACGAAGGAAATGATAGCACATTATGAGGATACAAAGAGCAACACCTTCTTTAGAGCAACAACACAACAATTGGAAAGATTAAAAGGGCTTTGTGACATAGTGGAAAGAAAAATTATGGAAACCAGGAAGCATACCCCTCACAACTATAAAGATGGAAGTGTTGTTTCTCCTAGCCTTCCACAACCTACAAGGGTTACACCACAACAATTGGAAGAAAAAAGGAAAAAAGGGCTTTGTTACAATTGTGATAGCAAATGCACTAAAGGTCATAAGTGTGCTGAGAAGAAATTATTTTACATAGAATATGAAGAGGAGGAAGAAAAGGATCAAGAAACATCAAAAGAAGAAGATATACGCCAGGACCCCACCCCAGAGAAAGAAGAAATGAATCAGACCATATCTTGTAAAGCATTGGCAAGAATTACCACTCCTCAAACTCTCAAGATAGAAGGACATATCAAGAAGAAAAAGGTGCAAGAAGTGAAAGATCACATCGAGAAAGAAGAAATGATTCCAACCATATCTTGTAATTCATTGGTCGAAATTACCACTTCTCAAACTATTAAGATAGAAGGACATATCAAGAAGAGAAATGTTCAAAAAGTGAAAGATCACATCGAGCATCAAGAAATGAATCCGACCATTTCTTGTAAAGGATTGGAAAAAATTACCACTCCTCAAACTCTAGAGATAGAAGGACATATCAAGAAGAAAAAGGTTCAAGCAGTGAAAGATCACATCGAGCATCGACAACAAGTTCTCCAACTTTTAAAGGATAATGCCACTTCGGTGCAAAATCAAATGAAACAATAGGTAGATCAACATCGTAGTGAAATTTTTTTTGATGTAGGTGATTGGGTATTTTTACTGCTACATCTCAAGCAAGGTATTTATGAGAAGGAAATGTTGGCAATATTACATGCACTTAAAAAAATGCGACCTTACCGAATGGGAAGACTCTTCAACGATGAGGATGTGGAAGCATTGCTTTGTGCTACTTCTATTATCCAACCAGATTGGATAAACAAAGAAAGGAATGAATGGAAGAAGGATGAAGAATTATGGCCACTTATTCAAAAGTTTCAAAAGATCCCAATTCAAACAATATTGCCAGAAATTGAAGAGAAAGGAAAAATCATATTGGAACCTGGAGCAGCAGAAACAAGAACTCGATAGCTACGAAATCAATCAATTTCATAGTATCTCATCAAGTGGAAGAACTTACCCACTGAAGATTCCACATGGGAGGACAAGAATTTTATACAGAAGCATCAAGAACTACTCAAGCATTGAGGACAACGCTTTTTGAAGGAGAGGGGCATGTTAGGCCCCTATACTACTAGTGTAATCCCTTATTGTTATTAGTACAACCCACTTATTATATTGATGTACCCATGTAGTGCCCATATTGTTAGTATTGTGCCCCATAGAAGCCCACTATTGTTATTATTGTGCCCTTACATTATTATTGTTATGTCGGCTCTGATTATGTTATGAACCCTTAGACTCCTATATATAGAAAGGAGGTCTTTTCATTTGTATCATCCAAGAATTTTTCATTTATGTAATGTAAAGGAGGTTTCACGCTCGAAGAGGATGAATTTTAAGGCGTTGATCTATCATTCCTATGTTTTTCTTGAGCTGGTTTCATAAAAAATATTTTACATCAAGGATTTGCTTTCTTCATAAGATTTCCAACCCTTTTTACTTCAAAATATGAATTATTTATACAAATTTATCAAATATCTTGTCCAAAATATCAAGATTTTCCTACAAAATATCCTAAAAATAGTTTATAAAAATAGTACAAGAATATAGGAAAACTAAAACTGTTGAAGCTCTCTGGCACTAAATTCGAGGATTGCTGGTGATGACTTGGCCTGAGAAAGCTGCTACTTTATTTCTGAAGATGAATACCTATTTTACTCAAGAATTTGACAAAGTTTATCCCATATGTATTCATCTAGGGTGGAGAATATAATTAACTTTTTGTAGGTTTCATCCACTTCAGTATATTTTTGGAAAGTAAGCTTAACTAAAAGCATATGTTTTGTTTCATGTTTAATGAGTAAATCGAACTTCAAACCTTCAATGAAATCTTTCCCTATGATGGTTCCCTTTATGTTGGAGAATTTTGATTTATCTCTGGCTATTGAATATAAATTCTAATAATAATCCTCTAGCTAAACTAAATTATCTCTCATTCCCTTTAAATGTGGAAGCCTCTTCTAGTGTAGTATATTGAAATTTGTATGGAATTTTTGAATTCTAGACTCCATGTTATGATGTTTGTTTTTTAACTATAGCATTAGATTCCTTTTTATAAGAATTATTCTTACCTCATGTATTGTTTCAGTTCTATCAGTGATCTCATATTCCTCAAACTCTTCCTTGGTCTTTG
The DNA here is from genome assembly GCA_031772625.1 of Pinus tabuliformis. Lineage (NCBI taxonomy): Eukaryota > Viridiplantae > Streptophyta > Pinopsida > Pinales > Pinaceae > Pinus > Pinus tabuliformis. The sequence goes on along the minus strand of CM062820.1, from coordinate 725,775,626 downwards.
AGTTTAGAATACTTATTAAGGTAGTGGCTTAACCTTGTCTCTGACTCAATGTTTCCTTTATCTCTTCTATGACCTATTTTGATATCTGTACCAATACCTCTTGTTCAAAAATTATTTCGATGGAAGGCCAAATTTCAGTCATAGCTTCAATGATTTCCACCAAAATTTTCTCCTTTTCCTGTGCAATTTTCTGGGACATGGAAAATTCATTCTCTAATAGTTCAATTTTCTGAGTTAACCTATGTTTATTTTGAAGCTCTGCCACATACACATTGCCAATTTTTAATTTTTTCTCTTGAACGTTTTTAAGCTGAGTTTTCAGATTTTCAATCTCTTGGCCTCTGATAAACAAGTCTTCCATAGCTTTGATTAATTATCCTAATGTATCTATAGAATATGTCTCTTTTGTAGTAACTGTTGAAGTCGAAGAACCTGCTATTCATGTACCTACAATTGGGACAACTATGAGAGGAATGACTGCTAATTGAGTTGATTGTTCTTTCCCTTTTATTAGCTTCTCAATTTGAGTATCCATTTGTTTAATATGTTCGTTTTGTTCAATGATAATTTTAAACATATCTTCTTTCTCCTTATATAATAGAACAACTTCATTCATTTGTGGATCTTTAGTAGATGGATGTTTGAGTTTCTTCTTGAAGGATGCAATGTCAACATTTTTTGTTTTAATGATCTCCTCAACAATGTTTACATTACTGGGATCATATCCCAGTTTAATCACTAAATCCTCTAAATACTTTATCTTGGTGTCTTTAGCTAAAGAAGATATTTTCTCTAATTTCAATTGAGAATGGATATTGTTGATTAATGCCTGAAGTCTGGATGTTTCCATCGCTGAGTTAGTTAGGGTAAAATACATAATTTCACTTGTTTGATTGTGAAAATCTATCTGATCAATAGGATGGATTTGATCAATGTTGAAGAAAAATGGACTTCTTGTATTCATTTACAGTTTTAGCAAAAGGAACCTAAGCTTCTAAGAAAGTTATCTGCATTTTCCCTTCCTCGATGTCAAAAGGAGAGAGAAGTTTGTGTTGGGATGAAGTTGTTTACTTCCAAAACTGAGAATAGGTGGTTTCTTTTAGGAGTTAATTTTTCTTCTTTATCTCCTTATACCTAGCAAATATACTTGGTTCATCTTGATCATGAACCAATTCTCCTAATTGAGGTGTTTCCAGAGGTTCCTGAGAAGCTGAATATGATGGTGGTCCTATGAAAATGTCTTCAAATCGAGGGAAAGTAGAATTATATTGACCTATCAAAAATATTGTAGACTATACATTTTCTTCCTATGAAAACTCTTCTACTGGATTGGATTTCTACCTCTTCTTATATATTTGAAATTATTTTCCCTGAATTTTTGTCACTGAAGGGGAAATAGCCTCCCTTCTCCATTTATTTTTCTTTTCCTGGGGAACTTGTGTCTGTGATGTTGTAGTAGAGATTAATTGTTATTTTTCCTCCTACAATGTGTTTTCTTGCCATTGATCTTGATTCTTATGTTTCTCATTTTCAGGTTTGGGAGTAGTGTAAGGAGTAGTGTTATGCTCTACTCTCAACTTTGATATTATTCCTAAATGGTCATATGACCAAGTGAAATTGAGATTAAATTTCATCTGTTTGAGAAGAATATATGCTTCTTTTGTTGTCGTCCTAATATTATAAATGAAAGGCCCAACTTGTGCCTTGATTTTCAACTGAGATTTTTGTTGGGAATGGGTCCCCATGGGTCAATTTTGGGGTTAAAAGTGAAATTTTTGGGTCTAAAGGCCCATGCTTTATATAAATGATGTAAAGTCTCTGCATTTTGTGGTAACGTAGAATGAAGGTGTAAATAGTCAAAAAGGGTTTCCACCCTTAGTTTAGGTAGCTTATGTCGGCTTGATGAGATCCGCCCTTGATCCGCAAGCCATTGGAACATATAAAAGAGGAGTCTTAGAAGAGTCTAAGGCAGTTTTTAGTGAAGTTCTTAGTAAGTTTTTGGGTAATTGATCAATGTAATGGGTTTGTGGAGCTAAGAGCAAAGAGTCTTAGTGTAGGAAGAGGCTTTGCAGCTAAGTGCACAGAGGCCTAGGGTAGAATTCCGCAGCTGAGTGTGCAGACCCCTGCAACTGTGTTCATAGGGCAGTTAGAGAGTGTACTAGAGATCTGAACCATCAATAAAGAGAATTATTCTAGATATATCTGTCTATGATCTATTTTACTTCTGTTATGAATGTTTGTGGTTATGTTATATTGAATAGTAGGTTTATGATTTAATGTTATATTGATGCACGAATCTATGTGTTTTACTTTTTCATATGAACATAAGTAAGAATATCTGTTTACACGAAGATAATCATAATTCATGTTGAAGTTAATGAATACTTAAGCTAATCAGGGTAGATATAGAACTAAGAATAATTAAAGAGGTGCGTAAGCATCTTAATTGACTATTTAGTGTCCATGAAGGACGATCAGAGACCTTCATAAAGGTTTCAAAGCCGGATAAGAGAAGTACATTGATAATCCCTAAAAGGCTTATAGGTTTGTGTTAAGGAAGGGCTAGGTTATAAGACTGACATCACAACCATCTCAGGGTGCGTAAACTTGGTTCCTACATTCTCCCATACTGCTTTGGGTGAGACTTTAGTCTGCGCTCCGTGGATTGACGCCAAAAAGGCTAGTAGTGTAGGGATTTTCTTGGGTAATTAATGCTAAACTTGGGTCAGGGCCCATCAAGCCAACAAATGGTTCTGTTGTCGGGACTAGGATTTTCATAACAAGATGTGTGATGTCACATCATAAGAATCCAACTAAGAAGGAGATCGAAGACTAGTTGGATAGAAAGATCCAAGAATTCACGGTGCAAGAGAACAAGAATCCATAACTGATGAAAGAACAATGGTTGGACATATACCTGTACATAGAAATACATGAGATCTTCTTTTGTTCCTTCCCAGTCAAGTTGTACGAGTGGATCATGAGATTGGTAGATGGCCAAGGAAGGTGGAGGCTTGTTGGTCCAGTAGTCTAGACCCTAGAGTTAGTATAGAGATTAGAAGCCTCTGAAGATAAGATCACACGCACTGTCGGTCATTGGCTGAATCATATCATAGGAGAGTTCGTGACAGAGTTCGCAGTCGATACCTCGATCAGTTACATCGAAGCAGAGTGCCTCTTCTTCAAAGGGCCACAAGGTAAGTATTTTAAATCGTTAAATACTTGGATTAAGATGCTCTTGTGTGAAAATCAGGTTATGCAACTAACTTGGTGTTTGGGGCTATAGGAATATTCAGGAACAAGGGAAGAAAAGGCCCTAAATATAGCCCGCTAATTGAACCCCCTCTTAGTGACAATGAGGAAGCAGCATAGGCATCTTTGCAGAGCACCATTCAGTTGATAAAGCAAGGGTTCTCGTGAATACCCCATCCACCCACACCACCTCCATCTTCACCTCTGCAGCACACACCTTTGCCTACACCACCACCACCTCCACCACCATTCAATATGGTGAACTCTGTAAAGCTACCTATGTTCAAGGGCATGGGAAATGAATATCCGGACCAATTTTGGTTCGTTGCAAAGGCTGTATGGGAAGCTCAGGGTATTGCAGATGATCAAATGAAGAAATCAACATTTGTTAGTTCTTGGCAGGACCACGCGCTAACATGGTACATTAAGTACTACACTAAGAATCTGATGTTTGGGTTGGAAGATATCCAGACTGCGCTGAATAAGGAGTTTAGTAGACCTATGTCTTAGGCACAATCAATTGTGGGATTCAAACAGATCATGATGAAGCCTGGTGAGACACCATGAGATCTGGATTAGAGATTGAAGTGTACAATCCACAAGGCTAACATGAATCTGATTGATGGGCAGCACCGAGAATGGTTTGTGGCTTTGCTCCTGCCTCATCTAAGGGCTTCTCTATCACAATAGAAGATTAGGGCCCAGGCGGAAGCTCTAGAAATTGCGATGAGATTGCATGAGACACTATTGCAACATGCTAATATGGGGGTTCAATAGATTCATGCATAGTTGTAGAACCTTTTCTTAGAAATGCAGAGTCTAAATAAAGATAGAACAACTTGGCCCAAGCCACACGAAGAAGTTTGGTGCCTTAAGTGCAAAAGCCATGGGCATGACAAAGATCACTATCTAGTTTTTGAAAATTATGTTGCAACAAGGGGACCAACGCCTCTAAGGCTGGAAACTCTAGTAGGGCCAAGTACAGGGTCTGCGTTATGGTGTGATATCTACAAGTAGCTGGAAAACATGTGATAGACATTTTCCATTTGCTACAAAAAATCGTACTGACACCGCAACAACTCTTCTGCAACTTCTATTAAACAATGGGTCATGATGAGCAAAATTGCCATAGTTACGAATTAAAGATGGATAGAACACCTGCATACAGGGTTTAGGGAGAAACTCAACCTTCGGACCAAGGTGCTGGAGGATCGTGAGGCGAGTACTAGGGGCATGGATGAGGCCGAGGTGGAGGAGGACCTAGTAGAGGTCGAGGGAAGGTCATTTGTTACAACTGTGGGGGGACCAAGACACTACGCACGAGACTGCTCAAACCCGATGCATCTTTCATTCTACTATTGTACTCAATTTTACCATGCGAAGAGGATCTCCCTATATTGTTAGCTAAGACACACGAAAATGGGGTGCAGCCTCAGTAGCCAAATCAAAACCTGTAGACGATGAGGGTTAAGCCTCACGAGGAAGATCTTAAGGTAAATATTGTGCTGCGGGGTGGAGTGCCGACTGGTGAAGATAAGGGGAAGCAGCCTAAAGAAGGTGAGTGGGTTCGTAAAGCACCAGAAAAGGATACCGGGTTTGATATAGAATGCCAAAAGAAATGTTTATGGAAGTGAAGAAAAGCTTCACTGGGGCCTCTACCTCAGGGAGTCAAGAGAAGTCAGTTGAAGAAATGGACCCGTCCATGATTATCACATTCTTGGAGACCTACATGAAATTGCTACGCGATAGTAAGGTTGTGAAAGGACTGTAGGAGCTGATAAATAGGTGCACTGGGAAGGAAAATGCTACTGACAGACTTTGAGTAGTCAGAAAGATTGGTAGGCATAAGACAAAAATAGGGCATGAGATGAGGCTTATTGCACAGATAGGAGAATATGAGATGGATCAAGTTATTTTAGATTTGGGATCGAACGTGAATGTTTTGCCGAAACAGACATGGGAGATAATGGGGAGACCTGCGCTACAGTGGTCTCCGATTCAGTTAAGGATGGCGAATCAGCAAAAAATCATCCCAATGGGGAGGTTCCAGGGGGTAACAGTTGATATTGAAGGCGCAAGCGCACTAGTTGATTTTCAAGTGATAGAGATTGTGGATGACAACAATCCCTACCCTTCCCTCCTTAGGATCGACTGGGCCACTGACATGAATGGGGTAATTAATCTCAAGAAGTGGAAGACAATATTTGAGAAGAAGTCACTTCGCATAGTAGTGCCCCTAGACCATACAGAAGGACACGCTATATTGAACCGGTCCACGATTATGAAAGTGATGACGACTCAGACTAGATTTACAAGATAACAACATGAGATTAGGATTGGGTGAATCTGATAGTAGACGGACGTATTTCATGGGACCGTGAAATCCTGCACATCAGATTTAGATGAGGAACTAGAGCACTAGAAAAATCGATTGCATGAAGTATCTACACTGCACTGTAATATGATGTCTAAGTCGTTGTGCTGTGTATCATCAGAGGTAAGAAATTTTCCTTACTATGATGATTTAACTAATGTTCATCACTTTTTGGATGCATTTGAGAGAGAAGTGCCAGAGAAACATCGACTTCTAGGCCCTGGACTGGGCACTGCATGCTATGCCTGTGAGATGATGGGGCACACACAAGGACAATTTTGATGATTGACGCGTATACATAAAAATAATGAGAGTGCGGTTTGGTCACCCACAAGTGTGGAAAACAGAAAAGTATGATGGGAGGAATGACTGGAGGGACCATTTGGCAAAATGGACCGAAGTGTATGGAGCGAAGCCTCAACCGGAGTGGGTACATATATTTTATCATACCTTGGATGTTATATCAATGAATTGGTACTTGGAGACAAAACTCCATCATGGCACTGAAGAATGTGATGTTTTTCATGAAGGGTTTTTTATGACGTTCAGATTTGAGGATGGGTTTGAATGTATCTATGAAGCATTACAGGAGGCTAAGGTAGCAATCTCCAAGATACCACAGGATCCTCTAGATTTGATTCATGATGATTAGACTACCTAGCTAAGACACATGCTAGAGTGCTACAATTTAACAATGGAAGAAGAGGACGAAGACTCGAGAAAGATTAATATTCCAAAGACAAGGGCACCGTGAATTTTAAGTACTATAGATTGAGAATCCAAACATCACTGAACCACTCAAAACTAGAGAGGTGAATATTTGCATGGAGGCAAAGCCGAAGTTTGCAATGATTAGGGACTACTAGGATGATGCGACAGTAGATAATGTCGCCGAATTACTCCACAAATATCATGATCTATTCCCCACAAATTTTTTAGATCTAAAATGGATAATAGGAGACTTGGGTATCATGAATATCACTCTAAAATTGGACGCAAATCTAGTTAAGAAAAGACCTTACAGCCTCAATCTGAAGTATAAAGAAAGGGTCCGTTTGGAGTTGGATAAGATGCTTGTGGCAGGCATAATTGGACCAGTAGAAGAGTCTGATTGGGTAAGCCCAATGGAAGTTTAGGAAAAAAAAAAAGGATGAGATACATATATACATAGATCTCAGGAAGTTGAATGACATCTGTGTGCATGATCCCTTCCCAACTTTGTTCAATGATGAGGTGTTGGATAATGTTGGCAGCCAAGAAGCATATTCATTTATTGATGGGTTCTCAGGGCACCATCAGATCAAGAACACTCTAGAGGATAGAAGTAAGAAGAACTTCGCGACTGAATGGGGATGCTTCCAGTATACTATGATGCCTTTTGGACTGAAGAACACGTCGACGATCTTCTCATGTGTAGTCATCGCAACATTCAAATATTTCATTCACAAATTTCTAGAGGTATATTTTGACGATTAGACAATGTTTGGATTGGTAAAGTAGTCTGCACTTGATGCTAGATACATGCCAGAGGTACCATATCACACTCAATCTAAAGAAATGTTTGTTATGCGTCTCTTTTGAGATATTTCTAGGTCACATGGTATGCATACAAGGCTTGAGGGTAGACCCTACGAAGATCACGGTTATAATCAATTTGGAGCACCAAGAAGTGTGAAATAGCTAAGCACAACATTGGGGCATACATGGTACTATAGAAAGTTCATCAAAAGCTATGCCCAGATCACCATGCCAATGGAGAAACTGTTAAAAAAGGATGCTACATTCTCCTAGAATGAGGAATGTTGGAAGAGCTTGGATGTGCTCAGAGAGAAAATGGTCACTGCGTCGATCCTAGTCTTCCCAAATCGAAAGAAGGAATTTCATGTGCACGTGGATGCTTTATGTATTGCATTGGGAGCAGTATTGACGTGGGCTGGTGAGGGAGAATTGGATCATATCATAGTGTTCTCAAGTAGGAATCTATATAAAGCTGAGAAGAACTATTCAATGATAGAGCATGAAGGTCTGGCTATGCTATACGCACTACAAAAGTTTAGGCACTACTTGCTAGGCGGACACTTTAAGATGTATACAAACCATTATGCATTAAAGTACTTGGTGAGAAAGCCTATGTTGGGGGGAAATACGTAGATGGTTGTTGTTGTTTCAAGAATATTATTTTAAAGTTATTGTGAAACCAGGACGATTGGATGCTGGACCGGATCATCTATCGCACATTGAAATAGGAGAGGAGCCTACTAATTTGGAGGAAGGACTACCTCATGCACATCTCTTTGTGGTGCACATCGTGGATGGTCACTTTGAAGATATTATACAATTCCTGATGATGGGAACGGCTCTAGAAGGATATACTAGCCAACAAAAGAAGGAATTGGTGGTGTGCGCAGCAAAATTTTCTATCATTGTAGGACAATTGTATAAAATGGGATTAGATGAAATACTGCGACATTATGTGCCAGAATTTGAACGAAACACCATCCTCACTGAGGCTCATGGAGGAGCTATAGGAGGAAATTATGCGAGCAAAGGAATGACGCGCACTGTTTCCATCGCGCAAAGGTTGGTAAAGTTGTAGGAAGCGAAGGCACTAAAGGAACAGTTGGATGTAGCTCGGCGCAAGGAGACAGTACTGAAGGACAAATTGGGGCCTTAGCTAGAGGAAGCCTGTGTACTCACTACCTCCATTGAAGGGAAATTGGCCAGTCTGTAGGCGACATAGCAGAAAATATAGGTATACAACGCAGAACCAACGATGGAGCAGCTGGTCGAGCAGGTTAAGCAGGTAGCGACGCAGTGTACCATCAAGGTTGCAGTCATACATGTGGAGCTGGGAGGTCCTCATGACAAGATCTCCACACCGGCCAAGTGAATTGGGGTGAGTCACCAGATTTGTGTTGGGGGCCTGTTGGGAACGAGTCCCCTAGGGTCAATTTTGGGGTTAAAACCCAAGTTGGGGCTAAAGGCCGAAGTTTTGTATAAAGAATGTAAAGTCTCTACATTTTTTGGTCACAGATTGCGAAGGTGTATATAGTAAAAAAGGGTTTATGCCCTTAGTTGAGGTAGCTTTTGTTGGCTTGATGAAATCCGCCCTTGGTCTATGGGCCATGGGAATGTATAAAAAGGGAATATTCGAAGAGTCTAAGGCAGTTTTTAGTGAAGTTCTTAGTAATTTTTTGGGTAATTGATCAATGTAATGGGTCTGTGAGAGCTAAGAGCGGAGATTCTTAGCATAGGAAGAGGATATGTAGCTAAGTGCGCAGAGTCCTAGGGTAGAAGTCCGCAACTAAGTGCGCAGACCCATACAGTTGTGTGCATAGGGCAGTTAGAGTCTGTACTAGAGATTTCAACCATCAATAAAGAGAATTATTCTGGAGATATCTGTGTATGAGCTATTTTAGTTCTATTATGAATGTTTGTTGTTACGTTATGTTGAATATTGGGTTTATGATTTAATGCTATATTGATGTGTGAATCTATGTGTTTTACTTTGTCATATGAACACAAGTAAGAATATCTATTTACACGAAGATAATCATAGTGCATGTTGAAGTTAACCAATACTTAAGATAATCGGGGTAGACACAGAAGTAATAATAATTACATAGGTGCATAAGTGTATGAATTGACTATTTAGGGTCCACGAAGGATGATCGGAGACCTTTGCAAAGCTTTCAAAGCTGGATAAGAGAATTACATTGATAATCCCTAAAGGGTTTATAGGTCTATGCAAAGGAAGGGCTAGGGTATAAAACCGACATCACAACCATCTCAGGGTGCAGAAACTTGATTCCTGTGTCCCCCCATATTGCTTCGGATGAGACTTCAGTCCACGCTCTACGGATTGATGTCGAACGAGCCAGTAGTGTGGGGATTTGCTTGGCTAATTAATGTTGAACCTAGGTCAAGACCCATCAAGCCAAAATTTTCTTTTAGCTATCACAAAGTGTAGATCATCCATATTTATCATCTGCCTAATATACTCTAATGTAAAAATTATAATAGGAACCAATTTAGGCAATTTATATGGACGAAATTCACGACCATACACCCTAGTGTAATTTTTGCACAGGTACCAATCACCTGTCTTCATTTGTTCACTGAGAAGTAGAATTCTCTTAATATCAGGTCGAATTCTCAGCTCAACATCACAGTTAAGTAGGTAGGAAACTGTGTAAAAAAATGTTCTAGATAATCAATGAATGTAAATTCATTGGTATGCTTCCTTACCAAGGAAGTCCAATGAATTACAAACTGTGCATTTCCATGTTCATCCAATTTTTGTAGTGGAAATTTAAATATGTCTGCTTGATGGAAAATGAACAAGTAAACTAAAACTAAAGCATGCTTGAAGACTCCTTCTATAGAAAACTTAATGAACTCTTCATGAATGACCTCCGCTAAGAATTCACTATAATGAAAAATGATTCAAGGATTTTCTTATATTGAAAACACTGATAGGAAACCTATGATGACTTCATCAACCCATTGATCGGTTTGATACCCAAGTAGACAAGAAACTATAGAGATAATTTGTTTTGTCATTTCAGGGAACATGGAGGATGGATAAGGAGGGTTTGTCTTCAACAATTGGACATCCTCAGGTATAAATGTCTTAAAAATTTTGGCTCTATGAGGGAAAGTGAGGTGTAGATTTCCATGAGGGAATCTACTGAAAAGGGTTTCAAAGAGGTTGAATTTTGGATCTGAAGTATTTGATATATGGAGTCAGGGGTAATTATGAAAAGGATATCATTGTTCTAGGCCACAATTTCCCTTTGAATGGGTATGTACCTGAAATGGCACCATGAGACAAATTCTAGAAAATGATGGGTTTGGGGAAAGGTGAATTGAGGTAGGAAGGAGTCCCACAAACTCAATTCGTCAGTGAGATCAAGGAATTTTTATTTTAACCAGTTGTGGAGTTCATAGAGGTTAAATTCACAACTGGTGTTGAAAATGCAACAAGATGATGGAGCTTAGTGAAAAGGAGTCGCCTTCACTAAGTGGGCCCGCAGGCTATTTTTGGCGCAAAGTCTATTTTTAGACTACGTCTATTTTTAGACATATGGATCATGGTCTATGAGTTGCAGGATGCTATTTGTGGATGATTGGTCATGTTGGTAAAAATAGATGGACTTCTATTTTTAGACATATGGGCGGTTTCTATTTCTAGACCGTCAGGCTAAAAATAGAACAGTCGAATATTATTAGCTCATAATAATATTTGGACTATAAACATTATCTTATCCTCTTGGAGCTCTTCAGTTTGAGCTATAGATGTGGCACATGCAGCTGTCAGAAGGAAATACTATTTTCCTATGGGTTAGTTGAGCTATTGCATGGTGGACTTCAGTTAGAACTCATGTGGTTGAGTTTGGTGGAGTTGATTGAGGAGTTGATGGAGTTGTGTTCAGTTTGACTTGGTTGAACTAGTTGTATTTAGTCTAACTAAAGAATACACTAGTGATGAGTTGTGCGAACTAATTATTAATTAATTCACTAATTATTAACTCATAAAGAAACTAAAGAATACATCAGTTAACTCAGTGCATGGACAGTTCAGTGGAGATAGGTGTTAGAGGTTGAGATTGCTATCAGGTGTGACTATAGTTGTGCATGAGATCTTGCACAATCAATGGGATTGAGTAATGACAATGAGGATTGTGTGGTTTAGCCAAGGAAATATGAGTTTGGTTTAGCCATTCATCATTATTCTCATGTAGGATTGCGCAGTGGAGGCATGCAAGCAGCGGAGGAGATTTGAACCTGTGATTGATTTAGATCTGAGCTAGTTTGTGTGTAACAGGTGGAGATATTATTGAGTACTTGTGAGGAGTATTGTACTATGTATTGTTACATTTTATCAATCAATATAATATATAGATAGTTGGGGGTTTTCAGCTGTATGCTTTCCCCGTGATATACTGTGTTGATATGTGTGATTGATGCTTCAATGTGCGCATGCGATTGTTTCTGAATACTGCAAATTGATGATCAATAGTAGAGGAGGTTATGTATTATGCATGAATTCTGCAAATAGTGTATAATCTGGATAAGCTTTGTGAATAAGTGTTATATTATTCAAAATTTCTACATGGTATCGGAGCAGAGTTGATCATCATATCTATTATTCAGAAAGTGATTACATTTTATTTCTTTAGGCAGAGTCTGTAATCAGGCCATGTAGCCTCTGGATTCATCCTTCTTTTGGAAGGTGAGATATCCGGTAAAATCCCATATAGTCAATCTCTGTACGAGAAATACTTTATTCTCATGAATTTTAGATCAGAAGCGGTTGAGTTTTGAGCTGGTGGAATTCGAATTTGCAGCAATGTGTTCTTGGTGTCAAAGTTGAAATGTCTTTCAATGGATTGCGATTGGAGTATGCTCTTGAGGGCAGCTCGAATTATATTGCATGGAAAGACAAGATGGAGGTAGTGTTAGATGATAATGGGCTAAAGGAGTTCATAGAGGCTGAGGTCCCAAAACCTACTGATGCTGTTGAAGCTGTGGTTTGGAAAAAGAAGACAGCAAAGTGTCGAAGGATTCCGTTGGAGGGCGTGAAGGATCACATTGTGTCCAGCCTGCATGGAAAGGCTTCTCCATACTTGATGTGGAAAGTGTTGACAAATCTATTCCAAAGCAAGAGTGACCAGAGGAAGTTGGCGCTCAAGGATAAACTCAGAAACATTAAGTGTGAGAATGGAGACAGTATTCCCAGGTATCTCACGAACTTCACCCAGTGCCAGGATGAGCTGGGAAGTGTGGGGGTGACTGTCGATGATGAGGACTTGGTGAGATTGGCTCTCCTTGGTATTTTGAAGAGTTTGCATTCCTATCAGGACTCTGTCAATGGTCGGGAGAAATTGCCAGGATGGGAGAGACTTTGGTCGAATCTTGTGCAAAAGGAGATCAGACGGAGCACCAGAGACAGTTCTTCATCCATGCATGATGAGGAGAACTATGCCTTAACGAGTAAGGTGAAGAAGGAGAAGGAGAAAGGTTCTCTTTCGGAATCCAGTTCTTCCAATGATGGGAAGAAGGTTGACAAGTCAAAGGTGAGATGCTTTCATTGTCATGAGTTGGGCCACTATGCTACTAATTGCCCAAAGAATAATTCCAAGAAGGGATCCATGGAAGGATCTGAAGGTGAGGCACTGGCTTCACAGTTTGAGTTTGATTTCACACTCTTCGCGTGCATGGTTTCATCCATGGTGGGAAGTGGTTGGTTTCTTGACAGTGGAGCTTCTTTCCACATGGCCGGTGACAAAATTTTGTTCAGTACTTTGGAGGAGAAAGATCTCTAGACACTCATAGGGATGGGTAATGATGAGAAGTATAGCGTCTCAGGTGTAGGCACAGTTATTTTTCAGAGGGAGCATGGAGCTTGCCTTACCTTGACCAATGTCAAGTATGTACCAGGACTGGAGAGAAACTTGGTGTCGATCGCGATGCTAGAAGACAGAGGCTATGATGTAGTCATCAGTAAGGGAAAGGTTTTCCTTAGACACATCATCACTAGACAGGTGAAGCAGATTGGTTCACGGGTCAAGAACCCGTATGCTCTTGAGGTTCAAGATGCATGCAAAGTCTTGAGAAGTGAGGCAACTGATGGAGACTTGGTTGTTGAGAGGGAGCATATATTACCTCTCAACATGTAGAGCCAGAAGAAGTCTCAGACGATTGTGGAGGAGCCACGATTGGTGCAGCAGCTTTAGGAGGTTGTGGAGGAGCCACAACTAGAGAAGCTGAGAGGAGATCGAGTAGAGACATCTACTCATGCAGAGACCTCCAGTAGGGGGAAACTTCGAGCCAGGTGGGCTGAGGGATCACATGCAGCCATACCTCCAGGTAGGAGGTGGGGCGATATGGAGTGATCGTCCCCAAGGAGGAGGGGCAGGATCCTTGAGGTACCCAACCTCTTGGATGAGACCTTTGCTACAGGAGCCCCGATGTGGAGTAGCAGGAACTGATTGATTGGGTAGAGACATATGCAGATGGAGCGGCAGAGAGAGCGACCGTGCAGGGAATCCCAGGACAGCACATAGCTAGTAGACTGCAGCAATGCGAGAGGCACAAGTGTTTTGCACAGTGCTAGCTAGCATAGAGAAGTGTGCAATGGTGCGAGATGCATGGAGATGTTGCAGTAGCGCAGATGTTAGAGAGGGAGAACTTGTCAGAAGTAGGTAGAGCTTCAGCATCAGAGTATGTTCCTAGCCCAACAGAGTGGTCAGTTGGGAGTGTTTTTTTTTCCAAGTGTTGTTGGAGCAAGTGGACTGGGCAGATGTGTTGCATGCATAACATTATAGAGTTGCAGGATAGGGATTGCAAATAATCTGTATCTTGTTGAGAGGGAGTGTTGAAAATTCAACAAGATGATGGAGCTTAGTGAAAAGGAGTTGCCTTCACTAAGTGGGCCCACAGGCTATTTTTGGCGCAAAGTCTATTTTTAGACTATGTCTATTTTTAGACTTATGGATCATGGTCTATGAGTTGCAAGATGCTATTTGTGGATGATTGGTCATGTTGGTAAAAATAGATGGACTTCTATTTTTAGACATATGGGCGGTTTCTATTTTTAGACTGCCAGGCTAAAAATAGAACAGTCGAATATTATTAGCTCATAATAATATTTGGACTATAAATATTATCTTATCCTCTTGGAGAACTGCAGTTTGAGCTACAGATGTGGCACATGCAGCTGTCACAAGGAAATACGCTTTTCCTGTGGGTCAGTTGAGCTATTGCATGGTGGACTTCAATTAGAACTCATGTGGTTGAGTTTGGTGGAGTTGATTGCGGAGTTGATGGAGTTGTGTTCAGTTTGACTTGGTTGAACTAGTTGTATTTAGTCTAACTAAAGAATACACTAGTGATGAGTTGTGTGAATTAATTATTAATTAATTCACTAATTATTAACTCATAAAGAAACTAAAGAATACATCAGTTAACTCAGTGCATTGACAGTTCAGTGGAGATAGGTGTTAGAGGTTGAGATTGCTATCAGTTGTGACTATAGTTGTGCATGAGATCTTGCACAATCAATGGGATTGAGTAATGCCAATGAGGATTGCATGGTTCAGCCAAGGAAATACGAGTTCAGTTCAACCATTAATCATTATTCTCATGCAGGATTGCGTAGTGGAGGCAGGCAAGCAGGAGAGGAGATTTGAACCTGTGATTGATTCAGATCTGAGCTAGTTTGTGTGTAATAGATGGAGATATTACTAAGTACTTGCGAGGAGTATTGTACTATGTATTGTTACATGTTCTCAATCAATATAATATACAAATAGTTGGGGGTTTTCGGCTGTATTCTTTCCCCGTGATATACTGTGTTGATATGTGTGATTGATGCTTCAATGTGCGCATGCGATTGTTTCTGAATACTGCAAATTGATGATTAATAGTGGAGGAGGTTATGTATTATGCATGCATTCCGCAAATAGTGTATAATCGGGATAATCTCTATGAATAAGTGGTCTATTATTCAAAATTTCTACAACTGGTTTCAGAAATATTATAGTGTTCATCCACTAAAGGTTGATGGTCTACGTAAATTACAAGGGGAAGGATGGGGTTTTTCCCTGTGGATTTTGATTTACCTTTAGAAGACATTTTTAAGGAAATGAGATGGGAACAACACAATTAACCAAGAGTGTTTGAAAGAACACTATTTGGATTGATACAATTGCAAGATTAGTAGGCATTCACTATCACTGGAGTGCAGTGGAAAGTCTTACTGAATAGGGTTCTATTTCATTTTATGTGCAATTTCACTTTATCATTGACAATTGTCCATCTAACAGAGTAGGTTCATTACTCTGGGAATAGTTATGTGTTGAAATGGACAGTTTAATGATTAAGTGACAAGTAGGGGTGAAACAAGAGCAGGAGTAGAATGGGAAGGGGAAGTGCCATGTGGCAGGAGACGATTGGAGTGGAGTGGGAAGGGATGTGTCACTTGGAAGAAGAGGACTGGAGTGGAAGGAGAAGATTCAATGGTTATTTCTTTTAGGCGGGAAGAGGGGAAAGGAATATTTTAGAGGGGGCATGAGCGGTAAGTAGTTTAGTGCGGGGGGGGGGGCGGCGGTTTGAAGTCCACCAGGGAGTATCACATTGTAAAATTTGTAATGGTGGATACTGCTTTTCGAACTCCCCACCCATTGATTAACTATCACAGGAGTGGGGGGGGGGGGGTCTGAAGTGATCATTCGTCCTTGATCTCAGCGGGTTAGATCATGACCATTGACTTCAACCTGGATTTTATTACATAACGAAAAAAGTGTCGTGTCAACACTTTATTAACATTTAACATAATTGCACTTAAACTGTGCAATTAAGTAGTTATACCCATTTATTTTTAATTTAAAGCAGCATTCAAGCTAGCAACACTTATTTTTATTTTCTAAGGGGTTTTTTCATCATATTTTTTATTTTATTTTTTTCATATTCATCTACTTTTTCTTTGATTTTTTCGTACATATATCATTTCTTTATATCCCCTTTCAATTTTATTTTTTTTTATTGGAAATAATTTATAGAATGAAGTATTATTACAACATCTCATAACATAAAAAATAAATAGATAATAACCAATTGATCCTATAGATTATAGGACCCTAACATAATGTTCCTTTGATGAATGAGAAAATATCTCGCCAATAACGTCCAATCCCCATTGTTGGAAATGGTTCCTCAACTATTATGGGTAACAATGGGGAACTGACGTTTGATCATGACCAACACATCTTTGACACACTGGGCACTTTTAGGTATAGGAATGAGCATACTTAAACAATGTAGGCCAATAATAATTGGCCATCATCACTTTGTGAGAAGTAGTATTTCTCCTGAAGTGTCCACCCGTGGGTCCATCTTGGAGATCTCTTAAGAATCTTATTGAGTTTGGAGGCTCTAATAATATAAGCAAGACACCAGCGTGGTATTTCCTAAAATTCATAACATGCACAAGCTAGTAATATAATGCTTTAAGACGTATTTCACTATTTTTTTGTTTAATAAATGCAAAGGAAATGTTCCATGCTTTAAATATTCTTGTACGTCTGAATAACAAGATGTGGTTGTACTTGTAGGAGGAACTTGCCCAATGTTATATATCTATATCTCTTGTTCCCAACTAGGAAGATATTCTTCTAGCGAATCCATCGCTTTGGTTGTGAGTTGACAAATACCATAGCCTTCTATAGTAAGAACCTACATGAATTGAAAATCATAATCCTGTAAGAACATCATCCAATTCGGTCTCCTCTCACCCAGTAATTGCTATAAAAAAATTGTTCCAACAACTAGGTGAGGCACATAGATAATTGTCTGATCTCTGAGGAGGTAAGGACTAAAGTGTTTAACTACCTTTTACATCGTGTATGCTTTCTTATTAAATGCGAGAAAATTTAGTTTTGATCCATGTAAGCCAACACCCATGAAAGATATAGGCCACTCGTTTCCTTGATCATGTTTATGTTTTAATACAACTGCAATAGATGGATTAGAAGCGAAAGTATACAACATGAAATATTTTCCAAAATCTAGGTTGTATAAGGCTAGATCATTGCCTATGACTTGCTTGATTTGGGACAAGGAATAATTTTCCCTCTTATCCCATTTGTATGTAGCATCTTTCTTTATCATCTCTTATAATGGTTTAACAATTTGTGTGTAATAAGAGATGAACCTGTGTAGGAAATTGATCCTTTCCAAGAAATATTGCATTGCTTTCTTGTTCATAGGTAAAACAATTTGATTAATAACTTTGACCCTTTCTAGGTCAACGTTAATTCTGACCTTCTCAATGATATTTCCTAAGAGATTACCTTCAGAAAAACCAAATATTCTCTTTTTCATATTCAATGATATTCCATAATTGTGACATCGCTAAAAAATTTGCTTTAGATGACATATATGATCAAATCTCTTCTTAGAAAACATTGTAACGTCATTGAAGTAGACAACTACGATCTTTCCAATCAATGCATGGAACGTGATGCCCATGTCCTATTGAAATTTATCACTAGTATTTATAAGCCAAAATAGCATGCACTGAAAAGGAAAAGTTCCCCACTTCATCCTTAAAGTGGTCTTTAATCAATTTGGTTCTGCTACAAGCGCCTGATTATATCCAGAAAAATCATCCTGTAACGAGAATATTTTTGACTCAGATACGTATGGAGTATCTACTCCATTGATGGCATAAGGTAATTGTCTTTATCTGAATCCCGATTGAGGTTGCAAAAATCAGCACATAGGAGTATCTTGCTGGACTTTTTTTCTAACGGGAACCAAGTTGGAAACCCATGTAGAATGTCGAACTTTGAAGATTATCCAAGCATCCAACAACTTACATTTTTTTAAATTATGGGTTTAAGCGTTAGATGTACTTTCCTTAAATTCTACTAAAATCACTTCACCCCCTCTTTAATAGGAATGAAGAGTTGGATGATACATGTATCATATGCCTTTAAATCATCATACATCCACACAAACACATCTCGATAATGTTTTAAGAGGCGGATAAAATCCTATTGTTCTTGAGCTGAAAAACATGTACCAAGGTTTACATACTTCATATCTTCTTTGGTTCCCAAATTGACTTTCTCATGTGATAACGTTGAGCTTTGAGTCTTAGTGTTCACTGGTCCTTTGAAATAATTTTTTAGGTCATATAGTTTCTCAAGAGATACCACTCCTTTCAGCGTTGGGTTCCGTTTAGATGGTTGGACTACTTCCTACAAATCCTTGTCATGCTCATCTTCTTTATTAGTTGCATCTTCGAACACATCTGCATTGGCCATGAAGTGCAGTATCTATTGGTAATCATTAAATATGAAAACGTTAGTGACATTCTCAAGCACATATGGCTTATAAATGATCTTAATAGAAAAAACATATTTTAATGGTGACATCCTAGTAGTTGCATTGGCTAATGTATCTACAAAAATATTACAAACTCTAGGAATAGAACTAATGGTAAATTCTTTAAAGAATGAAATAAGTCGCCATACCTCTTGCTGGTAGTTTTTCAAGCTAGGTGAAACATGGTGAATGATATTCCATACTTGACAAGTAGCGATATTTGAATCACCAATTACCTTAAGTACCTCCACCTTGAGGTTTATGGATTTCATTAACCCCAAAAGGGGTACTTCATATTCAACAATGTTATTCGTGCACTAAAAATCCAAGTGGCATGATAAAATATACCTTTTATTATGAGAGTCAATAAGAACACAACTAGCTCTAGAATTGTCTTGAGTCTTAGAGCCATCAAAATATAATGTCCAAATATCAATAACTTCTGAGCTAGTTCCTATATTAGTAGTATGTACATCTATATTAAGAATTTCATTTGCACCAATTAGACTGTGGGGAAGGAGCTCCAACTATGTGTATGATGGTATAGGTAAAGGTTTCACGTGATATTAACCCATGATCAACATCCAGAAAATAATTTCCAAAGATAACATCTGCAAAGTCAATTGGCTTATTTTGTCCCTCATGTGGTGTCCCAGTGTACTTCATGTAAGGCTCACTCTCCAATTGAATATGATTATTTCTACCCTTGTAATGAATCCATAAAAGTGTCTATTCTATTGATAAATACCCTTATAGCTTGTTGGACCAGTATCTACTAAAAAAAACCAATAGGATTCAGGGATGTCCACAATAACAATATTAATGCCTTGGTGAACTCTATGGTCTAATGACAAGTGGATGCTAACATTATTAAGCTCACTAATTTCCTAGACTAGTGATATGTCTAGTTGAATTATCGATGCATTAGCATTTTCCCATTTGGTATTGACTCTCTTAGCAATAGATAATGGCATAAAATTGTAGATGCACTGGAATCAACAATACAATAATGAACATTAAAATTAATGACTTCAAATGTTAAAAGAAAAGGGGGGAAAGAGTGTTGGTATTCAAATTAACAGGGTAACAAAATACTCAAGAATTCCACAAGACTTACTGACCATAACTTAAGAAGAAAAAACGTTTTTACCTGACGGAGCGTTGTAGTGGCTACAACACCCTCCAAAAATTTGGCATGTACTCAAATTTCAGAGCTTACTGTGGATCTGTTGAGGCCTCGAAAATCGCTGCCACAACAAAGGGGAAACCACCCGGTCCGGACCTTGAAAGCAGCTCCTTTTCCGTTTGGGATAATGGCTCCGACTGGGGATAATGGGACCAGTTTCCCAATAATAGATAAAAGTGGGATGGATGAATAACTTGTGAGGTATGATAATGATGAATAAACAACTAAAACTATCAGCGAAATATATATTAACTATAATCTAATCCCGGGACTTATCAATCTTTCAATGCGTAGCGTTTGATAATCTGTGCTTTAAGGCAGGCATATAGATGACTCTAACACTAAAGCATAGATGTTTAAACCATTTAAGATTGCTCTGCATAATTAGTTATGCAGAGCGATAATAGCGAATTACTACACATTGTCATTCATATCATTGCTACATGCATGATTAAAAGAAAGGCATATCACAAAACATCCAATAGTGGAATGAAATGAAGATTTGCTGTTACAGCGCATACACATATTCAACAATAGCAAAAGATAATAACACAACAATTCAGATGAAAAGAAAGAGGACAGATGCAGATAAAAGTACCATGTAAGCTGCTCAACAATCCATTATATAAATCGCTATGTCGCAGTCCTTTCTTCAAACAAGAAAGCATTCCAGACAAGAGACAATAGTGCACAAATGCATAAAACAACCTTCTCGTCAAATAAAGGACTATTGGTCGAGTTTCACAAAAGAATATAGGCTGAAGCACAGTAGTGCAAACTTCAGCCTTTAAGTCTATTACAAAATTTTACGACCCTTTCCAAAACAATGAAAGGGTCTATAAATACTAATCTAATCTAAATATCTAAGAAAAACTGAACAACTATGAAATTGGCATCAATAAATGTTTTTCCATTTTTCTTGGTGATCTGGCAGTCTGCAGCAATGCTTCATTCGGTGGGCTCTTTGCCTTTAAACCTCAACTGACATATCGTAAGCATTGGCTGTACTTCCGGTGGAGTGTTGAGACGCGAAGTGAGCTGGGCATCATATGTGGCATCTTGAAAGTCGGGGATTAGGCACTTGAGAGCATCTGTTAAACACTTAAGAGCCGACCTTTGAGTGTGCGGCTTGATTAGAAAGTGCCAATATGCATCGGAGGTTAAAGTATTTACTCCAGCGATTAACTTTCTCCTTTCTTCCAGTCCATGATAATTTGTTTGTTCAATTATGTTCGCCGTGGTTATGCTTCCAGGTGTACACTGAGAGATCATGTTGGCCCAATAGAGTGTATTGTTGACCAAATCAATCATATTGTTGGCAATCATTTTACACCTTGAAGCTGCCCTTTCCGCTTTGATCATCTGAGTGTTCCATTCCGTGAAGAGTATGTCTTTGAATGGCTCATAGATCCTAGGCAATTTTTCTTCTTTCCCCATATCAGTATCTTGCCAATCAAGATATGAAGTTATGGTTTCTTCGGTCTGATCTAGCTCATTTCTGGCTTTTTCAATCTGCTGACATACTGCTATAGATACTTCACATAATGGCTCAGCCTCAGTTAATTGTTGGCACAAGAGTCTAACCTGAGAGATTAATGCATTATTTATTTGAGCTGCCTTTGCTCTGAAATTCTCGACTTTCTTAGTGCCCTTGATATCTTCGAGCTGTGCTAATAATTGAGCGATTTGCTCATCCTTTGACTTCGTCATTAGCTCGTTTGCCTCTCTCAATTGTGCCAACGCCTCCGTTAATTCTTTCTGCTTCTGGATTGCACTCTGATCAATCCTCTGTTTTTCAGTCTGCAGTTGCTGGGTTAATACATTGTTTGCTTGTTGTTGCGCCAGCAACTGCTCTTCTACCTGTGCTGTCTTGTTTCGTGCTTCGGCTACTTCTGCTTGCAATGTACAAATCTCTTGGTCCTTAGTCTTTAACAAAAGACTTACCTCTGATGCTTTATCTATAGTTGCTGCAGAATAAGCTCCCGCATACTGCGATAGCTTGGTAAGATCATCAGAGGGGTCCAATTCTTCCTTCCAGACTACATTCCCTGTGACTGTCTGCTCAGGAAAGATGGAAGGTTGATCAAGCCTTCGTCTCTTCCTTGAGCGCTTAACAACTGCTTTGAGCCTCGGGCTGTAGAAAACGTCCAGGGGAGGAATATCTTCCACCTGGAGCACAATCTGATCGGAAGGGTCTTTGGTGATTACCTCGAGATCCTTTGAAATGGGTGGGCCACTGGTTCCGCATAGAACCTGAGAAGAAGTGGTGTCTGGTGCGTCTTTGGAGCCTTCCTTTCCACTGATAATGGAATCGAATTGATTCCATTGTTTCAGCAATTCAGGATCTATGGAGGTCTGTGATTTACTCTTCTCCTTTTCTTGTTCCAACCTCTTTTGCTCCTCCAACTCTTTCTGCTGCTGTTCTTCTAACTCCTTTCTCTGTTTCTCTTCTTTCTCTCTTCTTTGCTTATCTGCTAATTCCTTTTTCTGCCTATCTGCCAGTTCTTTCCTTTGTTTTTCTTCCTTTTCCTTCTTCCGTTGTTCCTCTATCTTCTTCTGCTTTCTCTGCTCTTGTTCCTTCTGCTCTTTCTGCTGCTTAGCCATTCGCTCCTTTTTCTGCTTCTCTGCCTACTGCTTCTCTTGTCTTTCCTCCTGTTGTTTATTTTGTTCTTTATTTACAACAGGAGATTGGGTTGTATGCTTCTGACCAGGCTCGCTTGAGGAGGACGCTGAGGTTAATGACAATAAATCTAGAGGCAGAGTTTGCAACCTCTGCTCTCTAAGTTTATTGAACTCAGTTAAACTCTCATCATTATATCTCATCTTGGCAAGCTGCTTGGTTTGGCCTATTGAATCGGCAGCTCTGAACAGGTCATCAAGCTCATCCTCTTGATGGTCAATCTTAGTCAGTTTGGCCTGTTCTAGGGCATTGTAAGCAGTTTTATGTGGATCATAGAGTCTGGCTGGCATAGTGGGCAGGGATAAAGCTTGCATCTTTATAGCCTCCTTTTCTGCATGTTGGAGATTATGCAGAGTAAAAACACCCATCCTTAAGGGAAAAGAGGGCCAACCCCTCTTCTTCTCTTTCTTGAGTGTTTGGGTTACACTCTCAGCCATAATTTGGTAGGATATATCTCGGGCTAACAGTTTGTCTGGAACATATAGAGGGAGAACATGCGGTTTGGCTTGGCTTCCATAAACCCTAATATAGGTAAAGTGCTCTTCTCCAAACCATCCTGCGATAGCTGGTAAGTCGAAGGAAGCGAGATAGGAGATTTCGGGAATAGGCCGATCAAAAATGGAATAATGAATGGGAACCATAAAACCATTGCAAATTTGATACAAATGGTCCTTGTAAGAGGACTTCCATAATTTCCGATGATACAAATGAATGGGCGAAGGGTCTTGGGTGGTCCATCTCCAACTGAGGATGGGAAACTCAGAGTTAAAACACAATGTGTCCATAATGTAGGCGCTATAATAAAATGGGGGGATTTTCCTTTCGGTGACTACAGATTTAGCTCTAAAATCCCGAATAGCTACAATCAATTTATCAGAAAGAATGGTGGCCCAATCCATGATAAAACTATTAACAGCTGCTTCCATTAGGGGAACCATTTCTATATCGAAATTGGCAGAATCATGTAATCCCCATAGCCTACATTTCATAATTCCCGCATAGCAATAGGGAGAAGCCAAGGAATCGACAGAATACTTACCCGAGCTCTCGTGCTTGTGTTTGGCCGGGTTCTGCCTCCAATCCCGAATGGGCTCAGATGGTACATCGTTTTCAGCTGCAAACTTCTCCACGAAGTCTTTGTTGTAGATTTTCTCTGGCTCAGGCAAATGATACATTTCCCTCTGGTGCTCTGGCTTGAATGACCTGAAAATCCGTCCGTCTCTTGTGTGGAACGTTCTGTCAGTGATTGGAATTTCCTCAATTGCCCATCGCACTACATCAGTGTAGGGAAGGACTTGCTCTCTAGCAGCTATTCTGTGAAGAAAGGAATCGGCCAACTCCTTGAGAGTTGCGTCAGACTTTTTGAGTGGGTCCGCAGTAGCTACTGTCACTGAAACTTGTGGTTGTTCGGCCTCTAATAGATTATATGTGCCCTGCCATGTAGTCTTGTTAAGACCAGTGCATGTAGTGTCTGAAACGAGGCCTTTCTTGCTATTTGCAGCAGCTTGACCTACTACAGGTGTAACAGTAGAGCCCGTAGCCCTCTTGGATCTTTTCCCCATCATGCTTAAGCTTCTCTCAAAAGACGAATTCTACACAATTGCAAGAGAAATCGTAACAACATAATAACAATGACGCTACACAGTGAGATAGATATATCATTTGAAGCGTGCCAAGATTAATTTTGAAAAGTGGCTGCGGATCCAATCGCTAAGAGTATATTGCAAATGCATTAATGGTGATTTGAGGCCTACTACTCATTAAATGTGATAATTATACCGTTATCCGGGTGAATGACTCACTTAAGCGTGCAACAGATATTCTGGCGGTTAAACGCAGGTGCTCATTAATCGAAGGGGCAAAATCTTTTAAATACCCACGCATTACCTTATCCCTTGTATTAACGGCATTTTGGGATTCACGCTTTGTCAACCGGATATGAATATAAAATTAAAGCTTTTAAGTGATGGCTTTTAAGACTGCCGACCACCGATGAGCGATACCACATCGCTTCGGGGATTAGGTGCTGCACAATTATTACCAAAAGATCGTGCCGATAGCCGATAAGCGATATCGCATCGGGCTAGCGCATGGAAACAGAAGTAGGCGCATATACAATGGTTTGGGGTTACCGATTGTGATATCGCATCGCATCGGGGGTAGGAACCGAATGCCTTACCGAAGTGCGTGACGGCCGATAGCGATATCGCATCGGGTCGGGATTTAAATCACAAGGCGGTTTCACATGAGGTATCGCCGATAACCGATCGCCGATATCGCGTTGCATCGGGACATGAGTTATGTGCCTTTACTTGGTGTGTATGTAACATTGCCGATCGCCGATAGCGATATCGCATCGGCGGAAACCAAAATGCCACTTGAATGCATCTCTCATGTTGTTGCGATATGCGATCTTGCGATCGCTTTATCGCAATAATAAAAGATTGTTTGTTATTTGAAACATTAATGTCCGAAAAAGGCTTAAGTACATGAAAGCTCATTTGATTATGCGGCCTTTTTTGAACATGCAAGCATTGATGCCAAAATTTTAAAAGGGACCCATTCCATATGTTAATTTTTTGAAAAATAAGAATGATATGAAATGGGGGGTTGTTGTAGGGCACAACAATTGGCGATTCGCTGGAAGAACCAGTTATCTCTGAAAGTAATCCAAACACTTAAGCTTTTCAAAATTAGAAACTCAATCAGAAGGGAAAAACTTCTAATTTAACTGGATATTCGCGCGTTCTGAACCAAGTGAATTCTGTTAACTTCTATCCTTTTGGTTTCGAGAAAAATAAATACATTCTTAGTCTGAAAATAGGCCTTTATTGGTTTATAATGATAAAACAAAAAACTTTCCCAAATCAGCTTTTATAATTAACCCCTCTGTCATAGGTAGAGCCTCTGTTGCCAGCAAACGTTTATAGTCTCGACAGGGATACCTTTTAACCATAGTATTATTCACTTTTCCATTCACATAAGATTGTAGTTAACAGAATGAAACTAAAATATGTTGCCATATTTTATTTTTTATCCGTTTTTTCATTCTTTGTCATTGATAAGATAAAAAGCCATTGTCCTGGTTTGGTGGCCAGCTATTGACAATGCCATTCACTGGTAATAATTTAACTGAACAAGCCGGCGCGTGATGAGACCTCTTTGTCTTGAAATTTCAAGCCATTACCCTGTTATGATAGGCAGTATTGGTAATGTCAATCAAACTACTTTCCTATGAACATGGTAAGCAGGCTTGTAATAAGACCTCTTATCTTTAATCTTCTATATTTTAGAATTACACTCTGAGTAACCATAAACTTTAGTGAATGGGGTGAACAATTTTCTCCTTAAGAGCAAATGGATGACAGGTGAAGAGTTGAAGATGCTGAAAATGGGTTAGCTTTTATCTTAAAATGAATAACCTTTGGAGACCAGTATTTAAAAACCGAGAATGATTTACAGAACTTTAACCTTTCGAGAAGAGTCTTCAAAACGTTAAGTGGTGATTTCAGAACAAACAGATATCTAGTTCCCTAGAAATTATTCCTTTTGGTTGAGGGTTCTACTATCTAAAAGCAAATATTTGGATTATTTTGTGAGACAGCTTTTTCAAACCAAGCTAAAGGTCAATGGAGATACTCTACAG
Organism: Pinus tabuliformis; assembly: GCA_031772625.1. NCBI lineage: Eukaryota > Viridiplantae > Streptophyta > Pinopsida > Pinales > Pinaceae > Pinus > Pinus tabuliformis. Next base: position 725,749,594 of record CM062820.1, on the reverse strand, counting down.
TTTTATTTCCTATCGATCCTACAAACTACACAAATCTACAAAGAGGAGAAGGGATCACCTTCTCAATTAAAGAATTTCTTCAAGACCAGGCCATTAACAGGGAGAGAATCTCTCACCCCTGATAAGTCTTGCAATATAAAGGTTGAATGGCCTATCTTGTCACAGATCTGAAATGGTCCAAGCCACATTTTCTGAAATTTGGTATGCTTACCTTTATTTTCATGGGCCTTGTCCCATTTGAGAACTAAGTCACCAACTTGGAAGTGTTTGGAATCGGATGAGGTTAAGTCAAAGGATGCTTTGATCATTTGTTGATGTTTGGCGTGAGTGATTCTGGCTTTCTCCCTTTCTTCTTCTAATTTGAGAATTTGGTCATGTCTAAGTTGGATAGAGGAAGAAGGAGTCTCTTCGATGTACTGTACTAGGGCTAAAGAGGGTAGAACAAGATTGGTAGGCAATACTGCTTCTTTTCCGTAAACTAGATTAAATGGGGAGGAACCTATAGAAGCCTTTTGTGTAATCCTATCAGACCATAATGCAAATACTAGAGATTTGTGCCAGTTTCTATGATTCTGTTCAACAGTTCGCTTAATGATTTTGATAAGATTTTTATTAGTAGATTCTGCTAAACCATTTCCCTGGGGATAATAATTAGCAGAATATTTCAATTTAAACCCCCTCTTAATAGCAAAATCATATATAGCATTTCCTGAGAAATAGGAAGCATTATAAAAAACGAGAGCGTTTGGGACACCAAACCTGGTAATGATGAATTGGTCTATGAACTCGATGATTGCCTCTGAATTTGCTGCCTTCAAAGGAATAGCCTCTACCCATTTGGTAAAATAATCGGTAGCAGTGAGGATATACCTGTGTTGTTTGGAAGATGGTGGAGTAATCTCTCCAATGATATCTAATCCCCATTGTTCAAATGGCTGTTCAATGTTGACAGGTTGCAGGGGGAAAGCTGATTTCCGTTGTCTTCCACTAGCAGTTTGGCAATTGAAGCATTTTCTTACGTATTCATGAGCATCTCTAAATAGTGTAGGCCAATAATATCCAGCATGAATAACTTTGTGGGCTGTCGTGTCCGCCCCAAAATGTCCTCCCGCTGGCCCATCATGTAGTTCCTGTAAAATTTTTTGAGCTTCAGGTCTCTCAAGACATCTTAACAGGATAGAATCATAATTTTGTCTAAAGAGCACATCATTAATGAGAGTGAAATTCTTTGCTTTTAACCTAATGGCCCTTTTATTTTTGTAAGATAAATTTGGAGGAGCATAACCATTCTTCAAATAAAATATCAAATCTGCATATTGAGATTCGGAATCAGTGACACTTATCTGATTGATTGTTTGAGTCTGATCCATGTCGCTTGATTCAGGAATGTTTGATGCTCCTGCCAATATCCTGCAAAAACCTTGGCCCCTAACAATCTTTGCTGGCTTTATTTCTAGGTCATATTCTTGAAGTGTTGTGACCCAATTGGCCCTTCTTTCACCTAGTTCTTTTTGAATTAAAAGTTGCCTTACCGCCGGGAAAGGGACTATAACTTTCGTGTGAGTTTTCAAAAGAAAGGGCCTGTAATGTTTAACTGCTTTGAACACAGCAAAGGCTTGTTTCTCCACATCGGAATAATTTAATTCGGCACCCTGAAGATTTGAGCTAAAAAATGAAATGGGTGCTTCCAAGTTATGAGCATTTGGCTGCGTGAGAACTGCAGCATAGGATACATCGGACGCAACGGTATACAATGTAAAATGATTAGAAAAATTGGGAGTATTCAAGGCTGGGGCATTGATTATTGATTGCTTGATAACATCAAAAGCTTGCTTTTCTTCTGCTCCCCACTTGAAGACTGAATTCTTCTTGATCATTGTCTGAAGTGGTAATACAATTTGAGAGAAATCTGGAACAAATCGTTTGACAAAATTAATCTGACCCAAGAATGACTGCATCGATTTTTTATTGTGTGGGAAAGGGATTTCAGAAATTTCCTTAATCCGATCAGGATCAATATAAATGCCATCCTTGGATACTATAAAGCCTAAGAGATTTCCTTGATCAAGAGCAAAGAAAGACTTCTTTGGGTTTAGAGAAATACCATACCTTTTGCATCGCTGAAAGATTTGATTTAAGTCATGCAAATGATTATATCTCTTTTTAGAATATACAGTAATATCGTCTAAGTAGACGACTACTGATCGATTAATCAACCCTTTGAAGGCTATATCCATGGCTCTCTGGAATGTCGCTCCTACGTTTATGAGTCCAAAAGGCATTTTCTGATATGCATAAGTTCCCCATTTTGTTCTGAATGTGGTTTTGAGTTGGTCATCAGGATGAACCAAAACTTGGTTGTATCCGGAGAATCCATCAAGAAAGGACATCAATTCAGAACCTGCTACTGATTGAAGAATTTGCTCCATAGTAGGTAATGGGAAATTATCTTTCAAGCTCGCTTTATTGAGGTTCCTGAAATCAATACAGATTCGAATGTCACCATTCTTCTTCCTGACTGGCACCATATTAGAGACCCAACTTGAATGTCGGACCGGAAAGATAATTTTGGCTTTCAAAAGCTTATTAAGCTCCGACTTTATTTGGGTCTCCAAATTTGGATGTATTTTTCTTAATTTTTGCTGAATTGGTTTCTGATCAGGAAGCATAGGGATGGTATGCTGGATAATAGATGTATCATATGTCTTTAGGTCATCATATTTCCAAGCGAAGACCTGTTTGTTTTTTCTCAATAGTTTAATAAATGCTTCCTTTTCTTCTTGGGAAAGTCCTATTCCTAAGTTGATGTTTTGAGGAGCATCTTCTGTGCCTAGATTTATTAATTCAAACCTAAGGGTGGAACTTTGAAGCTTTGCATTAATTACAGGTTTAAACCTGTCTTTGATATCATAAAGGTCTTCAAGCTTCACCACGGGTTTAGGAATCGAATTTTCTTGAGGCGCTTGTTTCATCTGTAGATCGTGATCATCTTCCTCAATGACTTGATTGTCATAGGATTGTTCCGAAGTTAGAAACTGCAAGATATCTTCATCATGGTTAAATACTCTCCAATTAGTGACATTGTCAGGAATTGAAGGTCTAAAAATTAATTCTACAGAAAATCTATCAAGGCTGTAGTCTTCGGAAGGTAGCAGTTTGGAGGCTACATTGGCTAGTAGGTCGGCTGCTGAATTTTGTGACCTAGGAATAGAAGAAATGTTGAAGGCTGAAAAGTGTGAGGTAAGATCCTGCACTAGCGATTGATAATGCTTATGGTGAGTCGAAAGGAAATGAATTGCATTTCTAACTTGTTTAACAATGATTTCCGAATCGCCGAACACTTTTAGATATCGCACTTCAAGGCCGATCGCTTTATATAAACCCTGGACCAAAGCTTCATATTCGGCTGTGTTATTAGTACACTCAAATTCTAACCTACAAGACAGCATTGTCTTTTCTCCTTGCGGGCTAACCAAAATGCAACCTGCTCCTGAGCCTTCACTGGACTTAGAGCCATCAAAATATAAAGACCAAAATAAAGGAGTATTAACAAACATATCTACAATTTTCTCAGCATCATTAAAACATCTGGACTTATCTGTTTGTGAAAAATTTTCAATCTGAGATGTAAAATGATTAACTGAAAAAGGAGATGGTTGGGCAACAAAGTTGCCAAAGAATGATTCGGACGAATAGTTCCCCAAAATATTGTTGTTGAATGCCACAGGTTGGTTTTCTTGCTCAAATTCAGTAACTGTGTGGGTCATATGCTTCTCCCGATCGATCCTTATTTGATTCGGCTTTCCCTTGTAGGGAAGCCACATATGTGACCAATCTGTGGAAATATACCCATGTAGTTTTTCGGACCAATCTCTGCTTAAAATCAAACCATAAAATTCAGGTATGTCGGCAATTAAGATGTCAATCCTCTGAACTATTCTGGGGTCGGCTGACAACCTGATGGTTACAGAATTAATTTCTCCCACAACCTGCACCTTAGTCCTATCCAACTGCACTATATGAATGGCAGACTTCTGGGGTTCAATGTTCAGCTTAGAGCAAACTGAAGCTGGCATTATATTAGATGAGGCCCCTGAATCAATTAAACAGTTGTGCAAGTTTCTATTATAAATCTCATAAGTGAGCAGGAAGGGTGGAGTGTGAGAATTAGATTTATCTCTGATTAAAACTGAATCGGTAATTTCAACCATACCTGCAGGAGGCTGGCCTGAATCGTTGGCAGCTCTTGCACTGGGAAGGGGAGTAGAGGGAACAGCATTTAATTCTTTGAGAAGTAGCTTTTGTTGATGTTTTAGTTTACTGAGTTCAAACATGGTTATATTTGCCTTAGTCTTCTTCATGTCATCAACAATGTTATATTCCATTGAATCCGATACCACCAGAGTCTTGGATGTTGAAGGAGAACTAGAAGTTGAAGGCTGGTTTTGAGGAACTACTACAGGTGACTTCTTTGGGGGAACTTTTTCCTTTGCTGTAGTAGCGCCTGCGCTCCTCTTCTTTGAAATTGCCTGGGCGGGTTCAAAAGTGCTTTTACTTCTTGTAGTAACCGAGAAGGCTTCTTCTTCATTCTCCGTATCAGAGTTTGGGAGTATAAAATCCCACATTCCGTGGCATTCAGCTACTTCTTCTTCATCATCGGTCTGTGAAGATGTTTCCTCTTCCTCTTCTTCTTGGTCTAAATCGGCGTTAGATATTACATTGGGCGGCTTTGATTCGGTTTTCTTAAAAGTTCTAAATGGTCTTTTGCTTGAAGTTTCGGCCACCTGCTTCTTTATCTCAACCATTTCGTTAGACATTGTTTTAAGGACCTTTTGTAAACCTTCCATGTCATACGGGTCCTTCGGGGTTTTCTTCTTGGAATCTTCTTTAAACGAGACTTTTTTAGCTTTTCTATCCTCTAGAGCAGCTTTCTTTTCTAGAGCGTTAATGCGCTTTTCAACAGCAAGTGCCTCTCTCATGTTTTCAGCTAAGGTAGGTTTGCCAGCCCAAAAATGGCTATGTTGGCAGGTAGGGCAGTGATATACCATTCGCTTCGGATTTGTTCACTTGGTTTAGAAGCAGTAGGGATTTTATTCAGTAGTTTATTAAATCTGGCATTAAACTCTTTTATTGGTTCCCTGTGCTCTATTCTCAAATTGGAGAGGTCGTTTATTAAAGTTGCTAGGGACCTGTCATCTCCATATTTGGTGAGAAACTGCTCTTAGCATGTGTTCCAACTGGTAATTGAACCAGAAGGTAAGGAAAAATACCAGGATCCTGCTGATCCTTGTAAAGTGTAAGGGAAAAGTCTTACAACAACATCTTGCTCTGTCACTCCTTTTAGGTTAACTGCTAACATAAAGTTGTTGATGTGTTCTTCAGCCTGAGTCCCATCATCTGGATTGAATTTAGGCAGCCATTTTTCGGGATAATCGGGTAGATCATGCAAGGGTGCAGGCATATTGACTGCTCCTGGCCTAGTCCATGGATCTGCCATTATGATAGCATCAGTGGTTGAGAGTACTGCTGGGATTCTGGATGTATGGGAAGGGATTAAAGATGAGGAGTGAATAGGTTGGGATATCAAGGCTTCTGATCCCTAGTGAACGAGAATTTGTAATGGGGGAGTGGATGGTCGACCTTGCAGTGGAGAAAATGAAATGGAGGACGTGGATGAAAGCCCTTCACTAGCAGACCCTTCAGTAATTTTCTTTGCCCTTTTCCTTTTAGGTAAAGGAAATTCAGTGGGTTCAATACCGAGTTTTTCGCTCTGAAGTCTGGTGAGAGGGTGAGTGAGGTTGAACTGCGAAGTCGCACTGCTTTCTGATACCTCAGATTTCTGTGGTGAAATCGAGAAGCTCTGAAGTTTATGGATTAGAGACTGAACTTCAGGTAATTCAAGACTTAATTGTTCTGTGGTATGATGGGTTTGAGCAGTGGCAGTTGATTCCTCTTCTTCTTGTTTGGGTACCGGCGAACCAGTATACAAATGGGAAGATCGAGGAGATTCGGAGGGCGAAGTACTCTTAGAATGACTTATAGGTTTGGATTTATGTTCCATTCACAGCTGAGGCCCTCCTTCTAGCGCTAATTTTGTTGAGGCCTCGAAAATCGCTGCCACAACAAAGGGGAAACCACCCGGTCCGGACCTTGAAAGCAGCTCCTTTTCCGTTTGGGATAGTGGCTCCGACTGGGGATAATGGGACCAGTTTCCCAATAATAGATAAAAGTGGGATGGATGAATAACTTGTGAGGTATGATAGTGATGAATAAACAACTAAAACTATCAGCGAAATATATATTAACTATAATCTAATCCCGGGACTTATCAATCTTTCAAAGCGTAGCGTTTGATAATCTGTGCTTTAAGGCAGGCATATAGATGACTCTAACACTAAAGCATAGATTCTTAAACCATTTAAGATTGCTCTGCATAATTAGTTATGCAGAGCGATAATAGCGAATTACTACACATTGTCATTCATATCATTGCTACATGCATGATTAAAAGAAAGGCATATCACAAAACATCCAATAGTGGAATGAAATGAAGATTTGCTGTTACAGCGCATACACGCATTCAACAATAGCAAAAGATAATAACACAGCAATTCATATGAAAAGAAAGAGGACAGATGCAGATAAAAGTACCATGTAAGCTGCTCAACAATCCATTATATAAATCGCTATGTCGCAGTCCTTTCTTCAAACTAGAAAGCATTCCAGACAAGAGACAATAGTGCACAAATGCATAAAATAGCCTTCTCGTCAAATAAAGGACTATTGGTCGAGTTTCACAAAAGAATATAGGCTGAAGCACAGTAGTGCAAACTTCAGCCTTTAAGTCTATTACAAAATTTTACGACCCTTTCCAAAACAATGAAAGGGTCTATAAATACTAATCTAATCTAAATATCTAAGAAAAACTGAACAACTATGAAATTGGCATCAATAAATGTTTTTCCATCTTTCTTGGTGATCTGGCAGTCGGCAGCAATGCTTCATTCGGTGGGCTCTTTGCCTTTAAACCTCAACTGACATATCGTAAGCATTGGCTGTACTTCCGGTGGAGTGTTGAGACGCGACGTGAGCTGGGCATCATATGTGGCATCTTGAAAGTCGGGGATTAGGCACTTGAGAGCATCTGTTAAACACTTAAGAGCCGACCTTTGAGTGTGCGGCTTGATTAGAAAGTGCCAATATGCGTCGGAGGTTAAAGTATTTACTCCAGCGATTAACTTTCTCCTTTCTTCCAGTCCATGATAATTTGTTTGTTCAATTATGTTCGCCGTGGTTATGCTTCCAGGTGTACACTGAGAGATCATGTTGGCCCAATAGAGTGTATTGTTGACCAAATCAATCATATTGTTGGCAATCATTTTACACCTTGAAGCTGCCCTTTCCGCTTTCATCATCCGAGTGTTCCATTCCATGAAGAGTATGTCTTTGAATGGCTCATAGATCCTAGGCAATTTTGCTTCTTTCCCCATATCAGTATCTTGCCAATCAAGATATGAAGTTATGGTTTCTTCGGTCTGATCTAGCTCATTTCTGGCTTTTTCAATCTGCTGACATATTGCTGTAGATACTTCACATAATGGCTCAGCCTCAGTTAATTGTTGGCACAAGAGTCTAACCTGAGAGATTAATGCATTATTTATTTGAGCTGCCTCTGCTATGAAATTCTCGACTTTCTTAGTGCCCTTGATATCTTCGAGCTGTGCTAATAATTGAGCGATTTTCTCATCCTTTGACTTCGTCATTAGCTCGTTTGCCTCTCTCAATTGTGCCAATGCCTCCGTTAATTCTTTCTGCTTCTGGATTGCACTCTGATCAATCCTCTGTTTTTCAGTCTGCAGTTGCTGGGTTAATACATTGTTTGCTTGCTGTTGCGCCAGCAACTGCTCTTCTACCTGTGCTGTCTTGTTTCGTGCTTCGGCTACTTCTGCTTGCAATGTACAAATCTCTTGGTCCTTAGTCTTTAACAAAAGACTTACCTCTAATGCTTTATCTATAGTTGCTGCAGAATAAGCTCCCGCATACTGCGATAGCTTGGTAAGATCATCAGAGGGGTCCAATTCTTCCTTCCAGACTACATTCCCTGTGACTGTCTGCTCAGGAAAGATGGAAGGTTGATCAAGCCTTCGTCTCTTCCTTGAGCGCTTAACAACTGCTTTGAGCCTCGGGCTGTAGAAAACGTCCAGGGGAGGAATATCTTCCACCTGGAGCACAATCTGATCGGAAGGGTCTTTAGTGATTACCTCGAGATCCTTTGAAATGGGTGGGCCGCTGGTTCCGCATAGAACCTGAGAAGAAGTGGTGTCTGGTGCATCTTTGGAGCCTTCCTTTCCACTGATAATGGAATCGAATTGATTCCATTGTTTCAGCAATTCAGGATCTATGGAGGTCTGTGATTTACTCTTCTCCTTTTCTTGTTCCAACCTCTTTTGCTCCTCCAACTCTTTCTGCTGCTGTTCTTCTAACTCCTTTCTCTGTTTCTCTTCTTGCTCTCTTCTTTGCTTATCTGCTAATTCCTTTTTCTGCCTATCTGCCAGTTCTTTCCTTTGTTTTTCTTCCTCTTCCTTCTTCCGCTGTTCCTCTATCTGCTTCTGCTTTCTCTACTCTTGTTCCTTCTGCTCTTTCTGCTGCTTAGCCATTTGCTCCTTTTTCTGCTTCTCTGCCTGCTGCTTCTCTTGTCTTTCCTCCTGTTGTTTATTTTGTTCTTTATTTACAACAGGAGATTGGGTTGTATGCTTCTGACCAGGCTCGCTTGAGGAGGACGCTGAGGTTAATGACAATAAATCTAGAGGCAGAGTTTGCAACCTCTGCTCTCTAAGTTTATTGAACTCAGTTAAACTCTCATCATTATATCTCATCTTGGCAAGCTGCTTGGTTTGGCCTATTGAATCGGCAGCTCTGAACAGGTCATCAAACTCATCCTCTTGATGGTCAATCTTAGTCAGTTTGGCCTGTTCTAGGGCATTGTAAGCAGTTTTATGTGGATCATAGAGTCTGGCTGGCATAGTGGGCAGGGATAAAGCTTACATCTTTATAGCCTCCTTTTCTGCATGTTGGAGATTATGCAGAGTAAAAACACCCATCCTTAAGGGAAAAGAGGGCCAGCCCCTCTTCTTCTCTTTCTTGAGTGTTTGGGTTACACTCTCAGCCATAATTTGGTAGGATATCTCTCGGGCTAACAGTTTGTCTGGAACATATAGAGGGAGAACATGCGGTTTGGCTTGGCTTCCATAAACCCTAATATAGGTAAAGTGCTCTTCTCCAAACCATCCTGCGATAGCTGGTAAGTCGAAGGAAGCGAGATAGGAGATTTTGGGAATAAGCCGATCAAAAATGGAATAATGAATGGGAACCATAAAACCATTGCAAATTTGATACAAATGGTCCTTGTAAGAGGACTTCCATAATTTCCGATGATACAAATGAATGGGCGAAGGGTCTTGGGTGGTCCATCTCCAACCGAGGATGGGAAACTCAGAGTTAAAACACAATGTGTCCATAATGTAGGCGCTATAATAAAATGGGGGGATTTTCCTTTCGGTGACTACAGATTTAGCTCTAAAATCCCGAATAGCTACAGTCAATTTATCAGAAAGAATGGTGGCCCAATCCATGATAAAACTATTAACAGCTGCTTCCATTAGGGGAACCATTTCTATATCGAAATTGGTGGAATCATGTAATCCCCATAGCCTACATTTCATAATTCCCGCATAGCAATAGGGAGAAGCCAAGGAATCGACAGAATACTTACCCGAGCTCTCGTGATTGTGTTTGGCCGGGTTCTACCTCCAATCCCGAATGGGCTCAGATGGTACATCGTTTTCAGCTGCAAACTTCTCCATGAAGTCTTTGTTGTAGATTTTCTCTGGCTCAGGCAAATGATACATTTCCCTCAGGTGCTCTGGCTTGAACGACCCGAAAATCCGTCCGTCTCTTGTGTGGAACGTTCTGTCAGTGATTGGAATTTCCTCAATTGCCCATCGCACTACATCAGTGTAGGGAAGGACTTGCTCTCTAGCAGCTATTCTGTGAAGAAAGGAATCGGCCAACTCCTTGAGAGTTGCGTCGGACTTTTTGAGTGGGTCCGCAGTAGCTACTGTCACTGAAACTTGTGGTTGTTCGGCCTCTAATAGATTATATGTGCCCTGCCATGTAGTCTTGTTAAGACCAGTGCATGTAGTGTCTGAAACGAGGCCTTTCTTGCTATTTGCAGCAGCTTGACCTACTACAGGTGTAACAGTAGAGCCCGTAGCCCTCTTGGATCTTTTCCCCATCATGCTTAAGCTTCTCTCAAAAGACGAATTCTACACAATTGCAAGAGAAATCGTAACAACATAATAACAATGACGCTACACAGTGAGATAGATATATCATTTGAAGCGTGCCAAGATTAATTTTCAAAAGTGGCTGCGGATCCAATCGCTAAGAGTATATTGCAGATGCATTAATGGTGATTTGAGGCCTACTACTCATTAAATGTGATAATTATACCGTTATCCGGGTGAATGACTCACTTAAGCGTGCAACAGATATTCTGGCGGTTAAACGCAGGTGCTCATTAATCGAAGGGGCAAAATCTTTTAAATACCCACGCATTACCTTATCCCTTGTATTAACGGCGTTTTGGGATTCGCGCTTTGTCAACCGGATATGAATATAAAATTAAAGCTTTTAAGTGATGGCTTTTAAGACTGCCGACCACCGATGAGCGATACCACATCGCTTCGGGGATTAGGTGCTGCACAATTATTACCAAAAGATCGTGCCGATAGCCGATAAGCGATATCGCATCAGGCTAGCGCATGGAAACAGAAGTAGGTGCATATACAATGGTTTGGGGTTACCGATTGCGATATCGCATCGCTCGGGGGTAGGAACCGAATGCCTTACCGAAGTGCGTGACGGCCGATAGCGATATCGCATCGGGTCAGGATTTAAATCACAAGTCGGTTTCACATGAGGTATCGCCGATATCGCGTCGCATCGGGACATGAGTTATGTGCCTTTACTTGGTGTGTATGTAACATTGCCGATCGCCGATAGCGATATCGCATCAGCGGAAACCAAAATGCCACTTGAATGCATCTCTCATGTTGTTGCGATATGCGATCTTGCGATCGCTTTATCGCAATAATAAAAGATTGTTTGTTATTTGAAACATTAATGTCCGAAAAGGGCTTAAGTACATGAAAGCTCATTTGATTATGCGGCCTTTTTTGAACATGCAAGCATTGATGCCAAAATTTTAAAAGGGACCCATTCCATATGCCAAAAACAGAAGTAGGTGCATATACAATGGTTTGGGGTTACCGATTGCGATGTCGCATCGCTCGGGGGTAGGAACCGAATGCCTTACCGAAGTGCGTGACGGCCGATAGCGATATCGCATCGGGTCGGGATTTAAATCACAAGGCCGTTTCACATGAGGTATCGCCGATATCGTGTCGCATCGGGACATGAGTTATGTGCCTTTACTTGGTGTGTATGTAACATTGCCGATCGCCGATAGCGATATCGCATCAGCGGAAACCAAAATGCCACTTGAATGCATCTCTCATGTTGTTGCGATATGCGATCTTGCGATCGCTTTATCGCAATAATAAAAGATTGTTTGTTATTTGAAACATTAATGTCCGAAAAGGGCTTAAGTACATGAAAGCTCATTTGATTATGCGGCCTTTTTTGAACATGCAAGCATTGATGCCAAAATTTTAAAAGGGACCCATTCCATATGTTAATTTTTTGAAAAATAAGAATGATATGAAATGGGGGGTTGTTGTAGGGCACAACAGGATCCTATGGTCACTCATTCCTTAGTCACTTATTGGTAACTAATGATCTCAATCTCCCCTTCTCGATCTGAAGAGTTGTTCACGATTTTATCTTTTCTACAGTATGTGTCATCTTTGGGAATGGGGATTATCACTTGTTATGCAAAGGGATGTTTATTTTTCTTCAAGAGGAAATTTTCCCAGCCTCCCTTAGCATTCAAAATTGCATAGTGGTTTCCTCTAGTGTCCTTCCCTCAATCAGAAACCATTGTCTCCAAAAACTGTGCAGTTTTGTCCCTTAGCTGTCAAGTCTGCCTTGCATCCTAAGACATCACAGATGTGTCCTCCTAGGGCCTCATCCCACAATAGTGTCTTGCATCATAAATCTACATAGTTTTTTCCCTCAGCTCCTCAGTGTTGGGAACAGGTTCCCCCAAGAGCATTTTTGGGGCTAAAAGCCGATGTTTTGGGATAATTCTGTAAGAAAATTGTAATTTCTTCGCATTTTGTGGTTGCGGAGAGAGAAGGTGTTAGGAGTTATAAAGGGTTATCTGCCCTTATTTTGTAAAGTGTAAAGTCGATTGTAAATATCCACCCATGGTCCATGGACCATGGGATTATATAAAAAGGAGCTAAGTAAGTAAGCTCTAAGTAGTGAAGTAAGGAAGAGAGTAGCGAAGTAGAGTAGAGACATCTAAGTGTTCACGGGTCTTAACATAGGAAAAGGCTCTACAGCTGAGTGTGTAGAGGCCTATGGTGGAAGTCCGCAGTTGAGTGCACAGACCCCTGCAACTATGTGCATAGGGTGGATAGAGTCTATATTAAACTAGAAGCTATCAATAAAGAGAAGTATTCTACAATTGTTGTGTATTTAGTTCCTATTAATGCATCTAATTATATTGCCTTTTGGGTTTAGTTTACAATGTTTATTTGATGTGTGAATATATGTGATTGTATCGGTTAATTGAAAGCAAGTGAGGATATCAGTTTACATGGTGCTAACTGTGATTGATTAGTAAGATAAGTAAAACACTTGAGATAACTTGGGAACCTATACAATACATTTTCATAGTTGCGTGAAAGTACCTGGACCATGGGTCAGGGCTACATGAAGTTCAATCGTACACCTTCACGGAGGTACTAAAGGGAGGAATAAAGGGTAGATTGATAGAACCCTACAGCTTAGCGACCTGTGCAAAAGTAGGGGTAGAGGGAATAAACTGACATCACAACCATTTCGGGGTGCGGAAACTTGGTTCTAGCATCCCACCATATTGCTTCGAGTGAGACTTCGGTCTGCACTCCGCTTGTTGATGCCGAAAGGGCCAGTAGTGTAGGGATTTGTTTGGCTAACTAATGAAGAACCTGGGTTAGGGCCCATAAAGCCAACAAATGGTTCTGTTGCCGGGACCAGAATCTACATGAGAGATGTGTGATGTTGTATCACTGGAATCCAACTAAGAAAGAGGTCGAAGATTGGTTGTATAGGAAGATCCATGAATTTTCGGTGCAGAAGAATAGAAATCCACAACTGATAAAGGAACAGTGGCTAGATAGGTACTTGTATATAGAAATCTATGACATCATTTTATGTTCCTTTCTAGTTGAGTTATACAAGTGGATCGTGAAGATAGCGGATAGCCAAGGAAGGTGGAGGTTTGACGGTCTTATTTTCTAGACCCCAGAGTTAGTACAGAGACTGGAAGCCTCTAAGGATAAGATCTCTCATGTTGTTGATCATTGGCTTGATCATATAATAGGGGGTTTTTAGACAGAATTCGTGGTTGATACCTCAGTTAGTTACAGAAAGGAAAAGTGACGCTTTTTCAAAGGTCCATGATGTAAGTACTTGAAGTATTTAAATAGTTGGATTAAGATGTTATTGTGTGAAAAATGCGTTATGCAATTACCATGATGTTCAGAGCTACATGAAGTGGAAAGACTTATAGGAATGAAGAAAGAAAGGATCCTGAATATAGCTCACTGATTTCACCTCCTTTGAGTGATGAAGAGGGAATAGTGCAGGCTTCTCCATGAAGTGTAGTTTAGTTGATAAAATGAGGGTTCCTGCAACTATCACCTCCACCCACACCATCTCCACCTTCACCACCATCGCCATCTGCGGCTTCACCCACACCACTACCACCTCCACCCCAGTTTAACATGGCGAATTTAGTGAAGATGCCTTTGTTTAAGGGCTTGGGAAATGAGGACTCGGGCCAGTTCTTATTCATCGTAAAAGTTGTATGGGAAGCTTAGGGCATCAAACAATCAAATGAAGAAGGAAATGTTGGTTAGTGCTTTACAGGATCGTGCGCTAACTTAGTACATCAAGTACTACAATTACAACCCAAATGTTGGGTTGGCAGAGATCCAAACCACGCTGAATGAAGAGCTCAGTAGGCCTAAATCTGAGGTGAAATCGATTGTGGTGTTCAAGGAAATCATGATGAAACCAGGTGAGACACCTTGGGAATTAGATAAGATATTGAAGAGTAAAATTTGCAAAGATAATATGAACTTAACAGATGGAAAACACCGTGAGTGGTTCCTGGCTTTGTTCCTACCTCACCTAAAGGTTGCACTGTCACAACAGAAGATTACGACTTAGGCAGAGGCCTTGGAGATTGTAATAAGACTGCATGAAAAACTGATGCAAGATCCGAATCTAGGGGTTCAGTAGAGTCATGTGCAATTGCAAAATCTTTGCCTCGAAATGCAATGTTTGAAGTAGGACAGAACAATTCGATTGGAGGCATGAAAAGAGATATGGTGCCTGAAATGTAAAGGTCACGGGCATGACAAAGACCATTGCCCAATCTTTGCGAGCTATATTGTAGGAGGAGGACCGATTCCTTTGAGGCTAGAAGCCCAAGCAGGACTGAGTGTGGGGCTTGCGTTGTGGTGCACTATATGTCAGGTAGTAGGGAAACATACGACTGATATTTGTCATTTGCTGCAGAAGTTTGTACAAACACCACAACAAATACTTTGCAACTTCTGTAGGTTGGTAGGGAATGATGAGCACAACTACCAAAGTTATGAATTGATGATGGATAGAATAGCAGCCTATAGAGTTCAAGAAGAAATGCGGCCTCCTGACCAGAATGCTATGATGGCGCGAACAAGGTTTCAGGGGTGTGGACGAGGCCGAGGTGGAGGAGGACCTGGCAGAGGGACAACTGATCTGTTACAATTATGGAGGACCAGGACACTATGCCCATGGATGTGCTAACCCAACACGTCCTTCGTGAAAATATTGTACCCAGTTTTATCATGAGATAGAGGACTGTCCTACACTAATAGTAAGGATATGCAACAAATGGGTGCTACCACCACAACTGACTCAAAACTTGCAGAGGATGAGAGTTGAGCTTTGCGAAGAAGATCCAAATGTGAATATAGTGGTCCAAAGTGAAATTGCAATGGGTGACGATAAGGGGAAACAACCTGAAGAGAACACATGGGTTCACAAAGCTCCAGCGAAGGAGGCTAAATTTGATTTGGAGCGTGCATGCAAAACGTTCATGGAAGAAAATAAGAGCTTCGTTGAGGCCTCTACCTCAGGGAGCCAGGATAAGCATGTTTAGGAAATGGACCCTTCTATGCTTACAACCTTTCTAGAAACCCGCATGATGCTACTACGCGATAGCAAGGTTGTGAAAGGGTTACATGAACTTATAAATATATGCGCCGAAAACACTCTAGGTGAACTGCACGTGGTACGAAAGATTGGTAAGCATAAAGCAAGGACAGGACGTGAGATGAGACTGACCACACAGATAGGAGAATATGAAATGGATCAATTTATTCTGGATATGAGGTCAGACGCAAATGTCTTTTTGAAGCATACTTGGGAGCGGATGAGGAGACCCGCACTACAGTGGTCTATGATTCAGTTAAGAATGGTGAATTAGGAGAAGATCATCCCCATGGGACAACTGTATGGAGTAACTGTAGATATTGAAGGAGTGAGTGCATTGGCTAATTTTGAAGTAATAGAAATTGTGGATGACAACAACCCCTACCCTGTGCTCCTTGGCATTGATTGGGATATTAACATGAATGGGGTAATCAAAATGAAGAAGTGAAAGATGATATTTGAAAATAAATTGCTTCGCGTAATAGTACCCCTAGATCCTGCTGAAGGATCGTGCTATATGGAACCAGTCCGTGATTACGAAAGCAATGAAAATTTGGACTGCATATGTAAAATAACAGCGCGAGAACAAGATTGGGTGAATCTGACAACAGATGGTCGAATTACATGGGATCTCAAGAGTTCCTGAACCTTAGAGTCGGACAAAGAATTAGATAGTTGGCAGAATCGGCTACATGAAGTAACCACGCTGAGCTATAACATGATGACCCAGTCACTGTGTTGTGTGTCGTCAAAGGAAAGAAATCTTCCCACATATGATGGCTTGAATGATGTGGATGTGTTTTTGGATGCATTTGAGAGGGAAGTACAAGAGAAGTAGTGCTTCCAGGCTTAGGACTAGGCACTACGCGCTACACCCGCAAGATGGTGGGGTATGCACAAGGGTAGTTTGACGACTAGCGCAAGTGCAGGAGGATGATGACAAGATGATTTGGGAATCCGAAGGTATGAGTAATAGACAAATATGATAGGAATGATGATCCACATGCACACTTGGCCAAATGGGATAAGGACTATGGAGCAAAGACCCAACCTGAATGGGTGCAGTTGTTCTGTCACACCCTAGATGTCATCCCGATGAACTAGTACTTGGAGACAGAGCTCTACCATGGCACAGGTGAATGGGATATTCTACATGAAGGATTCATAATGATTTTTAGTTTTGAAGACAGGTTTTATTGTATTGACCAAGTGCTACAGGAAGTTAAAGCAACAATCTTTAGGATACTGCAAGATCCTTTGGATTTGATTCAACCCAATTGGACTACTCAGCTGAGCCACATGCTGGAATTCTATAACATGACTGCTGAAGAAGATGATGAGGGCCCATGAAAGATTAATATTCTTGAAACTGAGGGTCACCACGAGGTCGAGGGACCGCCGATCGAGAATCCTAATATAACCACACCCATGAAGACTAAATAGATAAATATTGGTACAGAGGCGGAGCCCAAGTTATTAAAGATTGGATATTTACTAGGATGACGCAATGGTAGATAAGGTTTCCGAATTGCTCTGCGAATACCAGGATTTGTTCCCTACCAAGTTTACGGAGCTAAAGGAGATAATAGGAGACCTGGGCATTATGAAGATCATGTTAAAACCCAACGCGAAGCCGGTTAAGAAAATACCCTACCGTCTCAATCTGAAGTATAAGGAGAAGGTCCACTAAGAGTTAGATAAGATACTCGTGATAGGCATCATTGAACCGTAGAAGAATCTGATTGGCTAAGCCCAATGGTGGTACAGGAAAAGAAGTAGAAGGATTAAATAAGGATATGCGTAGATCTAAGGAAGTTGAATGACGCTTACGTGCATGATCCTTTCCTGAATCCGTTCACTGATGAGGTATTGGATAATGTAGGTGGCCAAGAAGAATACTCCTTCACTGATGGGTTTTCTAGGTACCATCAGATCAAAATCACGCCTGGAGATAGAAGCAAGACAACCTTCGCAACTAAATGGGGATGTGTTTCAGTACATTGTAATGCCTTTTGGATTAAACAATGCGCCTGTGATTTTTTCGCACGTAGTCATTGCTGCATCCATAGACTTCATTCATAAGTTTCTGGAGGTGTACTTTGATGACTGGACTATGTTTGGGTTGGTAAAATGCCATGGGGCCAATTTGCGCTTAATGTTAGATACTTGTCAAAGGTACCAGATTGCGCTCAATATAAAGAAATGTATCTTTTGTGTTCCTTTTCAGACTCTGCTGGGTCATGTGGTTTGTAGACAGGGACTGATGGTAGATCCTGTGAAGATCGCAGTGATACTTAACTCGGAGGCGCCGAGGAGTGTAAAACAGTTGCATGCAACCTTAGGACATACTAGGTACTATAAGAATTTTATCAAGGGCTATGCCGAGATCACTATGCCTATGGAGATGTTGTGTAGAAAGGATGTCACGTTTTGTTGGAACGAGGACTGTCAGAAAATATTGGATGTATTGAAAGGAAAAATGGTCACCACGCTGATTTTAGTCTTCCTAGATTGAAACAAGGAGTTTCATGTACATGTAGATGCATCATGTATAACACTGGGAGCAGTACTAACACAGGCCGACAGAGGAGAATTAGACCATCCTATAGCGTTCACAAGTAGGAGCTTATCCAATATTGAGAAGAACTATTCCACCACTGAGCACAAAGGATTAGCCATGGTATACGCGCTCGAGAAGATTAGACACTATTTACTTTATGGACATTTTAATATGCATACAGATCATTTTGTGTTAAAATACCTAGTCAATAAGCCTATGTTGGGGGGGAAAATATGTAGGTGGTTGTTATTGTTCTACAAGTATGATTTTGAAGCTAGTGTGAAGCATGGATGACTGAACACGGGACCATACCATATGTCACACTTCGAAACAGGGGAAGAGCCCACTAATTTGGCGAGGGATTGTCTGATGTGAAACTCTTTGCAGTGCGCATCATGGATGGTCACTTTGAAGAGATAATACACTTCCTAACGACAGGAACTCCCCTGGAAGGCTACACCGTCCAGTAGAAAAAGGAGTTAGTTGTGCGCACGAAAGACTTTTCTATCATTGTCAGACATCTGTACAAAATGGGGTTTGATGAAGTATTGTGATGATATGTACCAGAGTTTGAAAGAAGTAGTATCCTCATGGATGCTCATTGGGGTGCCGCAAGAGACCATTATGCAGGAAGAGCGACCACACAGAAGATCCGCAGGGTTGTGGTGGCCAACCCTCCATTAGGATTCCAAAGCCTACTACAGGGCATGCGATGTGTGTCAAAGAACTGGTAGGCCATCATAGAGAGATGAGCTTCCCCTAAACCAACAGATGACATTACAACCTTTTGAGAAATGGGCCATAGGTTTTGTGGGACCCATTCAGCCCCAAGGAAAGAAGATGAGAACGTGGTACATTATCATCGTGACTAAGTATTTGACTCGATGGGTGGAGGCATAGCTTGTGAAGGACTGCACAGGCATGACTGGTGCGAAGTTTCTCTTTGAGTATGTACTGACACTATTTGGGTGTCCACAGGTTTTGATGAGTGATCACGGTTCACACTTACTAAATGAGATGATCAGTGTGCTGATAGAGGAATTTTATGTGTATCACCAAAAAAGCATGCCTTATCACCCATAGGCTAATGAGACAGTGGAAGCATTCAATAAGGTGCTAGAGAACACGCTGACCAAGGTTTGCAATGTTGAACAAAGTAATTGGGACCTGTGCGTACCCGTAGTACTATGGGCCTATCGAACGATATGCAAAAAGTTGACTAGGTAGACAACCTTTAGGCTTGTATATGGTGTTGAAGCAGTGATTCTCATGGAATACATTGTGCCTAGTCTATGCATAGTGGCACTCAAGCGTATGATGGATCATGAAGCCCTAGAAGAGAAGCTCACGTAGCTTGCTAAGATTGAGGAAGAAATATTTATGGCTGGATTTCACCAACAGGTCCAAAAGCAGCATGAAAAAGCATGGCATGATCAGCACATTAATCTATGCACCTTTAAGGTAAATGATATGGTTTTGTTATATGACAACAAGTTTGATAAATTTCTAGGGAAATTCAAAATGCATTGGCTAGGGCCCTATGTCATTAAGGATATTATCAACGATGGGGAAATTCAGTTGGTTAAATTGAACAAAGATCCCTTCCCAAGAAAGGTGAATGTCAGCCGATTGAAGCCATACACCGGGGATCTAGCCAGGTGACTATATGAACGTAGCATAGTCTTAGCACTCCAGGCAGCTGAAAGAAGGCACAAGACTATAAAATACACTACCTAGGTTGGGGAACTGCACAATTGGAGGATTGTACAAAATGAGGAGATGTCACAGGGTTCGTGACAGCATGGAGTGAGTTATACTACCCGGGGAGATATCGCATAGGTCAGCTGCAAAGTGACTGTTAAAGTCATTGTTCATGATTTGACAATAAGAATGTGGCCAAATGGAGTAGGCAGTCGACATCTAAAACAAAATTTATGGGTAAGATCCTTGGAAATTTACCGTCAATCCGGCATTAATGAATCGAATGTGGGGAAACGGTTGGATTTGAATTCAAAATGGCATATAAATCACAGGTGGAGGCCCAACAAATAACACTTGGCATTTTGAACATTGAGTTGATGAGCTCTCAGACGTGCATGATCCATGCATTCTTCAAAGAATTGCTTGATTACCTAGTGTTTGATCGATTTCCAGAGTCCAACAACAATTTCATCTATGATTTTACCCCAGGATTCGAAGCTATGGATGCCAAAGTAGTGACAGCCGAAGGGGCTGTGTCGAAGGTTGTTATGGAGGTAGAAGGAACTTCTCCAGAGGCTGCAGAGGTACTAGCTGAAGTCCCCAGCTCACCACGAAGACCTAGACCAAAACCTACCCCAACCAAGGAGAGTGTTAAGTATAAGAAGGGCAAGCAGGCTACAATACTGGTGCACGTGTCGCCTAGAAGAAACCCACCAAAGGACAAGCCCACCGCATAGGAAAAGGGAAATACTATTAACTTGGAGCCAGAGGAGGAAGAGATTGAGGACATCCCGATGGATGATGAGGATTTGGGGGTGGAAGTGTAGGAAGTTGAAGTCGAGGGTCTTGACCCTATCACTAAGCTACCCGAATACGTCCCTCCGCACAAGGGAAAGAGTAAGGTGCCAAAGGACATTGGTGAAAGCAATGTCGCCTTGCACATAGCTCTATTGTTGGACGAGATTGTATTTTAAGGACCGCACTTGGGGTGGGTTCCACTATTGAAACTGTAAGAATGGGACTTAACTGGTACTGAGAAGTTCCCACACTTAGCGATAAAACAGCTAATGCACTGTGTTGTTTACACAACCACCAGGATGACTGCATTGAAACCACGGAAGTGGCTCAAGGGTGTAGACAAGGTATGTTTTCTCAACCTTCTATGGGTACTGCACTACAATTGCACACCCATTACAGTATTAGTCATCAAGCAGTTGTTATGCTTGGTGCATAATGGGTGTATGTGGTTGGAGGAGCTGATACCCATCACCAACAAGTTGATCCATAGGATCGCACAGCTACCCTATACAGAGGAAAATATGGCCATGATGTTTGGCAGAAAAGGTGGTGAACAAGCCCTCATAGAGGCCATGAAGGAGAAATTTAATCTTGTGAGGAAGTTGTGAGGCTATGCAATCTCGAGTATCTTTGATCCTATGGTCAAGGTGGCCACGCAAATTTGGGCAAGAAAAGTTATGAGGAAGTGTCACACAGATGAAGTGCCAACACTAGTCATCGCTCTAGTGGCCCAATGCACTAAAGGAGTCCAGTTTAATTTGGAATGATATCTCTATAGTGAGTTCCTTGCGAACTGTCATGAGGAACAAGAGCTCAGCAAGACCTTCCACTATGCGTGCCTCTTGCTATCCATTGTGCTGGTAGGGAGCTGCTGGAAGATAGTCAACTCCCCTCAGTCATGTCAGACCTGCTAGAAGCAGTGAAGTATGCTTTGTTGTGGGTGACCAAGGATGCTCAGCACATCAAGGATACCAATATCTTTTGGATCATCATGGACATGAATATATGCATGGCTATCTATCGCAAACCGTGATTGTTGCCTACTGTGTTTGCCAAACTGCAGGAGTGTGTGGAATTCAAGGCAAAATTTCAATGCGTCGTGATCAGGGCATGGAAGAACCCTGAGAAGAAGTGGCATGACTTGCCTTACTTGGTAATGGATGATGCGATTGATGTGTTTCTTGATCACTGGTCAGTAGAGTGGCACACTATTCTAGACTTGGTGGTGGGGTCGAGAAAGTCCACTGCGCAACGTAGAAAGGAGGAGGCCAAGCTCAATATGGCATAGATAGCTGAGAAGAGGAAGAATGAGGCCACTGATAAGGCCCAGGTAGAGGGAAATGTCGCACAATAGGAAGAAAATAAAACAGGTGGAACAGAGTGCGACTCTAACAAAGGCGTGATGTCGCCTTCGCCCAAAACAGAGGAAGAAACAAACGAGAAAATAGAGCTACACGGAGTGGGCCCATAGATGACATCGTACCACATCAAACATCTAAGGGAACAAGAAAAAGTGGGGCTCCAGAAGAAATCCAAGGCCAGTAAGATGTCACTGGACTGAATCACCCTGACAGAGGGATATTTTAATGACATTGGAGACACACTGCGGGATCTCACCCCAGAGGTACTGCAGCAGTTCAAGCAGCAGCAACAACAACTATTGGGGGCCATCCAGATGGGTCTGCATGAGTTGCAGATCCACACATCATAGGCTGGCACAATATCCACCAGCCTACTTTGGAAGCTACCGAGATGATCCGTGCGAAGGACTCCTGAGGGATAGTGGTGCCGGATGGAGCACTAACCACAAAAAAAAAAGTTGTCAGGGCCACTGTCTGTGCCCTCAAGGGAGTGGAGTTGAACATAGCAATGCTCCCTGGCGAGGTGCTCCACCTACTGCAGCATTGAGTGATCGCAGAGCTGAGGGCCCGTGAACAGCGTGCTTTGCAGGTAATCAGTGAGTAGAATATTAATAATGTATAGATGTCCTTGCAGTGCGACACCTCCCTGACTTCCATGGTGGAAATTACTAACACAAATATGCGCATGATTAAGGTCATGAGGGAAGCCTGCCGAATGGTCCCCGAATTGGCCATTCCTGAGGATGCAGAGGCAGATGAACAGGTCTACAAGCTTGCTACAATGGTGTGCGATGCTTACACAGAGTTGGCTAAGGTTCAACTGGAGCTGAACGTATAGAATGCAGATTTACAGTTGAATTCCCATCCTTCATTTCCACCGAAAGTAAAGGAGAAGCACACAACCACTATTATAGAGGTGATAACGGTTGTAGACAGTGCAGTAGTAGACTGCACACAGCAGTTTGAATAGTCCTTCGAGGTCCTGACGAGTTTGTAGGAGGATCCTAATGTACAGTGGCTGGAGACAGAGGCATGAGAACTCCAGCAGCGCTATGATGAAGTAAAAGGTACAATATGCATCGTTGCTCTTACACAGAGACTGGCGAAGCTGCAGGAGGCCAAAACATTGAAGGAATAGGTAGATGCAGCACAGTGCAAAGAGGCAGTGTTGAAGGCACGCTTGAAGCCCTGGTTTGACAAGGCATATTCAGTCTTTGACTCCATTGAATGAAATCTTGCTAATCTATAAGCAATTCACATGAAGCTTCAGGCTAATGTTTTAGGACCAACGAATGAGCAGTTGGTTGAGGAAGTGAAGTAGGCAATCACGCAGTGCACCGCCGAAGTGGTAGTCATATAGGTCAAGCTGGGAGGTTTTCATGCAAAGATATTTGCGCCCGTAGAGTGACTTGAGGGTGAGTCACCATGTTTGTGTTGGGGGCCTATTGGGCACAGGTTCCCCCAAGAGCAGTTTTGGGGCTAAAAGCCCATGTTTTGGGATAATTTTGTAATAAAGTTGTAAATTCTTCACATTTTGTGGTCGCGGAGAGTGAAGGTGTCAAGAATCATAAAGGGTTGTCCGCCCTTGTTTTGTAAAGTGTAAAGTTGGCTGTAAAGATCCACCCATGGTCCTCGGACCATGGGATTGTATAAAAAGGAGCTAAGTAAGTAAGATCTAAGTAGTGAAGTAAGGAAGAGAGTAGTGAAGTAGAGTAGAGAAATCTTAAGCGTTCTTGGGTCCTAGAGTAGGAAGAGGCTCTGTAGTTGAGTGCACAGAGGCCTAGGGTGGAATTCCACAGTTGAGTTTGTGAACCCTTGCAACTATGTGCGCAGGGTGGATACAGTCTGTATTAAACTGAATGATATAAATAAACAGAAGTATTCTCAAATTATTGTGTATTTAGTTCCTGTTAATGCATCTAATTATATTGTGTTTTGGGTTTAATTTACAATGTTTATTTGATGCACGAATATATGTGATTGTATCGATTAATTGAATGTGAGGATATCAGTTTACGCGACACTAACTGTGATTGATTAGTAAGATAAGTAAAACACTTGAGATAACTTGGGGACCTATACAATACATTCTCATAGCTGTGCAAAAATAACTGGAGCATAGGTTATGGCTGTGCGAAGGTCAATCATACACCTTCGTGAAGGTACGGAAGGGCAGAATAAAGGGCAGACTGACAGAAACCTAAGGCTTAGTGACCTATGCAAAAGTAGAGGAAGAGGGAATAAACCGACATCACGACCATCTCAGGGTGTGGAAACTTGGTTGCAACATCCCCCCATACTGCTTCGAGTTAGAATTCAATCCGCACTCTGCGGGATAATGTTGAAAGGGCCAGTAGTGTAGGGATTTGTTTGGTTGACTAACGTTGAACCTGGGTCAGGGCCCAAAAGGCCAACACTCATTCTACCTTACATCCTGAAATTGGGTAGATGTGTTCTCCCAGGGCCTCGTCCCGCGGCATTCAATGCCCACTGAAACTGCACAAATGTGTCTCTCAGTGATCACAAGAAGGATGAGATGCTAGAGGACTCTCAAGGAGTTTAGGAAGATAAGAATACAAAATAATCCAAGGTATGATAGAATATCGGGACCGCATGAAGACTCCATATGATGCATAACCCTTTGGAGGGTAGGTATGGAAAACAAAGAAAATATTTTGAAATTCACCTCCTAGTGTAGCTTGATGTACTACTTATCATTGTCATATCATTTTATCTTCAATGACATGCATGGTTACAAGAATTGAAAGTCACTCCATGTGTTTCCTCTATGTGTCTTGCTCCCTTTCACTCTCTCAACCAAATTCTGTCTTTTCGCATGTTGATTTCTTTGTCATGCTTTCAATCTTGTTATGATGATTTCAAAGGTCTATCTTTATGTGTTTGGTTTGTCTTAGCTATGTGAAAATCCATCGCACTCACACACAAAGTTGTAAGCACTGTCGCGTAAGTGTTGTCACAGTCGTCCAAAGCTCTATCCCAAGTGTCGCACTTGTCACTTTCATCTCTAGATAGACCCACAGAGGGTCATGCTTTATTATGTTGTTTTGGTGCTCAGTGTTTCCGTGTTGTCAAAAAAACTAAGTGTGTGATCACAATGTCAAGTCCTCATAAGTTAATTTGCCTCTCACACTTAACCATTTTCCTCAAAATCTCTCAACAGAACAACTCCACTTCACAGTACCCCGACAGAAATGAACTATGCATTCTCATCCCTCAGTGATTCTTCTCTACTCTTTTGAACTATGGAGTGCTTGAGGCTATTCTCTAGGTCAGTTGTACTGCACAATCCCAAAGGTGAGAAACCTATCTTCCATCCCAGAACTATGTAAAAAATGCCTCACAACCAAACTTAAATTGTACACTTCACAAGAATAGCCATAAAGCCTCCTTCCTTCTTGCTAGAACCCCACATTTCATAGAGACATGAGCCTACACTACTTCTAGATATTCTACAGAGATTTCCTCCCAGTGACTTCCCTCATTCGAGACTCACTGCTCTAAAAAAATACACAGAACTATCCTTGGAAACCTTTGTTGTCATGCCCTGTCTTCCCTCTGGAAATTGCATAGAGGTGTCCCTCAGGTTCACACCTTGCAGCTTCCACTGTTGTCCTTAACTGTGCAATTCTGCTTCCCAGTGGCCTTTGTGTAGTTTTCTCGAATAGTGAAGACTATGCCTTAGAGTTCCTTGTTCAACCCTGATCTACGCTTTGTGTAGTCTCAGTGACCAATTCCCCCTCCTTATCACCTAGAACTATGTAGGACGCAGTTACTGGGTCCTCTCCAAACCTGTCATTTGTTCTGAGCCCAAAGTATGGAAAACAATGCCTCATACTAGAGTAGGAGGTTATGGATTTGATGTTGTTCCATCTTGAGTGAATTGTAGGAACAGGTAAACTAATAGATCATGGCAAGACAATGAATGATGTGAATAAGGAGTGCACATGCTAGAAGACTTACTTGCAGCTAGACAGATGAATGAAGCACATTAAGTAGCAAGCGAAAGGAACACATGCATGGAACCATCTTACAAGACCAAAACCATTGAAGACCCCACAAGACCAAGACATGCAGATGAGAAGAGAAAGCACACCTGAGAGTATAACCATCACTTAGTAATGCAACAGCTTGACATGGACACCACATCTAGCCAGTACATGTCAGCAGTGTTATGTGAAGTTGTGTCATGAGTTCTCAACTCCACATCACCACTATGGCCCATATATGTTGTAACTAAATTTAATTTAAAGTGAATGTGTAGTGGATGAACATAAGAAGTTGAAGAGTCATGTCATTTAAAAATTCATAGGAAGTTGAATGACCATGACGGTAGTCCAAGAGTCACAAGGGTGAAGCACAACCCTTGGCTATATATACCCCTCCCATTGTATAAGCAAGGAATTTTCACCTTGCCTCCTCCCACAAAGCCTTGAGAGTAGATAGTGAGTTCTTTAAGGAGCAAGGAGTGGCTCCAATTACCCACTACTAGGACTAGTGATATATGGTGTATAGATGTGTCTTGGGACTTTTGTTTAATTCAGAAGCCTGTTAAGGCTGACACATTTTCATACATTTTTTATAGATGTTTGTAAGACTATTATTTCAGCGCGTTTAATGTGTCTTTGTTTCACTTGTACTAAGATAGTTGAACTAATTCAATTGTTTTAGTACATACATTATTTGGAATGTGTTCTATTGGTTATCACTGCTGTCTCATCCCCGTGGACTACTCCACGAAATACTAGACAGACCATCTTTATGTATTGGTTATCACTGTTGTCACGTCCTTGTGGACTACTATGTGGGATACTTGACAAACCATCCTTGTTTTTCTGGTTAAAACGACCATCACATCTATGTGGAATACTCTTTTGGGAGGTGTATGTGTTGTCCCCTTCACTTTAGTTTTAACGACCATCACATCCGTGTGGACTACTCCACTAGGTAGTGTATGTTTTGTCCCCTGTACTTTGATTTTAATGACTAGTGCACTCATTGTATACTGTTCCACTGGATTTCAAAAAAACCTTTCCATTTTGTGTGTGTCTCTTCCTGGGTGGTACTACTACCTCTCACTTAGAGGCTCACTTTACTCTCCCCCTTTGCAATAAGAGAACTGAGACACAAGTTACATTACACACTCACCAGACACACTTACCTTGATATTTGAGGATACCAGTGTAATGCTCTCATATGTTGACAACTAGAGCCAAGACATATCTCTACGTATATGGCAATCGGGCCTTTATACATGATGGGATTCCTACACCAAATGGTGTGATGTCTAGTTGAGAATTCATACCGGGGAGATCCCGTGAATGTTGGTGGGTCCTGTTACACAGTAATTTGTCACCGTCCCTGTTAACCCTTCTCCCGCACATTGGAGGACTTATTCTAGGACCTGTGAGAAGTGACATAACCTGAAAACACTTGCATTGTATCCCCTTGAGTATGTACTTCATATGCCCTGAAGACACCTTCTGCAAAATACCCATAAAAATAACCCTTTTTCCATTGGCACGGTTCCACTGTGTATCAATCGCGCCAATGGGGGAAATCCTCCAAAGAGGGCGCGCCAACTAGCACTCTGTCTCAGAGTCGCACTTGCGCCAACCCAGTTGGGTAAAGTTTTTAACAAACAAACTTAGAAGGTTCTTCCTAACATACTCATGAACTGAATCTATATTGAGTTGAGTTGGTTTGGCTTCGAATCTCCATAGAAGGGAAGTAGTTCTCCACCTCTCATGGAAGCTTCTTAGTGATAAAGCCAATCCCATGAATCTTGTCGATGACCCTAACTCCTTCTCCTCTATCTATAAAAGCTTGTCCTTTTGCCTTTGACAAGTTAGTCTCCAAGTTCCAAATTCTAAGTCCCAAAGTTTGAGAATTGCTAAGCTCATGCTACAAGAATCCTTCTTCATTCCCATGAAGCTAAATCTTAAGTGAGGAGATTCTTATCCAAGTGACCAAGGAGAGAGAGGCTTTTTCCCCATTCCCAACAAGCTTTGCATGGCATGTGCTGCTGATCACCCAGCCAAAGGAGGATTTGACTTCAGAACTATGGTTGTATTCTTCTTTGTTTATCAATAATAGATGATTATCATTATTGTTCCACTCTTATTGTCTTTGTAATGATGATTGAGTTATATCCTTTCTGACTGATATATAGTTGCATCTATTGGATTTTATGCTTGTATTTGTGTCGTTATTTGCATGTGCAGGTGTCTGTTCACGACGATCGTGGGGATTGTGACCGACCGGAGCAAAGGAATGGGAGCGACGACTCTTCTACAAGTACTAGCGTTGGAATCCAAGTAGGCCCTCATCATCGGTCTTTGATTTGCAATTAGGAACCTGCTTGTTAGTGTTGTTTGATTTTTGCTAGACCCCATTTGTGCTAGTAGGGATCGCCTCTGTCCACAGAGGGGATTTACCTCCACAACAGGTCCAACACCATCAAAATTTTTGGCACTAGAAGGAGGGAAAAATGATAGGCTACTCCCGTAGATTCTAGCTTGAATCTCTAATTTAAAACGTTTCTTCCTAAAATCATAATCCTAGGGTATTTTTCTAAATCTTAATTGTACCCTTCCTCCAGAACTCATTTATGACCTCTCTGAACTTAAGTTCAATGGTGAGGGTGAAAAAACATTTTGTGAACATCTCTTTAAGTTGTCTGTTGTTGTTTTTGTAACAAAGTGGGTTCCAAAGGTGTCATTGCTAGATTACTCACCCTCACATTCGAAGGTCGTGTTAAGAAATGGTGTCATACATTACCTGTTGCTTCTATCCATTTTATCGTTGAGCTTACCAAGATGTTGTGTAAAGCTTTCGATAAGTACAATGACCAAGATGTATAGAAAAGAATCAATCACTTAAGAATGGAGCCTAATGAATCAGTTGTGGACTTTTTTGAGTGATTCCCTCACCTCTGTTGAGAAATTCCTGGACAATTATTGAAATCACATTTCGTGAGACAAGATTTCAAACGCTTGGTTCATGTTTCCTAATATGGTAAACCTCTTGATTTGCAATCCCAACATGGGTTCCCCCTTGTGATGATAATGAAGCTGAGAAATAAGCACATCATGTCCCCAACCCATGTTCTCATCTATCTCCTGCTTCAAGGGAAATTCCAGAATGGCTCAGGAAGCCTACAACGAAGACTTACTCCTACATTCTACAAGAGGATTTCACCTTTCATAACACAAGTCTTGAATCTGATCTACATATTTTCCATCCTTTATCATCTACAAGCCATGACTCCTTGTACCACAACTCGCCTGATCAATCTGCTTCACTAACCAACTGTTCATGTTATCTTGATTCTCATGTTTCTAGCTCAAATTGTGATTAGGTCCAAGGCAGTCACATTACACAGGCAGAGGAGAAGAAAGGTGAGGAAACTATCAATATTCCCTCTCTATTTCAAAATTGTCGTCATCAAAACAATTGGCTTCCATTCTTGACCAATTCTCAATCTTCTAATCTTGATGGAACATCCTGTAAAATCAATTCTTTTGATCAGCCCCCAGGCTTGGGAAGTCATCACTCCCATGCTTCGATATGCCATGATGAACGCCAAGCACATCATGTGATCTTCCGGTTTCTCATGAAAATTATAATTTATATCTAGAATGTGCTTTGGTCAAAGAAGACGTTCATACTAAAATTTCTTCTTCAACTCACTTTCCCTTGTGTCCTACCATTCGCAACACATCTACATGTGGCCAAGATAATCCATGCTCTTTTGTTTCTCCATCCGATGATTTATCTCCTTGATTAACACAACATGGTGAGGTTATCCATGATAAAGTTGAAAATGGTCTAATCATAGAGCGTCCTTCCCATTCACCCTCATCAAATCATCTTTCTCATGTGAGATCACCAATTCATTTATATTTGGATGTACCATCAAAAGAACCTCCTCAATTGAGAAATTTGATTGTTGTTGAAATCTGTGACAAAGATGGCTTCCATCAGGAGAGAAGCTTGGAAAGTAGCAACATCCACCCTCAAGCCATGCGTGATCATGTTTTGGGATATGCCAGGGATTCGAGGCACTTCAACATCCATTCATGGTTATGTCAAGCCTTTGCAACTCTGGTAAGCCCCCCGAACCAAATCAGATCTAGTTGCTCACACATAATCCAGCTATCTACATGGTTGCACTTGATGTGAATTCTCGTGTAAAAAATGTTTGGTATTTTGGATGTGATCTCTCAAATTTTCAAAATTTCACTTATGACTGAATTCACAAATCTGTTACAGTGAATCCATCTTCATACACATCTCTCACATCAAACTCGGGTTGGGAATTCTCGTTTCTCACAAAGTCATGGAATTTTGAATTTGACCATCTCAAATAATATCTTTGCTTGAAATCATACTTATCGATTTTTCCCTTTCACAATCAGCTCCTCAGTCTTCTTGTGAATCTTGTAGTGCAAATATGTCCCCTCGTCACACCAAAATCTCCTTAGGTGATGATGAATGCACAAGCTATCACACGAATCAAGTTCCCCTCCATTCACCATACCTCAACTGGTTTCATGCATTCACGATGCTAGCATCCATTTTAAATTCTTGTGATGACTACGATGCTTGTGCACTTGGTCACCTATTGTAGGAAGGTGGTCCATCATATATAGTGCATAACGAACTTGGTTCCATTATTTAGAGAATTCACAAGATTGTTCGAATGAAGTTTTCATTTTTCATTGCAAACTAGGAATCTAACATCTCAACTAGCTCATCTGATCATTTCTTTATCTTGGGTGACTGTCATTCAAATTATTATTTTCCCATCAATAGATCTAGTGATAGTTTCTTTACACTATCTAATCTTCATTGCTTAACATCACTCTCTTCAGGTTTCCGTCAAGCAGGTTAGGCACTTCAGCCCTTGCTGATGGTTATGGCAGGTCCTCACTATCTTGGAATGACCACCGAGGATGGTCAGGTCTATTTTTCCTTACAATATTCCCATCGTGATCCTGCTTATCCAATAAAAAAATCATATTTTCAGAGATTTCAAGGCTTTCAAGATGACCATCGTGAATTTACGATCCAATCACTGAATGGCTTGAATAATCTTACTTGGCAATCTCTATTGCAAGAAAAAAGTTTCAATCCTCCTCGTGCTTGCAAAGAAGCTCGATGAAAACAAGGATGGCCCCGCAAGAGGCTTTTGATGTTTTCTAAAAAATGCTATCCATCATAGAGGTAAGCATGTGCATTGGGTAAAAGTAGTGGTTGTGACACATCTTTCTACCCATAGGAAAGACCTTCCTTCCCATGTGAAAAAATTTCAAGTTTCTATATTTTTTGTTGCACATCACTTATTATATGTTTTAATCATTGGTGTCTTTGTGGATGCAGGTTAGGAATGACTATGGTGGCTTCACTCGATATTTAATTACATGTAACCCTAACCATATAGTTATTAGGATAGGAGTAGGATTAGTTGTGTCTTAGTTTTCCTTTCCTTGCACTCATCTTGCCCTCGTTCCTCGTAGTTCATCCTGGTTGTCTCATTCTGGTTTCAAAACATGTTTTCTTTAGTTGTTTCATCATCTTGTCTTTTGATTTTGGCTTTGTTTCCTCCCTTGTTCAGATTTTGTTTTTTTTCACTACACGAATAATTTTTGTGCCTGGACCTATGTCCTATCCTCTAAATGTATATGTGGATGAATTTTAAAGAGACTTTTGACACTACAGCCCTTGGATATTCCTGTGTCCATCTTCCTTGTGTTTGGTTGTAATTGTTGGTCAATGAAGTCTTGAAATAAAATACGATCAATCTATAAGGAAAGATTTGGTCCAACCATGAACTTGTGTCCAGTCAGGGAACCTCATGCCTACACTCAATTTTCTGCTTTGGTGTGTTCAAGCTTATCCAAATAGTAGAAATAGAGAAGGGGAAAGTCTAAATGAGAAAACCTGAATCAAAGGTCTTTACATGCTTCTCTAAAGGAACAACCTCTCCTGCTCTCAATAATTCAAGATCCCTCTTCTTCCCCAAAAATAAATGTGTCAAAGGCGAAAGAAGAGAAAGGCTTCCTGTGTAGAGTGGTGAAGCAAACAAATCCATCGAGGTAATGTCCAAGCTCGCTAGCAGTGGAGCAATGCTTTTATTCCTACATGACTCCATCAAGGTACCATCCAAGACTTCTAGCAGTGGAGCAACACTAGAGATGAAAAGCTATACTTTGAAAATCTTAATCTCGCGAGCTAAACTACCCTTCCCAATTTGAAACACTATGATCTGGTCGAATCTTGCATTGTGTTCAATTGAGTAGGTACAAATGGAACCATGTCTGTCCATGGGGTAAGTGGGGAAACCAAAGTAATATGCACAAAGAATCAATACCTCCTGAAGGACCAAGGCCATGCACTAAATGAACCAAGATAGAGAAGCTAGAATTCAACCAATGTGTCACCAAGTGTTGTAGTAGCTACAACACCCTCCAAAATTTTGGCCTGTACTCAAATTTTGGAGCCTACTGTGGAGCCTATGGCTAATCGTTCCTTAGTCACTTATTGGTAAGTGATGATATCAAGCTCACCTTCTTGATCTTAAGAGTTGTTCATGCTTTTATATTTTTATAGTATGTGTCATATTTGGGGATAGAGATTATCTCTTGTTATGCAAAGGGAAGTTTGTTTTGCTTCAAGGGGAAATCTGCCCAGCCTCCTTTAACATTCAAAACTATATAGTGGTTTCCTCTAGTGTCATTCACTCATTCAAAACCCACTATCTCCAAAAATTGCACAGTTTTGTCCCTCAACTAACCAGTCTACCTTGCATCCTAAAATTGCGCAGATGTTTCCTTCCAAGGTCTCATCCCACAACACTATCTTGCATCCTAAAACTGCACAGTTTTGTCCCTCATCTACTCAGTCTGACTTGCATCTTGAAACTGCGGATATTTGACCTCCTAGGGCCTCATCCTGCAACAGTCACTATCAACTAAAATTGTGCAGATATGTCTCTCAGTGATCATAGGGAGGATGAGATGCTAAAGGACTCTCAAGGAGCTAAGGAGGAAGATAAGCAGACAAAGGAGCCCAAGGTATGATAGAAGATCGGGACTGCATGAAGACTTCATCTTATGCATAACTCTTTGGAGCGTAGGTATGGAGAAAAAAAACACATCTTTTGAAATTCACCTCTTACTGTAGCTTGATGGATTTCTTATCATTGTCATATCATTCCATCTTGAATCACATGCATGGTTGCAAGCACTAAAATTCATTCCATGTGTTTCCTCTACGTGGCTTGCTCCCTTTTGCTTTCTCAACCAACTATCATCTTTTAGCATGTTGATTTCTTTGTCATTATTGCAATTTTGTTTTGGTGATTTCAAAGGTCTATCTTTGTGTGTTTGGGTTGTCTTAACTATTTGAACATTCGTCGCAATCACACAGAAAGTTGTATGAAATTTTGTTCAAGTGTCTTCACGGTTGTCCAAAGGTCTATCCCAAGTGTCGCACATTTTGCTTTCAGCTCTAGAAAATCCCACAAAGGGTTATGATTTGCTATGTTGTCTCGGTGGTCATTTTTTCCATGTTATCAAAGTATGTTAAGTGTGTGATAAAAATGTAGAGTCCTCACAAGTTCACTTGCCTCCCACACTTAGCCATTTTCCTCAAAATCTCTTGACAGAACAGCTCCACTTCATCAGACCCCAACTGAGATGTATTGTGCAGTCTCAGCCCTCAATGGTGCTACTCTACTATATGGAACTTTATAGTGCTTGAGGTTGTCCTCTAGGTCAGTTTCACTACACAATATCAAAGGTAAGCAACATGTCTTCCTTCCTAGAACTATGCAGAAAATGCCTCACAGCCCAACATGAACCGCGCACTTCGTAAGAACATTCATCAAGCCTCCTTCCTACATGCTAGAACCATGTATTACGTAGAGACTTGAGCCTGCACTAACCCCACATTTTGTGCAGAGATGTCCTCCCAGTGAATTCCCTTAGCTAGGACTCAATGCTCTAAGAAAATAAACATAACTCTCCTCGGGTCCCTCTCTTGTCCTGCCTTGTCTTCCCTCTGGAAATTGCAAAGAGGTGTCCCTTAGGTTCACCTATTGTAGCCACCACTGGTGTCCTTAATTGTGCAATTTTCCCTCCCAGTGGCCTCTACGTAGTTTTTCTAGACAATGATGATTGTGCCCTAAAGTTCCTTTTCCAAGCTCGAGTTGTGCTCTACACAGTCTCAGTGACCAGTCCCCCCTCCTTATCACCTAAAACTATGCAATGCACAGTTACTGGGCCCTCTCCCAGCCTATCATCTATCTCAGGCATGAAGTACATATTAAAAATGCATCATGCTAGAATAGGAGGTTTTGGATTTGATGTCTTCCTGTCATGAGTGAATTGCAAGAATAGTTACACTGATAGATCATGGCGAGACGACGAATAGTATGAAGAAGGAGCACACATGCTAGAACAATTACTTGCATTTGGATGGAAAAATAAATCACATCAACTAGAAAGTGAAGGAACACATGCATCGAATCATCTTACAAGACCAAAACCACTGAATACCCCACAACATCAATCCATGTGGAGGAGAAGACAAAGCACACCCAAGAGTACATCTATCACTTAGAAGCGCAACAACTTGACATGAAAAACACAACCATCCAATGCATTTCAGTAGTTTTGTTCCAAGTTGTGTCATGAGTTTTCAAGGCCACAACACACTATGGGCCATATGTGTTGTAATTGAATGTAATGTAAAGTGAAAATCCAATCAACACACAAAAGAAGTTGAAGAGTCATGTCAGTTGCAAAGGCATAGGATGTTGAACTGTCATGAGGGTAGTCAAAGCGTCACAAGGATAAAGCATCACCCTTGGATATATACACCCCTCCCATTGTATAAGCAAGGACTTTTCACCTTAGCTCCTCCCACATAGCCTGGAGAGTAGACAGTCAATTCTTTAAGGAGCTAGGAGTGGCTCCAATGTTCCACTAAAGGGACTAGTGATGTATGCTGTACATATGTGTCTTGGGATTTTTGATTAATTCAGAAGCCTATTAAGGCTAGCACGTTTTCATGCATGTTTTGTAGATGTTTGTAAGACTATTATTTAGGCATTTTCAATGCATGTTTATTTCACCTGTACTAAGATAGTTGAACTAATTCAGTTGTTTTAGTACTTACATTGTTGGGAATGTGCTATATTTGTTATCATTGTTTTCTCATCCATGTCGACCACTCTGCGGGATACTAAACAGACCATCATTGTGTATTGGTTATCACTGTTGTCACATCCTTGTGGACTACTCCATGGGATACTTCACTGACCATATTTTTTTTCTGATTATAATGATCATTGCATCTATGTGGAATACTCCACTTGGTGGTGTACATGTTGTCCTCTTCACTTCAGTTTTAATGACTATCACATCCGTGTGGACTACTCCATTGGGTGGTGTACGTGTTTTCCCCTCCACTTCGGTTTTAATGATAATCACATCCACTAAGGACTATTCTGCTAGATGCCAGATATACCTTTCCAATTCGCGTGTGTCTCTTCCTAGATGGTACTATTACCTCTCACTTAGAGGCTCACTTTACTCTCCCCATTTGCAGTAAGAGAATTGAGACACAAGTTACATTACACACTGACCAGACACACTTACCTTTTTGTTTGAAGATACCAGTGCAACACTCTCATGTGTTGATGGTCATCATAACATTCACGTTGTGGTTCCATTGGGGACATTTTTTCTCTGCATGACTCTACTGATGGAAAGTACACAATTTTTCCATGCTCAAGCTTTCGACATTAAACACAAAATTGGGACTCTGAGCATATTTTTCCAGTTTACTAGTTTTATTCTTCTTAAATAAAGGCAGATTGAAAGAATTACTGCTAGTAGATGCCACACTTGACTTACTCTTTAGCTCATATACTTCATTAGTGAGAAACTTCAAATATTTAGCCAAGATTTCCATATCAAAACAATATTTCTCTTTGGATTTAGTGGAAGAGGCTTGGGTTTTCTTACCAGTGTCATTGGATTCCTTAGAATATTCATGATCATCAATTGCTCTAATAGAATGCAAATCCTTTTCAAAAACAATCGCTTCTTAAAATTTCAAATCCAATGTACCCTCTGAAGTTCTTTTAACAAATGCAAAAATATCAACAAGAAAGGCAACTGTGTAATAATATTTATTCATAGTATCATGTGATTGAACATATGTGGGGATTCTACTCAGCAAGCATGTAAACCTTTGATTGAAATCCTTCACTTTTTCCTTTTCTTCCATCTTAATATTCTCGAGTTCTTTGAGCAACATGGAAAGAGTTTTATCATCAAAATATTTATCCAAGAACAACCTCTTTAACTCCCTCCAACTATGGATTGAATTAAGTAGAAGACTATGGTACTGTTGTAGCGGCTACAAGCACCCTCCAAAATTTTTCCTTAGTTTTGTTTTGGAGCTTCCCTGCCAACCATCCTCAACAACATGTCTTGCATCATCAAGCACATAGGATTTAGTTGTTTCATAGAGTTTTTCCATCCTGTGCATGCAAGTTTTTTCCACCTCCTTCACAGACTTATTTCCAGAATTAGTGTTAGTTGCTGGTTAAGCATCTCCCTCTGTGAATTGTGCAATTTTGGAGGGCAATCATCCTTCCCTCTAGAATTTGCGCAAACCGAACTGGACACCCAGTTGGGCTCCAGATTGTGCAAATCTTCCTGATAGTCTTCATCTCAAAAATTGCGAAATTGATCCTAGGATAGTTGTTCAGCCCAGAAATTGCGCAATTTTGGGCAACAGTCACCTAATGCTCCTAAAAATTATGCAATCCATTTGGGATAGCCAACCTAACAACTGGTATGAATTGCAAAAATCAGTTAGGCACCCTGTTGGGCTCAGAAATTGCGCAATTCAGTGAGACAGGCTTCCTTGAGAAAATTGTGTAATCTGACCCAGGATAGCTTCTTAGCCCAGAAATTGTGTAATCCTGGGAGATAGTCACCTGTTCCTCCCAGAAATTTCACAATCCCTCTCTGACAGCCAGCTCTACTTAGCCCAGGAATAATGCAAATTTTCATCCTAGGCTCGTAGAATGATGCATGTGCCTTGAGGTTGACTAATTCCCTCCAGGATCGAGAAAAATTGATTTGCATGCATGGATTGCTTTTCCAAGGCAACATGCAAAGGAATCCCTAGATTTAGGGTTCTCTTTTTAGTAGCAAGAGGTTACATGCAAGGATCATTTCAAAAACCTCTCGCCAAGTGTTGCTTTCCCTGAATTTGTAGCATGTGGGTCATAACCTTGATTTTATCAAAACATATAAATGAGATGTTTCATATCTCATTCCTCGCATCGATCTTGCAGCTCTAACATCCCACATCACATCTAGGAGTCGTTAGCACATTCAGGTCAGTTGTTTCAGGGTAAAACCCCTTCATATGTCTTGTGCTTCATTTCTATTGATTTTTGTGTTTCACCTTGTGTGAATATTATCTGCTTGATTTTTGTGAACTCTTATTGTCATTTGCATGCATGTTAGCTTGTACAAGTGTCATTTTAGTTTTCGTTCGCATCTCACTACTGTCGCATGCATGACACTATTTTTGCACCGATGGTCACCATCGCAGTGATCCGCTTCACACACATGCAGGCGTCTCATTTTCTAAATTATTCACTTACTATTTGCATGCATAATCATTCACTCTTGTTTGCACTCATCTCATCATGCATTCATAATTCTCATGTTTTCAGTCACCCGAGGGCCGGTCTGGACTGCCTTGGCTAGGACCGTCCCTTGCTCGACTAGCACTGCACATTTCTTGAAGGGAAGGCTCACTCTTCCCTCCAAAAACTATGCAATTCTAGCCCACCACTGATCTTCAGGTTTGAATTGCGCAATTCTTGGAGGTAGTGTCCTACTGGCCCTAGAAACTGTGCAATGTAGTTTGTTGGTTGCATGTCACTGCTAACTGAAATTGCACATTGTGCAGTTTCAGTCCTTAACAAGTCAGGATGGACTGTCCATTGCGTAGTTCTAGCAGTGAGTCAACCTCTTGATAGCCTGAACTGTGTCATCCACAGTCTTGGCAGTCAATCTCCCAGCCTCCTGGTGAAAATTGCGCAATCTTTGTGGACAATCACACAGCTATGTTACATGTCAAACCTCCACTTCTTTTTGGTTTTCAATTGACAAATTTCTTTCCATGAGTTTTTCTATGTCTCCAAGTATCATAGGTTTCATCTGCCTTGCAGTAGCACAGGTACAATGGATTCAAAGAGAGTAGAGTCAAAGACACCGTTAAGAGTGCAACTGGGGATGCAATCGATCAAGCATCTATGAACTTGCCTATCCACGAAGACATCAAGTTGTTCATTGACAAGGATATCAAGATGAATGGAAATGGAATCACAGTGAACAACAACATCAACAATAGCAAAAGGCAGCACACCTGCATGCGACGAATGCAAGAGGAGGGTTGTTGACAACATAGAGGTAGAGAAAAGTTGAAAGTTCAAACCATATCCACTCATGATGAAGCAGTTTTGGAGATTGAGGCTATGAGGTGATGGCTCAACACAAAGATCACACGAAGGTAGAGAGAGAAACAAACAAGGAGTTGCATGTGCTGAAGTATCAACTCAAGGAAGAACAGGCATTGCACAAATGAGAAAATGAGTTACAGTAGGAACATGTATAGCAGGGGGTGCAACATGCACAGACAGATGAAATTTCACTCATACAAGTTATAGATCCATCCCAGCAGCTGGCACAGGGCAAACAATTTAAGCAATGCTATTGATTGCATGCAAGGGAATTCAACAACATGCATTTCATTGTGTGCATGTATGTGATCTCACCCTTTTGGCACACTCACCGAGGTGAAGACAAGAATTAAGTTTGAATGGAGCTGAACATGTATTCTGACAAGTTGATGTGCATGGCCACCAACACATGATTGGAGATCAGTGCAGACACTATGCATCAATATGGTTCTGGTCTGGACGCACCCAGGATGCCCATGTGTATGCTATCAGATGAGTTGGACAGAGGAACCATATCAGTGTACTTGGATGGAATGAAGGCAAGAATTCGCTTTCAACATGATGTCACCATTGAGTGCTCAAACACCACCATGGACCACCTAGCTTGGCATTAGTCTACCATGATCGACCACCATGAGGATGTTGAAGAGTTGGTCATCCCACATATGTATGAGCCTTAGTGATATCTTGCGTATCTTGCTCAAGCTTATGCCATCCCACATGGGTACATGTGCATTGCGATGCAACATCATGTACAGTGAATGTCCAAGTGTCGATAATTGGATGTAACAGTCATGTAGTAGGTGAAGAGTCATGAGGGTAGATGAAGAGTCACAAAGGGGAATGTCAAGGGTCACCCCACCCTTTTATATAAATAGAAACTCATAACTCATTGTAAGGCCTTTTTTTCATCCAAACTTTCGATCGAAGTATCTTAGAGAAAGCTTGGACAGTATTATAACGAGCCTTTGCTTCTCCACTGTGTAGAGCTAGTATATCTCTTTAGAGGAGTAAGCAGCAGTCACTGTAACATTCCGCTGTCGGAACCAGTTATTAGTCATGGTTGTATTGTATGACTAGAACTTTTACTTCTTAATATATCAGAGCCAACATGTTTCATTCATATGTCATATTGTATTTCAGCTATGTTGTTTACTCTAGATGATATATGTATTTTTTTTCTTACACATGCATGTATGAATTTCCTATATATGTATGAATCTTACTGAAATGTGCTATTAGTTTAAGCTTCACTTTGGATTTATAGCTTACTTGCCTTCTATTTTGTGATGCATCTTTGCTTGTGTGCTCCCTTCTTAACTCTGTGCTTTCACAGGTTTCCAAAGGGGTGCACTCACCTCACCCTCCATGTGTTAGAACTGCTCATGCACCTTCCTTGACTTGCTGAATATGTCACACCCTTGATACCAATGGGGACATATTACTTGCCTCTGCGAGGAACCGCGGTCAAGGTGATATCATATGACCCACTATTGGGACTCCTACACCAAATGGTCTGAGGTCTAGTTGTGACTTCTTGCCAGGGAGATCCCCTGACATGCTGATAGGTCTAGCACCGTGAAATTTTTCCCACTAGAAGGAGGGCTAGATGACAAGCAAAGTCATCACATATGTTTTTGATGTCTGCATATCTATCATGACTAACTACAGAGTTTCTCTTCCAAAGTGTATGTCTTATGGAAACAACTTTATTATCTAAGAAAAGATCTCGGATAACTGGTCACAAAAAACATACGATGGTGGAGGCTACGTAGCCTTGGTTAGGCACATGGTCAACATTGTAGGCTCATGTAAAAGACATGGAATGTTTGAAGATTAGATGACCTACACATTGTTCATCTACATGCTTCGAGGGAACCCAATGCACTGGTTTGCCATGATGCCTAAAAAATCTATTCATTCTCTTTCTCATCTGGTTCCCGAAATAGACCATGCTTTGAATCACTTCAACCATAAAGCACTCAACAAAGAAATTATGGAATTACAAAAAGCACCTGATGAATCTGTTGAATAGTTTTGCACACACTTTCTTAATCTTGCATACTGATTCCCCAAAGATGAAATTGATTGGGAATTTCTCGATGGAATATTTGAGTATCTTCTTTACACATCCAAAAATCCGCAATTCTTGAAATCATCCAAACCCCACTCAACGCACTTTGATCATGGAGTTGAGAAATCATAGGCAGGCACAGTTGTTTTCACAAGTGATTGTCTACCTTCACCTCCTTAAACAAGTCCACCACCACAGAGTGATGTGGGATATTATGCACACACATCTGTTGAACTGTCACATCCTCCCACCCCACCTGCTCTTGATATCTTCACAAATTTGTCTTGCAAGCCTATTGGTTGTCACATGGATTCATTACCTCAACCTCTATCTGTGTGTTTTGTTGATCCTTCGGATTGTACTGTCATGTGTTCTTCCATTGCAGACTCCTCACTTGTTGTGAATGAGGATCAATTTGTTGACGAAGTTAGTGTTGTGAAACCAACTTGTTCCATAATTCATGATGAGTATGTGCCAGAATCTAAAGAAGAACTTCTAGTGAGGGATGAATCCCTTCCAACTGCACCTCATCCACTTTATCTTGACATCCCTTGTGATTCTACCACTATTCATTTCCCCTCTGAAAAATTAGTTCTAGATGTTTCTACTTCCAATCATTCGCAGGACACATCAGATGTCAGTCTATCATTACGTTGTGGAGAGGACACATCTTCCTCTGAAAATCCATCCAATCTATCATCTGTCAGTTATGAAAACATATAGGGTGAACATCCTTTCTTCTCATCTACCCCTCTGCACAATTCATCAAATCATGAGCATGCCGACGAACATCCTAGATTTTCTTATCTTGGTTGTCGTGATCTCTCTACTTCTTCATCTGATCATGATGTTCATTCACTCGTTATTAATCCATCTAAGACACTGGTCTACAATGATATATCTATCAACAAATTCAAAACCCCATAGATTGTTGAGGCATTTAAGCTCGACTTTATGGTTATGTTAGGCCCTCGCTGTCTTAAGGTTGGTTTCGCTTCTAATCAGGAAATTTTTGAAACACACAAGGCTCCTCATCACTCTCTGCTTTGCATTCAAGATCAATATAACACTCAGATTTCAGTTCCTCCGCTCGAACTACATGATCCCATCGCTCATGCAGTGGTGGAATATTACACAACAAGCACACTTGCACGGCATAAGTGGTCTACCTTTCTCACATTTTCTTTCATGTCACAGTCTAGAGAATGCCTACACTCAACATTTGCATGCAATGTATCCCAACACCATGGCAAGTACAAAGAGTGCATGTCATGCATTTTCACTCGTTTTTTTTTTTCTGTGGATGCTTGTAAGCTTGGATTGTGTATGTCTTCATCGTTATATCTTTCATGGTTACTAGTTTGATCAACTGTGATGCTTGTGAAGCATTCCTTCACAAACATGGGTCAACCAATGCACTGGTGTCTGCATTGGAAGTATCACTTCACATGAGATGACCCATGCACTATTAGCTTAGGAGTAAGGGTAGTATTTTCTTTGAGTTTTTTTCTTGCATGAATTTTTTCTTCTTTCTTTATATGTTTGCTTGCTTTCTTGTTTGTTTGCTTACTTGCTTTGCATACGCATTTGCTTCTTCTTCTTGCTTTTCATCTTGTTTTTTTTTCTTGTTTTCATTCATAGGTTAGTTTAGCATGGACTGTATGTGACTCTTGAAACAAGCTTGGGTAAAGTACAAGAGGACCTGTACATCTATTAACATTTGGTTATTTGTTGTCCACTCTTTCATGAAGAACTTTTTACTTTCAGTCCATGATACATCAATGAAAAATATGTACTGTTTGAAGTGAACCTTGGTGAAAACACAACGCTTGCGTATGAATTAGTATCACCTACTCTAGTCAATTGTTTTTGGGTTAGTCCTTGTCATCTCATTCAAGTAGAGTAAGGTGAGGGGGAAAACCTTAACAAGCATGTTAGAGGTATATATAAAATACTTCTCTGAAAGGGACAACCTCATATTCTCCCAATACGTCGGGGTCCCTATTCCACCTCTGAAATGAATAAGTGCTATGCACAGCTATGAAAGAATGAAAAAAATAAAAATGTGGAAAAAGTTTGAAAAAAAAATGAAAAATGAATAAAGTGAAAGAAGAGAAAGGCTTCCCGCACAGAGATGTGATACAAGTAACTCCGCCATGGTACTAACTAGGCTCCTTGGCAGTAGAGCAATGCTTGTGTTCCTGCGTGACTCCACTGGGGTACTATTTAGGCTTGCTGGCAACGGAGCGACACCAGAGATGAAACTTAGAATCTGATGACCAATATGCTTGTGCACCAATATACCCCTCATCCCAATCGAAAATCTTGTGCTGGCTTGGCTTGTAATGTGTGTCAACCAACTAAGAGCTTGGCAGATGTTACATCTTACAATCAAGCAAGTGTTGAAATCAAGATGAACAAAGAACTCAACAATACTTCCAGAGGTGTTAGACTTGTTTTTCATGAACAAGGTCCATTGAGAGAGCTCAAGTTATACCAGTGGGTCACCAAGTGTTGTAACAACTACAAGAACCCTCCAAAATTTTCCTTAGCTTTGTTTTAGAGCCTCCCTACCAACCATCCTCAACAACATGTCTTACATCGTCAAGCACATAAGCTTCACCTCTTTCATAGAGTCTTGTTACCTTGTGTATGCAAGTTTCTTCCACCTCCCTCATAGGCTACTTTCCATACTTAGTGTCAGTTGTTGGTTGAATCACTCCCTTTGGAAATTATGCAATTATTGAGGTGAACCATCTTTCCCTCCAGAAATTGCGCAAACCCAGCTGGACACCCAGATGAGCTCCAGAATTGTGCAATTCTTCCTGACAGTCTTCCTCTCAAAAATAGCACAATTCATCCCAGGATAGCTGCTCAACCCAGAAATTACACAATTTTGGGCAGTAGTCACCTGTTGTTCCCAAAAATTGTGCAATCCCTTTTGGACAACCAGCCCAGTAGCTAGCAGAAATTTCACAAATCAGTCAAGCAGCCTACTGGGCTCAGAAATTGTGCAATAATGTCAAACACGCTTCCTTGAGAAAGTTGTGCAATCTGGCCCAGGACAGTTGTACAATCCAAAAATTGCACAATCTTGGGAGACAGTCATATGTTCCTCCCAGAAATTGCGTAATCCCTCTAGGACAAACAGCTCTGCTTAGCCCATAAATAACACATATTTTCATCCCAGGCTTGCAGACTGATGCATGTGCCTTCAGGTTAACCAGTTCCCTCCGGGACCAAGCAAAACTAATTTTCATGCATGAACTATTTTTCCAAGTCAACATGCAAAGGTATCCCTTGATTTAGGGATCTATTTTTAGCAGTTTGAGGTTACATGCAAAGATCATTTCAGAAACTTCCCGCCAGGTGTAGCTTTTCCTAGATTTGTGGCATGCATGTCATAACCTTGATTTTATCCAAACTTATTAACCGGATGTTGCAGAGCTCATTCCTCACATTGATCTTTCAGCTCTAACATCCCACATCACATCTAGGAGTTGTTGGCACATTCAACTTAGTTGTTTCGATGTAAGATCACTTCACATGTCTTGCATTGTTTTTTTGTCGCTTTTGTGTTTTAGCTTGTGTGAATGTTGTC
Source organism: Pinus tabuliformis (assembly GCA_031772625.1). Taxonomy (NCBI): domain Eukaryota; kingdom Viridiplantae; phylum Streptophyta; class Pinopsida; order Pinales; family Pinaceae; genus Pinus; species Pinus tabuliformis. The sequence continues at coordinate 725,705,485 of CM062820.1, read as the reverse complement.
TGCTTGATTTATGTGAACTCTTGTTATCGTTTGAATGCATGTTACCTTGTACAAGAATCGTTTCATTTTTCATTTGCATCTCACTAATGTCACATGCATGACACTATTTTTTCACCAATGGTCACCGTCATGGCAACCTGCTTCACATACATCCATGCATCCCATTTTCTGAATTCTACACTTAGTGTTTTTGTGCATAATCATCACTCTTGTTTGCACTCATCTCATCATGCATTAAGACTTCTCATGTTTTCAGTCATTGGTCGACCGGTCTGGGCTACCTTGGCCCAGACCATCCCTTTCCCAGCTAGCACTGCACATTTCCGGAAGCGAAGGTTGTCCCTTCCCTCCAAAAGTTGTGCAAGTTTGGCCCAGCACTGACCTCTAGGATTGCATTGTGCAATTCTTGGAGGCAGTGTCTTGCTGGCCCTATAAACTATATAATGTAGTTTGCTGGTTGCATGTCCCTACTGACAAAAACTTGTTGGAAATAATACTAAGAGGGGGGGGGTGAATCAGTATTATCAAGTTCTTTTAACAAATCTTCCTTATTTATACTTTGAATTGTTTTTGCATATCAGTACCATAAAATAATGAGCATGAACAAGAAAAACAGATAGTCACACCAAAGAACACCAGATATAAGGTGGAAACCCAATGTGGGTGAAAACCACCTGCTGCAATATGTCTATATCTTCTTTCAAATTAGAAACTCCTTTTACAATGATTTTGTACTGGTGCAGTCTTTTACCAGTACACAGGCTGCAACCTGCAGAGAGCTACAACTCTCTCTCGTTTTCCAGTCTTTCCTGGAAGGGAGCTACAACCCCCTACTTCTTTTCTTACAAGGACCACTTTCATAAATTTTCAAACTGGATCCATAAGCATCAAATGATCATCAAGTACATGTAAATTACACGGTCAACTGCAGTAACCAGATCAACAATAACAGAACTAACCCAGAACACCTTATCAACAGAAAAATTCAGTCAACAGAAGATCTTAAGACAGATACGCAGTTTTTCTTTCTCTGGCCTGCGTCGCTACGTACTTCACCTTCTGCTTCCCTGCGTATACCCGCAGAGAGCCTTTTGCTGCACCGCGTACCCACGCACTTCTTATTCAATCGCGCTGCGTACTGTTACTGTAGGTACGCACCCAGAGACACTATCGCGCCGCGTACTGTTACTGAAGCCACGCACTCAAAGATACTATCGCGTTGCATACTTTTACTGTGTGTACGCACCTGAACCTTTGTCGCACTACGTACCCACGCAGTTCTCCTTCTTTTGCTCTGTGTACCCACGCAGTGCCCCTTCTTCTGCTCTGCGTACCCATGCAGTGCCCCTTCTTCTGCTCTGCGTACCCACACAGCTCTCCTGTTTATGCTCTGCGTACCCACGCACCTGTACCGTTAATCACCTGCGTACTTCTGATTAGGGCCGAATTGGCAGTCCACCAGTGTGCCACAGTTAGTCAGATGCCCAGATCTGATCATGCGCTCGAGAGATCACCCTTCACAAATTCGCTTTCAACTTTACTTTCATATAGATCAAGCTTTTAAAACAATAACCCAATATTTCAGATCTCAAGATATTCAATTTGCAAAAGATACTTAGCCAAGTGATCTCCTTTGCTTTATATAGGCAAGCTCCTCCTAAAATCATGGATCAATACCATAGATAACCAATACAAGGGGCCCAAAAACATGGGGCTCAATAATAATAATAATATAAAACAATACCACGGGCCAAAACCATAAAATCAACAGCGGCGGGCTAAATACCACGGGCCAAACATAGGAAACCCCACGTGAACGCGCTTCTCTGCCTTGAAGTAAGTGAAACAGGGGGTACGCACCTCCTGAACGGGTATCCTGCGTGTCTGGCCACGGTCCCTTCATGGTGTACCTGCGTGTACACATCTTCTGAACTATTCTCCTGCGTACTTCTTAATTTTCAACATTTTGAGAGCCTGATCAGAGCATTGCCACAGGTGTTTCCATCAAGTACAACATCTGTAACATAGAGCCATACCAAAATCATAATGCCAACAATCTCCCCCTTTGGACTTGATGGCAACCTCAAAATCTTCAGCTTCATTCTCCCCCTTTGACATCAAGGGCAAAGGGTTATGCTCCCCCTAAGAACATGAACCATGAAAGAGATAGAGACATAGTGTAGCTATATTTAGACCAGCATCCATGATCTCCTCTTGTACATCCTCCATAATGCCAACAATGCATTATATGCTCCCCCTGAACCTGTTCCATTTTATCTTCAACCAAACCGCAACCCGGCACATGTACGCATATACCCCAGATGAACCTTTCGTACAACCATCAATCCAAAGAGTTTCAATAAGATGATGCATCAACAACCCCCAGCTTTTGCCTGAGGTATTCAAAAGTCTCCCTGGGTGGTTTGGTGAGTATATCAGCAACTTGTTCCTTAGAAGGAACATGTTCCAACTTGACCTTCTATTCAAGCACTTGTTCTCGGAGAAAATGATACTTGATTGGTATGTGCTTGGTTTTTGAATGCATGACTAGGTTCTTTGAGATGCTGATTGCACTTGTGTTATCACATAAGATGGAGATAGGTGGTGTACAAGTGATTTGAAAATCCTGCAAGGTCTGCATCATCCAAAGGAGTTGAGTGTAGCAAGATGCAGTAGCAACATATTCCGCTTCAGTTGTAGACAAGGCAATCAAACTCTGTTTCTTGCTGAACCAAGATACTAATCTGGAACCCATAAAGAACGCACCACCACTTGTGCTCTTCCTGTCATCCACACTTCCGACCCAATCTGCATCTGTATAAGCATGAAGTGTGAGATCTGTATCTCTAGGATACCATAAGCCATAATTTTGTGTCCCTTGAAGATATTTGAAAATTCTCTTCACTGCCTGAAGATGAGTCTCCTTTGGATTTGCCTGAAATCTTCCAACTATTCCTACTGCATGCATGATGTTCGGTCGGGTTCCTGTCAAATAAAGTAGACTTCCAATCATAGATCTGTAGGTTGGTTGATGTACTGCTGCAGATTCATCATTTGCACTGAGGCTACATCTTGTGACCATGGGTGTACATACTGGTTTTGCATCTTCCATGCCATATTTCTTTAAAATCTGTTTGAGATACTTGGTTTGAGACAAAAAGATTCCTCCTTCTTTTTGTTGGATTTGCAAACCAAGGAAATATGTCATTTCTCCCAGCAAGGACATTTCAAATTCTTTCTGCATGACCAAGGCAAAGCTTTGACTCATAGCTTCTTCATTGCTGCCAAAGATAATTTCATCTACATACACAACAAGTATTAGCAATTTGTCATTTTCAACTTTTATATAAAGATTGTTGTCCGCTGATCCTTTTGAAAAACCTTGTTGATGAAGATATTTGTCCAAACGATAGTACCAAGCCCTTGGAGCTTGTTTGAGACCATAGAGAGCCTTTTTCAATCTGCATACAAGATTTGGATCATTTCCAAGAATGAACCCATCTGGCTGCTCAATGTATACTTCTTCTTCCAAGTCTCCATTCAGAAAGGCTGATTTCATGTCCATTTGAAATACTTTGAAGTTTTGAAAGCTTGAGAGAGAAAGGAACATTCGGATGACCTCAAGTCTTGCAATAGGAGCAAAGGTTTCTTCAAAGTCTATTCCTTCTTGCTACGCATACCCTTTACAAACAAGTCTGGCCTTGTTTCTAATTACTTCTCCATTTTCATTCAATTTATTTTTGAAGACCCATTTTGTTCCGATAACATTCTTATCCTTTGGTCTAGGGACCAGCTCCCAAGTGTTGTTCTTTTCGATCTGCTCAAGTTCTTCATCCATTTCTTTCACCCAACATTCATCTTTGCATGCCTCTTTCACATTTTGTAGTTCAGTGGAGGAGAGTAATGCCAAATAGCTTGAAGCTTCTGCAACTGTTCTTCTTGTTTGTACACCTGCTTCTTTCTGCCCCACAATCTGAGATTCTGGATGATTCTTCTGAACATATCTGGATGAAGTCTTCTCTTCTATTCTTGTCTGCTCCTCTGGTTCTTCTTGAGGTTCTTCTTCTTCATCATTCTGTCTTTGAGGGTAGCCTTCATCTTCTTCGATGTCTTCATAATGTACTTGCCTAGGAATGTATCCCTTCTCATCAACCACTACATCAATGTTGTCAACAATTCTACCAAGTCTTTTATTGTAGCATTTGTATGCTTTGCTATGTGGAGAATAACCAAGAAGAATGCCTTCATCTGCTCTAGGTTCAAGTTTTCCAAGTTGCTCATCAATATTCTTAATATAACATTTGCTCCCAAAGATTTTGAAGTGCTTTACCAAAGGAGTCTCACCACACCAGAGCTCATGAGGGGTTTGAGTGCTGTTCACCCGGACATTTGTTTTGTTGAGAATAACAACCACAGCATGTGCAGCTTCACCCCAGAAAGTTGTGGGAGTTCCCGACTCATCAAGCATAGCACGAGCCATTTGTTGGACTGTTCTGTTCATTCTTTCCACAACTCCATTTTGCCGAGGAGTTCTAGCTGTAGAGAATTCTCTTCTTATCCCATGTTCTTCACAGAAATCGAAAAATTCATTTGAGGTAAACTCCCCACCTCTGTCAGATCTGAGGCACTTAATTTTGTATCCTGATTCATTTTCAACCAAGGCTTTGAAGGATTTGAATTTTTCGAATGCTTCATCTTTGTGCTTCATAAGTCCTAACCAGACAAACCTGGAGAAATCATCAATGAATAATATCAAGTATTCTTCTCCTCAAGGTGTCCTTTTCCTGAATGGACCACATGTATTTGTATGAACTAGCTCAAGAGGCATGCTGGCTGATCCTTCCTTCTCTAGAAAGTTAGTTCTGGTTTGCTTTCCAAACTGACATGATTTGCATATGGTGTTGTCTGGAATTTTGATATCTGGAAGATCGCGAACTGCCTGATATTTGCATGCTTTCCTTATTTGTGAAAAGCTTAGATGCCCCAACCTCCGATGCCATAACCAGTGCTCATCATCCTTGCTCAGATAGCATTGTTGTTGTCATTCTTCAAATATGTATAGATTATTTGGAGTTCTTTTACCTTTGATCACTATTTTACCTCTATCAAGATCACGAACAAGACATCCATTTGATCTGAATATCACCTCGGTTCTTTGATCACACATCTGGCTGACACTTAGAATATTATGCTTCAATCCATCAACATACAAAAAATTTCCAGCCTTGACCTTTTCTTTTAACTGAGCAATGCCTTTTCCTTTTATAGTTGCAGGAGTGTCATTTCCAAAAGAAACTTTCCTTCCTTTTTCTAGAGCAGAATATGACTCAAGTTTTTCTTTATCACCTATCATATGCTTCGAACATCCACTGTCAATGTACCATAGATTTTCTTGTCCTTCTGCATAAAATGTTATCCCACATCTTTCTGTTTGTGGTTCCTTTATTCTCCATGTTTTGGTGCTTGAGGCTTGTTCCTTTGTCTGCTGAAACCTGCTCCTGCATTCAGAATCTTTATGACCAAAGTTATTGCAAATAGAACATTCAACTTCATTTTCAAGAGCCGAAAAGTTGTTATAGGTCCTTTTTGTAATCTCGGTCATACTTCTTTGTTTTTGAGCTTCTCTAGTCATGATTGTTTTATATGCAACACATTGAGCTGCTTTGTGACCAAAGTTATGGCAAGAGAAACATTGTCCATTGAAGAAACTTCTGCGGTTATCAAATCTACCGGCCAAATGATTGCAATTTCTATTGTCATCCATTCTTGAACCAAATTGAGAAGATTTTACCTGTGGCTGGTTGTAGCTTTTGTTCACCCTTAAGATGGATTGCCCCTGATAGTCTCTGTTTGCAATTTGTCCCTGCTTCACCTGATGGTCTCTATTGTGCTTTTGCTCATTCCTTCTTGCTGCATCAAGATAACTTTTTGAGGTGGATGCTTGAGAAGTTTCTCCATTATAGCCCAGACCTATCTTGTTTAGAGGAGAACGTTGTACATTGATAATCTCATCCAAAGTTTCAGATCCTTTGACAAACTTAAGATTAATAGCTTTTGTTTTCTCAATCTCTTTTCTAAGACCAACAATTTCACCTTCTAATTTTTCAAGATGTTTTTCCTTTTCATCAATTTGAAATTGTAGAGTATCAATGATCATATTATTTTCTTCTATACATCTCTTGAGTTTAGTAATTTCTTCATAAAGGCTATCCACATCTATAGCATCCATATAATCATCATCTTCAAATGCCAATAATAGTTTATAGTCATTACCTCGTTCATCTTCATCACTATTTGATAGACCATCACTATCTTCATGAGTGTAGTAGCTTTTCTTATTTACACTCTGTTTCTTGTTCCATCTAGCAGGTTCCTTTCCTTTATCCTTATAAGGACATTTTGCAGCATAATGACCTACTCTTCCACAAGCAAAGCATTTAAAAGGTAACTTACCTCTGAACCTTCCATAACCCCTCTGAAGATTTCTGATAAAATTTGATTCTTCTTCTTCTTCTTCTGGCATGTGACTTGCTTCATAATAATCTCCTTTGCCTGAAGCCTTGAAAGCACCTTATCTTCTATCTGAAGGACCTCCCTTTCTCATTTCGTAAGCAGTTAGAATTCCGTGAAGCTGAGACATAGTAAGAATTCGTAGATTTTCCTTTTCTTCTATTGCAGACACTTTAGATTCAAACTTGGGGGACAATGATCTTAGAACTTTTTCAACCACAATAGCCTCTTTTATTTCTTCACCCAAATTTTTCATGCAATTAACAATCTCATCTACCCGAAGAAAATAGTTAGCCACACTTTCATCATTATACATCCTGAGATTCTCATACTGAATCCTGAGAGTTTGAAGTTTAGCACGCTTTACCTGTTCATCTCCTTCGTAGCTCAAGACAATTTTGTCCCATATTTCTTTTGCGGATTTATATTGCATAACCTTTACGAATTCTATTTGAGATAAGCATCCCAGCAAAGTATTGACTGCTTTAGCATTTGTTTCATATTTCTTCTTTTCGGCCGTATCTGTAGGAGTAGCTGAAGGAAAAGTGTAGCCTGTATCTATGATATCCCAAACTTCTGTACCAAGAGATTGAAGATAGGTCGTAACTATTACCTTCCAATAATTGAAGTTTGTCCCATCAAAAATTGGTGGCCTGATTGATGCTTCCCTCTCGTAGTTGCTCATGATGAATGATCTTCCTTCAAGCGATCAAGCTTCTCCAAAGGACCTACTCTGATACCAATTGTTGGAAATAATACTGAGAGGGGGGGGGTGAATCAGTATTATCAAGTTCTTTTAACAAATCTTCCTTATTTATACTTTGAATTATTTTTGCATATCAGTACCATAAAATAATGAGCATGAACAAGAAAAACAGATAGTCACACCAAAGAACACCAAATATAAGGTGGAAACCCAATGTGGGTGAAAACCACCTGCTGTAATATGTCTCTATCTTCTTTCAAATTAGAAACTCCTTTTACAATGATTTTGTACTGGTGCAGTCCTTTACCAGTACACAGGCTGCAACTTGCAGAGAGCTACAACTCTCTCTCGTTTTCCAGTCTTTCCTGGAATGGAGCTACAACCCCCTACTTCTTTTCTTACAAGGACCACTTTTCATAAATTTTCAAACTGGATCCATAAGCATCAAATGATCATCAAGTACATGTAAATTACACGGTCAACTGCAGTAACCAGATCAACAATAACATAACTAACCCAGAACACCTTATCAACAGAAAAATTCAGTCAACAGAAGATCTTAAGACAGATACGCAGTTTTTCTTTCTCTGGCCTGCGTCGCTATGCACTTCACCTTCTGCTTCCCTGCGTATACCCGCAGAGAGCCTTCTGTTGCACCGCGTACCCACGCACTGCTTCTTCAATCGCGCTGCGTACTGTTACTGTAGGTACACACCCAGAGACACTATCGTGCCGCGTACTGTTACTGAAGCCACGCACTCAAAGATACTATCGCGCCGTGTACTTTTACTGTGCGTACGCACCTGAACCTTTGTCGCGCTACATACCCACGCAGTTCTCCTGCTTTTGCTCTGCGTACCCACGTAGTGCCCCTTCTTCTGCTCTGCGTACCCACGCAGTGCCCCTTCTTCTGCTCTCCGTACCCACGCAGCTCTCCTATTTCTGCTCTGCGTATCCATGCACCTGTACCGTTAATCACCTGCGTACTTCTGATTAGGGCCGAATTGGCAGTCCACCAGTGTGCCACAGTTAATCAGATGCCCAGATCTGATCATGCGCTCGAGAGATCACCCTTCAAAGATTCACTTTCAACTTTACTTTCATATAGATCAAGATTTTAAAACAATAACCCAATATTTCAGATCTCAATATATTCGATTTGCAAAAGATACTTAGCCAAGTGATCTCCTTTGCTTTATATAGGCAAGCTCCTCCTAAAATCATGGATCAATACCATAGATAACCAATACAAGGGGCCCAAAAACATGGGGCTCAATCATAATAATAATATAAAACAATACCACGGGCCAAAACCATAGAATCAAGAGCGGCGGGCTAAATACCATGGGCCAAACATAGGAAACCCCACGTGAACGCGCTTCTCTACCTTGAAGTAAGTGAAACTGGGGGTACGCACCTCCTGAACAGGTGTCCTGCGTGTCTGGCCGCAGTCCCTTCATGGTGTACCTGCGTGTACGCATCTTCTGAACTGTTCTCCTGCGTACTTCTTAATTTTCAACATTTTGAGAGCCTGATCAGAGCATTGCCACGGGTGTTGCCATCAAGTACAACATTTGTAACATAGAGCCATACCAAAATCATAATGCCAACAAAACTGCGCATTGCGTAGTTTCAGTCCTTAGCATGCCAGGTTGGGCTATTTGTTATGCAGTTCCAACAGTCAGTTAGCCTCTCAATAGCCTGAATTGTGTCGTTCACATTCTTGGAAGTCATTCTCCTAGCCTCATGATGAAAATTGCACAATCTTCATTGACAGTCACATAGGTATGTTGCATGTCACTCCTCCAATTTGTTTTGTTTTTCAACTGATAAATTACTTACCATGAGTGTTTCTATATCTCCAGGTATCAAAAATGTCGTTCGCCTCCCAGCAACACAATTACAATGGCTTCCAAGAGAGCAAAGTGAAAGACACCATTAAGAGTACAACTGGGGATGCAGTCGATCAAGTGCCTATGAACATGCCTATCCACCAAGATGTCAAGTTGTTCATGGAAAGGGATATCAAGATGAATGGCAATGGAATCACAGTGAGTAGCACCATCAACAGCAACAGAAGGTAGCATACCTGCATGTGACGAATGGAAGAGGAAGGTTGTTGGGAGCATAAAGGCGAAGCAAAGATGAAAATTCAAAGCAGATCCACTCATGACAAAAGCAGCTTTGGATATTGAGGCTATGAGGTGACAACATGACATGAAGATCACGTGAAGGAAGAGAGAGAAATAGAGAAAGAGTTGCATGTGATGAAGCAACAACTCAAGGAAGAACAACAACTGCATAGACGAGAGAATGAGTTACAACAAGAACAATTATAGTAGGGGGTGCAACATGCAAAAATGGATGAAACTATGCCCTTACACGTTATAGATCCATCCCAGTAGTTGGCATGGAGTAGACAAGGTGAGTAGTGTTGTTGATCACATGCAAGGGAATTCAGTAGCATGCAAGCCATTGTGCGCATGCATGCAATCCCACCATCTTGGAAAACTCGCTGAGGCAGAGACAAGAAGAAATTCTGACTGGAGATAGGCATGTATTCTGACAAGTTGATGCGCATGGCCATCGACACATTCATGGAGATCAAAACAGAAAATATGCTTCAGTATGTTGCTGGTCCGGCCGCACCTAGGACGACTATGCACATGCTATTAGATGAGTTGGGTAGAGTAGCCATATTAGTGTACCCAGATGCAATGGAGGCAAGAATTCACTTTCAGCAGAATGTCACCATTGTGTGCTTAGACACCACCATAGACAACCTAGCTTGGCATCAGTCTACCACGATCGACCACCATGAGGATTTCAAAGAGTTGGTCATCCCACATATGTCTGAGTCTTAGTGATGTCTTGCATGGCTTTCTCAAGCCTATGCCATCCCACATGGGTACATGTGTATTGTAATGTAACTTCATGTACAGTGAAAGTCTAACTGTCGATAATTAGATGTAACAGTCATGTAGTAGGTGAAGAGTCATGAGGGTAGATGAAGAGTCACAAAGGGGAATGTCAAGGGTCACCCCACCCTTTTCTATAAATAGAACCTCATAACTCATTGTAAGGGCCTTTGGTCATCTAAGGTTCCGATAGGAGTATCTTAGAGAAATATTGGAGAGTATTGTAATGAGCCTTGGCTTCTCCACTCTGCAAAGCTAGCATATCTCTTTGGAGGAGTAGGCAGTAGTGACTGTAACATTCTGCTGTCAAAACTAGTGGTTGGTCATTGTTGTAATGTATGACTGGAACTTTCTCTTCTTAATATAATAGAGCCATCATGTTTCATGCATATGTCGTATTGTATTTCAGCTATCTTCTTTACTCTAAATGATATATGTATCTGTTTTCCTACACATGCATATATGGCCTTCCTATATAAGTATGTATGAATCTTAATGAAATGTGTTGTTGGTTTAACCATTACTTTGAATTGCTAGCTTACTTGCCTTCCAATTTGTGATGCATCTTTGCTTGTTTGTTCCTTTCTTAACTCCTTGCTTTCACAATTTTCCAAGGGGCACACTCACCTCACCCTCTGTGTGTTAGAACCACTCATGCACCTTTCTTGACTTGCTTCATATGTCACACCCTGGATATCAATAGGGAAATCTTACTTGCCTCTGTGCGCAACCGCAGTCAAGGCGATACCGTATGACCCACTGCTAGGACTCCTACACCAAACAATCTGAGGTCTAGTTGGGAATTCTTGTCGGGGAGATCCCCTGACATGTTGGCGGGTCCAACACAATCAACAGGTAATAGACTATTGTTACACCTTTTAGAGTGTAAAGAAAAATTCTACAACCAACATCATAAAAGTGTACCTCAAGCATTCACAATTTGATGCAGAAGTCATCAATATGGTCATCAACTTTGGCCTTTTTATTAGGATCAAACTTTGAAAGTATCTTTTCCAGATATTTAGGCATATGATGTAGATTACCTGCAAGAGCTAGAGGCCCTTGGACCATCCAATCCAACTCTTCATCAACCATGTATTCTTCTTCTCCCTCCTCACCTTCTAATTCTGAAGATTCTCTCCCTTCATCGTTCAAATATTCATTGTAATCAAGAATTTCTTCTCTTGGTTGTTCTTCATCCAACAAAGGAAAATACTCCCCATCTCCTTCAAAATCTTCTTCAGCAGGTAGAAGGACCCCTTTTTAATGTGTTCTTTTATTAGGTTCAACTAATTATTTAAGGGTTATAGTAATCAAATATTCCACTGAAGAAACGAATGCACCCTGATGAGTTGTTTATTTCTTTATCGTCTTATGAGGAATAATAGAAGTGACAAGAAGTAAACCTAGAGATTTTGCAAACTAACGAGTAATATGCCAGATTATCTAGAGTTGATAGTGACTTAAAAATATTGTTCTGGACTTCGACGATAGGACTCTCCTATCTTAGGAATGTGAGTGGGAGTTACACCTAGACCATTAGTTCCTTGCACAACTGGTTGGTTATTAGGATGTGGTGAACTATCATTCATAAAATGGTTTCCCTACTTCTACGCCATAATTTTGATGGTACTGGATCCTGCCAACATATAGGGGGTCTTCCCAATATGAAGTCCCAATTATACCTCACATTGTTTGGTGTTAGAGCCCCATCCAAGAATGTGGCCCGACTACCGTATACTTAAATATTGTCCTTAGCTGCAATAGTCAACATAAGAGAGCAAGACACATGTACTTTTGAATGAGAAAGTTAGTATGCCTTGTGAAATTTTCAATTCCCATATGTATGAAGGTTCTTTCATTGGAAGGAGGAAAAAATGAGTCTTTAGAAGCAAAGTATTAGTACTATTCTAATAAATACAGATGCACATATATACGAAAGAATCATTAATCTTCTAGTGAAGTAGTCCACATGGACATAATTATTATTACAACCATTACAACAGAAATTCGACAACATGAGCACAAAATTTAATGAAATAATTCAATTTCCTTAGTACATATGAATAATACACACACTGCAAACATATAAATAATATTCTTATTACATTAACGATATATGAATGAAAGTGTGTTGGCCCAATGAGCTTCCAATATTAAGTGAAAGTTCCAAGGTACATTGATTCAATGAGACACCTCTAGCTCCTATAGTGGAGCATTAAGCCACTACTTACACTTTAAAATAATAATATTTCTCTTTAATTCTGGAATGGAAAAGGAAAGGTGAAAATTCCTTCCTTTGAGTAATGAGGCCTCTTTTATAACAAGAGACATGACCTTTCATATCCTCATGAATCTTTAACTCCCCTAATGACTCTTGAACTTCTAATGTGACCTTTGGACTTCTATATGAATTTTGAACTTCTATATGCGTTTTTGACTTATATACGACTTTTTGACTTATCCATGTGACTCTTTTGTCCATATGTGACTCTTGGAATTCCACATATTTACATTTAGAATATTTTCCAAAATTACATCATCATTTTCCACATCGTCAAGTGATTACAACATGACATGTCACAAATATTAATGACTTGGAACCATGGTGACTTGTACATAGTGTTCCTTGAGAAGTGATGACGTTGCCACTATCTCTTCAATACTTGTAACAAATATTGCATTGTGATCACCTTCCACCCTCCAAAGGGTTTCTTGATATTATGGGGTCTTCATGAGTCACTTAGATAATCAAAATCCATTGTTCCTTCAATTGTCTAAACTTAGCACCTTTGTGCCTTTGTCTTCAAAATTCTTGGGTAACATTTCTTGACATATCTCCTCACACATTTTTCCATGCTTTTTTGAACGTCTATAAGTATATATTACTCATGGAAAGGAAACATTAGCTTAAAAATCTCCTATTTTGTCATGCTTCATGAAAATTATATGTCTATGGATCAATAGTGTGCCAAGGGGAGAGAAAGAGACCTCCTAGATGTAGGGTGCACTTGCAAGAGATAGGAGGCGCTTCACCGATCATTGGGTCTACATAGTGTGCAACTCTGGAGGAGAAGGAGGTCTGATGGAGGCAGAGGGTGCAATTCCCAGGGACAAGGCAACATGATTGTTCAATAAGGATACACTCTGTGCTTGGAGGAGATCTAGGACCATAATTAGGGTGAAGGGCATAGAAAAAAGGCACAAAAGAAGGCATCAATGCCCACCGAGAGTGCGCAGTTAGCTCAACTTAGAGACAAAGGATAAGGTTGGTTGAGGGCGCAAAGATAAGAAACAAGAAGGAGGGTTTGCTGAAGGGGAATACAATATACACTGGAGAGAAGCCTTATGGGCATAGGGCATAGTTCCAGCTGTTGAAAATAGCAACTAGAAATTCTAAAAATAGAAGTGCTATAAATAGCATTTAGGATACATTCCAATTTTAGTTAGTCCCTGAACTAAAATTGAGAATTAAAATTCGAATTTGATTTTGGCAGCTATTTGTAAAATAATTAATTAATTCATCTTGAGTTAATTAGTTGGAGAAAATCAAACATGAAGTCTATGTGAAGACATGCAATAGTTTCTCCTTTGATTGAGGAAGTTATCCCTTGATTAAGGAGATCAGGATGAGTTGTACTTTGAGTTGTAACTAGTTAGCTCAGTTAACTGAGTTAAGTCTAGTTAGATTAGTTCCAACAGTTTGTGGAACTGATTGTGAGTTCAGTTAGTTAATGCATGCATGCATGTATTTATTGCACTTCAGATAACTGAATATTCTCTCATAAATAACTCATGCATGTCAGTTCAGTCAGAGATCCAATTGAGATCAGATGATGGGACAATGTACTATCAGTTGTAGGAATATTCCATTGAGGATATCTCTTTCATGCAGAAGGAATTCATTCCTTGGAGATTGCATAGTTACTTCTGAGTTTGGTGAGTTGTGCGAGAGGTGATTTTCACACAAGTGGTAGCCAGAGGACCCAGGAGAAACTTTGCAAGGAAATAGGAGGCTTGGAGGACTGAGGGAAGGCATATGTTGTGTCTATTTAGTCTATGAGCAACATTGAGGGATTGTACTAAGAGCTGGATAGCTTGTGAGCTAAACATTTGTGTAATCCAGACATATTTCCACCTATATGATAATACAGAGATTAGGGTTTTTAGTTGAGGCTTTCCCCAGAGTACTCTTCTGTGTTCATGTGTGATTGATTTCTCATTCTCTGTTATATGTGTTCTAATTTATCTTGCTCAAAATCTATGAAGCTTCCGCCAGTTTGTTTGTAGAAGTTGATCAAGTATTTTTCTTTAGTATATTGCATTATCAGGTGATCTACAATAGGAATTTCTAGACCAGCTAATAAGGAGGTCTCCACTAGGCCTTAGAAGTGTGTTGTACGCTCTTCCTAGCTTGGATGGGAGTCTTGCAAAGTCAGAAAAATGTCAAAGTCTAGAAGGGTGAAATCTTGAAAGACACACTGAGTTAGGATAAAATCAAGTGTGACACATCTTAACTCATCAGTAAAACTTTAAAAAGAGCCAATACTAAGACATGTACATCAAAATACTAGTTCACAAACATTATCCAAGTTTAATAAACAAAGTATGTTTAATTGCGGAAAAAGTGTCATTTTTTGGCTGAAAAGTGTACTATGGCTTCAAAGTTCATTATAGGTATTCTCGAAATCCGAAGACACTTAGGAAGTAACATGGACACTCAAAACATGTGTAGAAACATGAAATGAAACTTAATGACCAAAAGTGACACTTCACACGATAGGAGGTAGGCTCCAAAATTTAAATATAGCAAAATTTTGGAGGGTGTTGTAGCAATGAGAACATAATATTTTTCAATTTCCACTATGATTTCAAATATTTAGCTGAAAACAAGGGTTATAACTTACCCATTAATAATACCTTCCTGATATTCTACATCCTATTCTTTTAGTGCTCAATTTTTCCAATAATACCCTCCTCATGAGTTTTTAGTTTGGATGCTTCATCTAAAAATTGGCTCTACAATTCCTTTGCATACTGACTTTTTAGTTATTTTGTGTCTTTCCCCGAGAGTTTTTTCTAAATTTTCCATTTTTCATGTCACTTTTCACCTAGGATCTCATCCTTTGGAATGTCAATACAAAATGCTCCTTTCTCTTCTTCTGCAATTTTTTACTTTGTCACAATTGAATAACTTTGCATACATTTGAAGGGTTTGGTGGTCACCCTCCAAGAGCTTCATCTATGAGATACAAATGGCTCTGATAATTCATAGCTCTTTTTTGGCGTCCCCACTTTTCTATTGTGGAATCACCTTTTAGAATTTTTCATAAATTAATATCTAATGGTTTTGTAATTTTTTCTCCCTTTGCTAATGCATGCGCCAAACCCACAAAAGAACCCTAAGTTTGGTGTTTCTTAGTTAAGGAATATTCAATAATCAAATGAATTAACCCATAACGGGCTATGATGGTTTCCAATTTTTTAGCCTCCTAAACTATTCAACACATCGTTGCTAGTATCTTGACGAAGAAATAAGGGAGATTGGTGTACTTAAAATATCCTAGGTGGCTCAACATTTTGAAATGATATTGAAGCAGAAAAATATACCTTCCTTCGCATGTAATAATTTTTTGGATGACAAGGGATACCTATACCAATGGTGGAGGTAGAGACATCCTTAACATTTCTTTTTAGTCCCTTCCACAGGCTCATTTTCCACAAGGAAGTTAGCTCACATCATTTTCACTGAAGATCTCCTCTAATATTATCTTTTCCCAACATGCTATAGGTAATTAATATTGGTTATTTTTTCTTTTTTTCACTTATATCCTTACCACTCTTACTACAATAACTTGGATTTTATATGCTCTTGTAAACTCCATGGAAATTCTTTTGTCTCCTTTTCTTAGCATCTTGAGATATGTCAACCACCCAATGTTTTAAAATATCTATGCCACCTTTTGACCCATATTTATACAAGAATGAAATGAAATACAAATTTAAATGGAAACAAAGAGTTGCAATGAAAATTGAACTTCAATTCATTGATAACAAAATACAAAAAAGGTTTACATGTAGAATGGAAATAAACTAGCTTGGGTGA
This sequence comes from Pinus tabuliformis, assembly GCA_031772625.1. Taxonomy (NCBI): domain Eukaryota; kingdom Viridiplantae; phylum Streptophyta; class Pinopsida; order Pinales; family Pinaceae; genus Pinus; species Pinus tabuliformis. Next base: position 725,689,245 of record CM062820.1, on the reverse strand, counting down.
TGGTAACTTATCTCTAAGAAGGGATGTGTCAGTTGCATGCCTCTGAACTGTGTCACAATTAGGCTCACATGAATTTTTATTATTGATAAAAAATGTGAACCCCAAACATCCAAAAACCTAACTCTAGGAGACGAAGCACCAAACGTTTGTGGATCCCGTTGGTGTTAGTTGGTATACCAACTTCACAGGGTCGCAATTTTGGCATACGTTCTCTGTTTGACATGTACGATACCTCATTAGAAAAATAAATCTAAGGGCTACAACATTTGACTACAAACTTGAGCTTCACGCTACTAGTTTGTTTATTTCTCAAAATAACATTGTTTAGGACCTCAAAACAGCTCTAGAAGTTCAAGACCTGAAAACTGCCAAAAATAGTAAATTGTGTTATGATTAAGGAAACTTAAAGAAATAATGTTGGGGGTCCAAGTCGAATAGGTGGTTGTACACCAATATCCACTTGGATCAGTCCTTCCTCCTTAGGAAGTCAACCGAATATTTTAACTTCAAGGATGCATCCAAAATTGCATATAAAAGAGCATATTAACTAAGTAACTTAACACATGGAAAAGAAGCAGAAATCATAAAGCAACCATGAGATCAAAGGCACACAAATGATTTTATTGTGGAGTTCACCCAATGTGGGCTATGTCTTTGGGCCCCGCTCAAAGTGGGGAGGCCTTCTTTCATTAAGTGGAAACAAAGAAATGAATTACAATCAACTTCACAAAAATGACCCTTATACCTCCAATCTCTGTCATGAACATAAAATGGAGACCTCAGCTGGAGAAACAAGTCACATGGTTGTATTCTTGGTGAGAAAATGTGAAAATTTGACTATAAACATATCTTGATCTGACACTAGAACCTCTAGCCCCCAAGGGAATATTTACAACATCTAGCAAGATTCCTGGCTCATGGTTTTGCTCTTCTAATTTGCTCACCATTCCGCAAGTCCACCCTCTACCGATTTGGGCCAAATGGCAAGTGATTAAGGTTTATATAAAACATTTCGTGTGGATTTTCCAATGAAGCCATTTGGCTTATTGGCTAGCGGTCTGGAATTAGTGTGCTATTAGTTAGGGAGGTTTCGGGGTCGAACCCCATAGAACATTTGTTTTTAGCCCTATCGAGTTATATTTGTGGTGGATGTTGGTTCAGGCCGCGCATGAGGTGGGCCGACCATGCTGGCTAGGTGGGTTCAAACCCCGACAACCCTAGTGGTAATGACAAGTGGCACCCGATGGGTGGCAGGTTCACCTATGGCAACCTACCCACATGTCAATATATATTTATATGTAATGTTGTTGGGGGTTGGCGAGTGTGGGCCCACCACCACAATTTTATTATTTTATTTTTTATATACAAGAGTTAAAAGTTTCCTGTTGGATTAAAAAGGGTTTCTGGATGAATTAAGGAGGAAAAAAATTCACCTTTTCTGATCACTGTTTTCCATGCACCGTCCCTTCACCAAATTTTTGCCTCGTTAGTGACTATTACTTGTCTAAGTTTGACCAAAAATTTGACTGGCTATAACTTGAGCATGTGAACTCAGATTTTGAGTGTCATTTGCACCGTTGGAATCATGACAATGAGCACTACAATCTAGTCCTAGCTTCACTTTAATATAAGGACTTTGATTTTTTAGTTGTTTCAAGGCCACTTCTATTTCTGGAGCATTTTTGGAGCCACCTGGATCATTCCTCCCCACTAAGGAGATTTTTGTCCTACAGAAGCATGAACATAATCTAAAACTATTTTGTTACATTGTTTGTGCAACAAGTGTCCTAACAGGACACACTTCCTTCTCCTTCACCCTCGTTCTTCGGAGCCATAAGTGATGAACTGACACCTACATCCTCTGCAAAATTTTAGTACATATTTTCAAATTACATGACCAACCATGACCCAAACATCCCCATACTTTCCAATAGTTTATAAGATACACTCCTTGGTCAACTTTACAATAGAATGGAAACCAATACCCCATCTATCAACAAAAGGCCAAAAACATCAACATTGCTTTAATAAGTGATGGAAAACACATCATCACTGTTATAATTATGTTGGAACACATGATTTACAAAATGCAGCCATGACAAGCTACCATATCTATTAAAACCATCTCTTACTCAAAAAAGTGAATGGGTCATCATCCTGGAGCTAATTCACTTGTTGTACAGCCTTTCCAACTGGTTCCTGCATGGGTATTTTGTCCCTGAGATGTTGCTTTGGATGGGGCCTCTAAAATGTGGCTCTTTGATTTCCACCTTTATTGCAATGATTGAAAAAAGCCTTCTTCCACTAGACCTGCTTAACCTTCTTCTTTCCTTGATGTGGAGAATTCCTTTCATGCATTATCCTCTTTCTTGCTACCATTCTCTTCTAACACTTGACAAGCACATGGTTATGAAAACCACAAAGACTACATGGTTTTCTATGCCATTATTTCTTCTCATCATTAATGATATTCTTGTAATCAAAATGAACTTTATAATACAGAGACTTTTTATATCTCGCTTGGTTGTCTCTGGAGCAACCCTGGTGATGAGAGCTTGCCTCAACTCTACCTCTATAATGTGCACTATCATGGGAGGATTGTGATGTGTTCCAATCATCCTCTTTTTTTGATGGCTTTGAAAATATCTTGGAAGCTTCTGCTACCTTCAATCACTCTCCTTCAGTGTAGCCCAAATCTAAAAATCGAGGTCTTTGTACAACCTCTAATGGTCGAGTCATTTCTTGGCCATTAACACCAAGTCCTCCTCCTTTATACCCCATCTTGGTAAGGATTCTCATGCCAATTCCTAAAATGTACACCTCCATATTTCCAACAAAAATAACATCATGTGAACAAGAAACTGAAGAATGATCAATTTTTTTTACCTCAATTGTCAATTCTGAAGCAAATGATGATGGCTTCACTAAGCCTTCATTGTGGTTCAACTCTTCGAAGGCCTCTTCCATGAATTATCGTTGAAGATGTTGTCCCTTCTTCTCCTCTTTTTCTTCTAGTAGAAGCATATTTAATTCAACATTCTCTGCTTGAAGGCTCTGATTGATCTCCTCATTTGAAGGATGAGATGATGAAGAAGAAGAAGAATGTTCACTCAAGGGGGTAGATGGAGCATCTCCCGCTAATATTTCTTTCTTGCATTCTTCTCTTTCCACATTCTCCTCATAATCTTCATGCATTATGTCCAACATCCCAAGGAAGTCCTCATAGAGATATTTGTTTTTCTCCATTTCCCTTCTTGTTTCACATTCAATCATTCACACTCACAATTCACATTATCAAAAAGACCGCTATGATACCAAACATGATTCAGATCTTTTAACTTCAAGGATGCATACAAAGTTTCATATGAAAGAGCATATTAACCAAGTAACATAACACATGGAAAATAAGCATAAATCATAAAGAAACCAGGAGATTAGAGGCACACAAACGAACTGATTACGGAGTTCACCCAAGGTGGGTACGTCATCAGGCCCTGCTCAAAGTGGGGAGGCCTTATTTCATTAAGTGGAAGAAAAGAAATGAATTACAATCAGGTTTACAAAAATGGCCCTTATACATCCAATATATTTCATGGAAAAAAATGAGGTCTGGGCTAAAGAAACAGGCTGAACTATTGGATTCCTGGCAAGAAAACATGTAAAATCGACTATAAACCTATCCTGATCTGGGACTAGCATCTCTGGCTCCCTAGGGAATCTTTACAACATCTAGCAAGATTCGTGGCTCATGGTTCTACTCCTCTGATTGACTCATGGTTCCACTGGTTCGCCCTCTGCCAGTATGGGCTGAATGGCAAGTGATTAAGGTTTATATAAAAAATGTCAGACAAAGCTTCCAATGGATTCGTTTAGCTTATTGGTTGGCAGTTTAGAATTAGCGCGTTGTTGGTTGGGGAGGTTCTGGGGTCGAACCTCTTGGAACCTTTCTTTTTATCCATGCTGCATTATATTTGTGGTTGGTTGGGGTCGCCTAGGAGGCGAGCCGACCATGTTGCTTGGGCAGGTTCAAACCCTGTCGGCCTTGGTGGTAATCAAAAGTGGTGCCTAATGGGTGGCGGGTCTACCTATGGCGGCCCGCCCACATGTCAATATATATTTATATGTAATGTTGTTGGGGGGTGGTAGGGGTGGCAACCCACCACCACAATCTTATTATTATTTTTAATTTCTTATATACAACAGTTAAAATTTTCCTGTTGGATTGTATGGGTGACTGGACGAATTAAAGAGGCGATAAATTAAACTTTTTTGACCATCATTTTCCATGCACCATCCCTTCACCAATTTTTTTCCTCATTACTTATTTCCACTTGGCTATGTTTGACCATAACTTTGACTAGATATAACTTGATCATACAAATCAGATCTGAGTGTCGTTCACACTGTTAGAACAGGACGACAAGCATTACGATTTCATATTGGTTTCACTTTAATATTAGGACTTTGATTTTTGAGTTATTTCAAGGCCACTTCTATTTCTAGAGTGTTTCTAGAGCCACCTAGATCAGGAAATAATGTTCCCCATTGTCTTGAGTTCGTCCTTGAGACGGGGAATTTTTTGTTGAACTTGGTCTAGTGAGCCACTTTCCTAGGTGGAAGAGCTGGCCAACTTTGACAACTCGATACAGTTGGATCCTCAGTTTGCAATTGTTCTTGATCTATGTGTCCATGATTCAATCAATTGTGGCATGTTTAATGTAAAGCATGTTAAGTTGTGTAGGTGTCAACCGCTCAACAATGTATGATGTGTCCAACTATGGTGGAAATTATCACTGAAGGTGGTCCACATTGAATATGGGGTGCAAGCCAAGGAATGGGGGGATATTAAGCTCAAACATTTTCTCCCTCGATCTTGGTGGATGGTTTAAGGCCTACATTAGAATGGTCGAAGCTTATGATGGGCTCCAATGAGGCACTCTTTCTGCAGATGTAACCAAAATTTCTCTCCCACTTGAAAATTATGAGGCACCCGTTGTTGATCATGTCATTGTTTGTATTTGGAATTGGATTTCTCTTGCTGGAATATTTACTTAATGTACTCAATAAACCTAGTGACTTTATTAGCTTCAAACTAAACATGGGAAAATTCTTCATGTGTAGTTGGAAAAGGCAATACAACATCAAGGGGAGATAATGGTTGAAATCCTAGGCTCACTTCAAAGGGGGTTGTGGCCAGTCGAGCTATGGAGAGCTTTGTTATAGTTGTTTTGCACATAGGGAAGACTCTCAACCCATGTTTGCGGATTCTTAGATTTGTACATTTGTAGTATGTGCGCAATCATCTTGTTGATTGTGGTTTATATGCATGTGATTTATTTGGTATTTCTGTTACTAATATGTTGGTTATATATGTGTTTTAAGACAGTATCTATGTATGGCTCTCATCATAATTGAGTGATCAATGTATCTATGACCTAATGGATGAAATTGAAGTTAATATGTCGAGGCATCAATGTCTCATAGTGATTCTCAGCTAAGTAGGAGACCCCTATGCTCAGATATGTTATTTACACCTGTACATTGCATATTCGAGATATGTTTGACGAAATTCTTGTCATGGCTAGTAGGGATCCAGTCAAGGTCTCATTCAAGTGATTACATTTTACTATCATTTCCATGTTATCTTACTGTTATGAAGATGTCATTACATTTTGGGCAGTGACCTGGGATCTAGCCCTAAAACTGTGGCTCAAATCCTGGGGACGCTGGCATAGTACTGTGTAAGAAAGTCCCTGGATGCTGGCTTGTAGGCCTGTGAGAGCGCCCATAGGTCCCTAGATGCTAGCATGCCCATAGCATGAGAGTGTCTAGAGGTTAAGTTTTCCGAAATATCAATGTGACCCAATGGCTACTTAGTAGAAATTTTGGATTGGTTCCTAAGGGTTATAATGTTGATGTTGAATGTTTGTATGGTGTATTTCCATCATTTCCACTTCCTTAATGTGACTTAGGAGGTCAAATCATATCATAGTGGCCTCTCATAACATGTTTACCTCGGTTGTCCAGTTGCTTGCGTAGATGTGGGAGGAGGGTGTTACATAGTGGTATCAGAGCATGGTTCACCCCTCGGACTGGATGGGATTTATGTTGGTCATGCATGCATGTCAATTACATGTGTGTCTCTTAAACTTGCATTCCATGTGCTTGTTTCAATTGTGTAATGTTGATCATGGTCGTAGTCATGTTGTCATGAGGAACTTGATGTTGTTATTGTGGAGTGCATCATAATGAGTGTACAATTGGTTACATTTTGTTATATGTCACTTGGTTACATTCTTGTATGTTTCATTGCATTCATGTATGTTTGGTTACATGTATCATTCTTGTAGGTTTGGTTTCAAGTATCATTCTTTTATGCTTGATTACAAGCATTTACGCATGTGTTTGATTGGTTACACATTGCTTATACATGTTAATGTTTGCATGTGGTCAAGTGTACAATGATGTAGTGGTTGTTGTCATGCATGAAGTCGTGGTAGGAATTGTTGATAAGGTCACGCATTGATGATTGGACCCTAGCTAGAAAGACGGTTGCATGGTTATATGTTGTCATGATTATGTTATACATGTATCATGTTGATTTTTTGATCTTGCAGACAAGTTATCCTCCCCGAGCTATACTAAGCTACGTTGGTTTATTATGATTTGGTTTACCTAAAATGATATACCTTGCAAGAAGAAATATCAAAAGGCTAGCAAGATGGTGGACTACAAAGACTCTCCCTATGAATCAGAAGAGAAGTATGGTGTTGGGAACTCTCCCAACTTGGCAGATACACTGAGAAGCTTAAAGGAAGAAATAAGGAGTTGTAAGGAAAATAATGACATAATCATACAAGCACATGAGAAGCTAGCAAAGATAAATGCAGTAATACTTTAGAGTTTGCCACATTTGCAGTGATAGGGACCACTAAGGATCAAGCATGAGAAGGAGGACAAAACCAAGGGGGCATATGGTAGTAGGTGGCATGGTGGTGACACAATTAGAGTGGAATATTGTTGGGCACTCTGGGTAGGACAAGGGATAGACACAGGTACCATTCTAGTTTTTGTGCAGATAGACATGATGATCGATATCATTTTCATCCATATAGGAGAAGTGATAGGGGATACTTGCAAGATGCGTTTAAGAAAGAAAAGCCACCTACATTTGATGGAGAGATGAATAAATCATAGGATGCAGAGGCATGGTTGCTTGGTATGAAGAATTTCTACAAATTGCATGATTATTCAGAGAACATAAAAGCCAGAGTAGCTAAATTTAGTTTCAAAGGTAAAGCTAACATTTGGTGGCAAGATGTGAAGAATTTCACAGGTATACATGAGGAAGATTTGACTTGGACTGAGTTTGAGTGACTATTCAGGAAGAAGTATTTGTCATAGAGATACTTTGATGATAGGGAAAAATAATTCTATGAGATAAATATGGGGTCTATCACAGATGATGAGTAGACTAGAAAGTTCTTGGAACTATTGAGGTACGTGCCTTACCTCAAGGAGGAGAAGGCCAAGATTCAGATATTCACTAGTGGGTTACCAATGGCATTCAAATATAGGATTGAGTTCAATGAGCCTAGATCATTGGAGGAGGCCATCTGGAAGCTAAATCATTTCTATGAACAATCAAAGCGTAGATCTAAGACTAAGCCAGACTAGAAAGGAAATGTAAAGAACAAAGGAAAATGGGAAAAGAAGTAATTAAGACCACAAGATTCAAGTAATATGGAGAATGTTGCACCACCTAATAGGTTCAATGCATCAGATAGAAGGCAGGGACATCAATCTGAGGAGCATAATAAGGGTTCAAGCTAGAATACTATAGGGTGTTGGACTTGTGGCAAATATCATCCTAGGAGAGATTGTCCACAAAATCAAGGTGGTAGGATTCAAATATATAGTGCATAGGGTGCACAGGCTATTTGATATGTTGGCCAGAAAATTCCTTGTATCTATGCATCATTGGATTAAAAACATGCTGACCATCATGCATCTGTCATTTTGTTGGACATAAGCTTTGTGATCAAGTTATCTATATTTTTATTGACCCTAGATATAGTTATAGCTATGTTAGTCTTGACTTGGTGGATAAGTGTTGTTTGAGTAAGGAATTTCATGGAGAATCTTGGTTAGTGAAACTGGCTACAGGTACGAAGAAGTGAATTCATTATTGGGTAAGAGATTATGCATTTGATTTTAATGGTATCCCTACCACAACACATTTGAATGTATTACCGTTGGGATCATACAATTGTTGTTGGGCATGGATTGGTTGTATCTTCATAGAACGAAGGTGGATTTTTGTGAAAAATCTATTGAGTGCTTGGATGGCACTAGGGAGCCAAGAGTCACGCAAGGAAAGAAGAAAGCCATATGAGTGAGGATGGTGACAACTATGCAAGAAAAGTGCATCCACAGAAAAGGGTGTGTGATATTTGCATTACAAATTTCTAGTGATAAAGGTAAGGAAGTTGAGGATGTAGATGTGTTGAGTAGGTACCCAATCTTACAACAATTCAAAGATGTATTTCTTGATGACATTGCAATGTTTCCACCTCATAGGGAGGTAGAATTTTCTATTGAGATGGTGCCAGGGGTAGCTCCGACATTGAAAGCACCTTACAGGATGAACACACAAGAGTTGGTAGATTTGAAGCTATCGTTGAAGGAAATTTTGGACAAGGTGTACATTAGGCCAAGTGTATCACCATGGGATGCACCAGTATTATTTGTGAAGAATAAATATGGTACTCTTAGGTTATGCATTGACTATAGGTAGTTGAAAAAAGTGACCATCAAGAATAGGTATCTATTGATGAGGATTGATGATTTGTTCAATCAATTGAAGGGAGTAGTAGTGTTCTCAAAGATTGATATGAGATCTGGATATCATCAGGTATGCATCAAAGAGGAGGACATTTACAAGACATATTTCTAGACCAGGTATGGGCATTCTAATTTTTTTGTAGTTCCATTCGGTTTGACTAATTCTCCATCTACATTTATGTGCTTGATGAATAGTGTGTTGTGTCCGTATTTGTATAAGTTTTTTATTATGTTCATTGATGATATATTGGTATATTCTAAAAATGAGGAAGAGCATGCTGAGAATGTAACAACATTGTTGAGGTTGTTGAAAGAGCATCAGTTGTATGCTAAGCTCATCAAGTGTAGTTTCTTTTAGACGAAGGTACATTACTTAGCGCATGTTATCTCCAAGGAGGGCATTACAATAGATCCAAGAAAGATAAGGGCCATCATGGAGTGGGTAGCTCATAATAATGTAGCTGAGGTGAGATATTTCATGGGATTGGAAGGATATTATAGGAGGTTCATCAAGAACTTCTCATAGATTTCTTATCCTATCACATCATTTCAGAGGAGAGGTAAGAAGTTTGAATGGACAGAGGAGTGTGAGGCCAGTTTTGAGGAACATAAGTATTTGTTGGCATATGCACTTGTGTAAAATATTGCAGATCGAGACAAAGAGTTTGTGGTATGCAAAAATGCTTGTAAGAAGGGACTTGGTGGAGTCCTTATGTAGGATGGACAGGTGGTATATTATGAGTTGTGAAAGATGAATGAACTCGAGCGGACCTACCCCACACATGACCTTGAGTTGGAAATGATTATACATGCATTGAAGATGTAGAGACACTATCCTCTAGGTAGGAGATTTACATTGATTAGGGATCACAATGGTTTGTGGTACCTATTTGACCAACCAAATTTAAGTGGTAGGTACACTTGGTGGTTGGCTATGATCAGTGAGTTCGATTTTGAGATCATGTACATCAAAGGCCAAGAGAACAAAGTGACAGATGCTCTTAGTGGGAAGATATAGGTAAATCACTTAGCAACTATGAGCTCCTATGGGATGGACTTACAAGATATGACATTAGAGGCAGGTCAGTAGGATGTTAGGTATATGGCGATTGTGCACAGGTTGTAGCAAATTACTAGTACAGGTATAGGTGGTAGTATAGGTACAGGTACAGGTAGTGGTGCAGGTACATGTACAGGTGTAGGTGCAAAGGATGTGGATTATTGTCTTACAATGGATGAGATTCAGAGGCAGGATATATGTGCCAAATAGTAGTGAGCTCAAGAAGGTGCTCTTTAGAGAGTTTCATGCGAAACAATATTCAAGTCACCTAGGTTATTAGAAGACAATGACAATAGTGAAGAGATTTTATTATTGGTCCAACCTAAAGAGGGATGTAGTAGAGTTTGTGGCTAGGTGTTTTGATTGTCAGCGTGTGAAGGTAGAGTGTAAACATCCATGTGGACTATTACAACCAATTGCAATTTCGTAGTGTAAGTGAGAAGCAGTTTCCAGGACTTCATCAAAGGGTTGTCAAGGATGATGAGACAACATGATTCCATCATGTTTATTGTGAATACGATGACAAAAGTTGCACACTTCATTCCAATGAAGTCTACATTCTCAGTTGTTGGGATTAGGTCCCTTAGGTCAGTTTTGCGTCAAAAGCCCAAGTTTTGATGTTAAAAGGTGTAAAGTCTCCACAAATTGTGGTCATGGAGCTCATAGCTAGTTAAGAGTCAAAAAGTGTTTTACCCTTCTTTTATGTAACTTGAGTCAGCTTTTGAAGATCTACCCATGTTCCGCGGACCATGGAATTGTATAAATAGTTATGTCTTAGGGATGTCTAAGGGAAGTAATGGAATTTGTCTATGGGGACAAATGAGGAAGTCTGGCGAAGAAGTAGAAGTCCTAGAGGAAGGAAAGGTTCTCCAAATGAGTGCGCAAAGGCCTAAAGTAGAGTCTACACCTGAGTGTGCAGACCCCTGTAGCTAAGTGCACAGGGAAGTTTTGAGTCTGTAAGCTTAACTGAATATCAATAAAGAATATTGTTCCAAAAATTCCTATGTGTATCCATTAACTTTTGTTATGTATGAATGCGCTTTACGCTATGATGAATAATGGTTTTATGAAATAATGATGTATTGATGCATGAATTTACTTGATCTACATTGTTATCTAAACGTAGTTAATGTTAAGTGATTATGCGAAGATTATAATGTTTCATATTAAAGTTATCAAACACTTAAGTAGATATGAACAAATAATGGTCTACAAATAACCTATGGTGCACGTAAGTAGCTAATTCGCATGTTCAGGGTCCACAAAAGCTAGTCGTAGAACTTCGTGGAGGTCTAGGGGATGATTAAAGGAAGTTACAACAATAAGCTGGAGGAGCGTAGAGATCTGCACAAAGGTAGATCTAGCTCACCAAAAGGATATCACACTGATCTCTCGGTGTGGAAACTTGGTTCCAGCATCCCCCCATGCTCCTTCAGGTGAGACTCTAGTCCATGAACCACAGATTGATGCCGAAAGGGCCAGTAGTGTAGGGATTTTTTTGGTGCAACTAACTTTGAACCTGGGTCAGGACCCCCTAAGACAACAAATGGTTCCATTGTTTGGACTGGGATATGCATAAAGAGATGTGTGATGTCACATCACTGGAATCTGACCAATAAGGAAATTGAGAAGTGGTTGGATAGAAATATCCATTAATTCATGGCACAAGAAAAAAATAATCCGCACCTGAAAAAAGAACAGTGGTTGGAAAAATATTTGTACACAGAAATACAAGAAATCTTCTTCTGCACCTTCCTGATCAAGCTATACAAGTGGATCGCTAAATTGGAAAATGACCAAGGAAGGTGGAGGCTTGTCGTTCTGATAGTGTGGACCATATAGCTCATGCAAAGGTTGGAACCTTCTCAAGATAAGATCGCGTGCACAGTTGATCACTGGCTTGATCAGAAGGATTTGTGATAGAGTTCGCGGTTGATACCTCAGTTAGTTACAGTAAGGTAGAGTGATGCTTCTTCAAGGGGTCACGAGGTAAGTATTTAAGATCTTTGAATACTTGGATTAATATTCTCTTGTGAGAAAAGTGAGTTATTGCATTACCTTGATGTTTGGATCTACGTGAAGTAGATGAATATTTAGATATCAATGAAGAACAGGTCTTGAATATATTCCATTGATTGGACCTCCTTCAAGTGACGATGAGGGATCAGAACAGGCATCATCGTAGAGCATTGTCAAGTTGATAAGGCAAGTTTTTCTGTGGATACCTCATTCGTCCACACCACCTCCACCTTCCCCTCCATAACATACACCTTCACCCACACCGCCACCACCACCACCACTGGCCAACATGTCGAATCTAATGAAGTTTCCATTTTTCAAAGGCTTAGAAAGTGAGGATCTGAATCAGTCTTGGTTTGTTGTGAAGGTTGTGTGGACAACACAATAAATTACAAATGATAATATAAAGAAGGCGCAGTTAGTCACCGCTCTACAAGATTGCACACTGACATGGTATGTGAAGTATTGCACTGATAATACGTTGGCATCGTTGGAAGATACTCAAACTGCTTTGAACAAGGAATTCAGTAAGCCTAAATCTGAATTGCAGTCAGTAATTGGATTTAAGGAAATCATGATGAGGCTTGGTGAAATGCCATGGGAGCTAGATCAAAGATTGAATTGCAGGATTCATGAAGCAAATATGAATCTCACAAATATCCAACACCGCAATTTGTTTATAGTTGCATTCCTGCCCCACTTAAGGATCACTTTATCATAAACACATATAGGAACTTAGGCAGAAGCCCTCGAAATCACGATGAGATTGCATGAGTCACCTATCCAGGACGCTTCTTTGGGAGTTCAATGGATTCATGCAGAGCTGCAGAACCTCTTCTTGGAGTTATAGAGCTTGAAAAGGAAAAAGAGGCTTGGCCGGAGGCATGCAATGAATTTTGGTGTCTCAAGTGTAAAAACTAGGGGCATGATAAATATCACTGCCCTGTCTTTGCGAATTACATCATAGGAGCGGGGCCTATGTCCCTAAGGTAGGAAGCTTCAACAAGACCAAGTGTGGGGCCCATTCTATGGTGCATTATTTTTCAAGTTGTCGGAAAACATGTAACAAGAAATTGTAATTTGCTACAAAAGTTTATACATACACCACAACAATTGTTCTGTGATTTCTGCAAATCGGTGGGCCACGATGAGTGCCACTATCAGAGCTATGGATTAATGATGGAGAGGATGCCTACGTATTGAATGAAAGCAAAAACTCGGCCTCTGGATCAGGGCACTGGGGGAATGCGCAGAAAATATCAGGGGCACAGACAAGGCCAAGGTGGAGGAGGACTTGGTAGGGGTCAGGGCTAGGTCATTTGTTACAATTGTGGAACATTAGGACACCACACACGAGAGTGTACAAATCAGGCATGCCCATCATGTCAATACTTGTTACACAACATTTTTTCACTGCCTCTGTACTCCTCATCCATGATCCTGGAGGACCTCTACAATCAACCTGACATGCTTTCCCATCTTGAAGAAGCTCCCAGTATGTCCCTCTTCATGAGCAGAACAATTCCCTTTTGCATAATTTCCCAAATATCCTCTGTTTACCCTAGTTTACAAGACTGGCGCTAATGACCCATGTCCTCCTTGCGTTGATATGTATGGATTAAAACTGTCTCTAGTGTCGATCAGATTGACTGAGTCATTTTTCAGTCATGCTGATCCTCTTTTGGAAAGTTTTTTAAATATGGAGTCGACGCTTCTAGCTCTAGAAGCTTCGTAACAGAAGTCGAGTAGATGGTTGGGCTGGATAGAGCCAAGGAAGTCAGTTTGTGCTCCTCCCCCATATTAGGATGGAACAAACTCAAGAGATAAGGCCTTCTCCCATGAGAAGAGGAACCATCTCCCCTCCATCCAAGCTATATATACCTCTCCTTTTCCCAAGCACAAGCTAGCTTTTAGTACTAATTAAGTTGTAGCTGAAGTTTTAGTTTGGAGTTAGAATAATCAACAAGACATCTATAGTATGAAGTTTTCTAGTGTATGTTGGAGAATAGTGTGCTTGGATGTGATTTGAAACATAGGGAAAGAGGCCTTAGAATCTATATTATTGGGGTTGTCCATGAAATGCTAGCAGAAGTGTGGGAACTTGGATACGTCAGAGGAGACCAGCAACGCCAAGGAACTAGTTGTAATCTATTTTTGATTTATATAAATGCAACTATCGATTGGTTTCCTACATGAAGTTTCATTTTACATATTTATGGCTTAATGTTCCTTAACATGTTAAGTAGGCTTAATACAATATTGTAGGCTATTACATTTGTTGTTTTCTATTGTTTGCTTGTTTTAAGTGTGCAAAGGAAGGAAACAAAAGATAGATGGAACAAAGAAGCAAGATATCACCAAGCATAATAATGTTCTAAGAGGTAGGCCCTGTTAATTGATTATAGCCTAAGGAAATCTTCCATAGATTGTATGTTTGTGACTAGACCCGCTCTCTCGGGCTAGAGGAATTTTTTGTGTCTGCACTTAGAATTTACCTGCATCACAAATTGGCAACTCCACTAGGAATCCAATACCTATGTTTAATTGATTGTAATTTCATGGTTTTGTGTGAACGTTTCTAGTATCACCATTTCCCTCTAGTGTTCTCTGCTTTACCTGGTTTACTGCTCTGAGTCTGAAATTTACAGTAGAAAGTTTGTTTTTTACCTGAGGAAATTTTTATTTTTTCCTTTGAATCCTTAGCCAACGTAGTTTTTTCTAAAACAGTTGTGCCGATCGGATCGAGTTTCTCAACAACAGTCGTGCCGACCCCCTTCTGCAACTTTTTGTCAGTTGGGTAGTTGTGCTAATTCCTATAGATGGAGATTAGAGTTTACCCCAGGTCTCAACCAGTGTTTCTTTCTCTCTTGATTTCTGCGTCTTAGCTTGTTTTAGGCTATTTCTCCTTGATTGGAAAGCTAGATTTGGCTTGGTTTATGTTCTTATTGGTTTTACATCCTTTTCTTGCTTTCTTGAGTCTTTGGATGGTTAGTGGCTATAGGACATCTAGGTTGTCATTCATCCCACTAATTTTGAACTCAGTGAGTCAAGTTGTTGGTGAATGTACTCCTTACATTTCGTTTGTAGTCCTCTTATTGCTTTGATCTCCATCATTCAAGTTTGAAAAGTTTTGTTTGATTGTTTAAATGTCTCTTTTCCAACATAGATCACATTGCTTGTCTTAGTTTTGGTAGAGTCATTGCTTCATTAGTTTGGAATAAGTTATTTTTGTTTCTTTCATATGTTTCACGATTGATTGTCTCAAAGACTTTTTCATTGAAGTGTTTTACAAAAAATTCATTTTTGCCATTTCATGAAAAGTACACAATTCTAGTTCGCTACATCAATATGTTATGTTAGTTAGCATCATTTAAGACTAGAGTTGCATTTGTATTTCAAAAGAAAAAGAATTTCATTTACCTTTGAAAGGACTGCTTGAAGTGCACTTGTTAGGAAAATAGGAATTTGGGAGAGCTTTTCATTATTTTGTTTTCAGAAAATAAAGTAGTGAAAAAATCATTTTTCTTTCAGTTTCTTGGTTGTTTGAATTTGATTGTGTTTTCTACCCTCTCTAGTGTAAACAATTCATCGAATTGAAAGAGTCTTGTCTCATTTAGCTGCATAGAGGATTTTTCGAGTCACATCGCTAAGGCCTAAAAACTGAGACATAATTCAAGATAAACTTTAAAATGAACTCAATTAACCTAAGGAACATTTGAAACCTCACGATCACATCTAGAAGGTCTAGGCTAGAGACATGTTCCGGTGTCTTTAAACCTAGCAGCTGTTGTTCGCTTTGGCACTAGACAATGCTAGTGTGGACTTGTGCTCCCCATACCGTCGAGTATATAAAGGGATACCCCATTAGGCTGCAATCATTTATCCATTACAAGCCAATTTTGATGCCTTGTAAACATGATACACTGAACAAAACATTCAAGGAGATCACTTTCCCGTAATTCTTGATTTGTCGGAGGTATTCTCCATATCACGGTTACCTGGTAATTCTTTTTACCTAGATCATCCTGAGTAGTAATTTGATATTTTTGACTCTTTAAGCTTAAAATATCATCCAAGCACTACTCCTTTCGATCTTGCCTCAAATTGAAAGTGATAGAGTCACCTTTGCTTCTTTCTCGACTCTTAAAACATGAAAGAACACTAGTTCATTTATGCGTCTTAAAAAATTGTTGCCCACGATCTCATAACATCCCTGTTAGTATTTTCTAGGCCAAATTGTGAGTATTCCTTTTAATTACTTTTAAAGCCTTGGAATTTATATCTACTTTCCTACTATTTGAGGCGAAGCCATCGTGGCTAAACTATCTGGTTCACCTAGTTCCTCTTCCTCTCCTCTGTCTAAAATATTGTCTGAGGATCCATTTCCTGAATTACCACAGTCACTTGAGGAGCAAGGTGTTGAACTTGGAATTTTTCTGAGCATTCAACCTTTGTCATCTCGTCCTCCACCTCCTTGTGATACTAGGTCACTTTCTGATATTGGCCCAGAATCTCCAGATAACCGTATTGTTTGGTCAATTTAGTGTCCTAAATTGCTCTACATAAATTATCAATTTGGGTATCATAAACTGATGAAGTGTAGTGCATTGTTTGTGCTAGCTAACCCTTATTACTTCATTGTTTTTATGTTTTATGTTGTTTTGGGGGGTTTTTGGTCTCTTAATTCCTAATGATTTACAATATAAATTATCAAAACTAAATCTAAATTTCGTAAAAACTGCTCAAAAATCTAAAAATGAAAATAGAGCTAAGAAAGAAATGAAAATAAAGCGAAGAAAGATTTGGAAGCTAAGCTAAGAAAGAAATGAAAACAAAGTTTCTATTCTTATTTTACCATTATTTCCAAATTATGAATTAAAACTATAAGTGAAATTTGAAATTGATGTCTAACTAATTACATGAATAAAACTAAATGAAATACTTGGTTACTCTACCTCTCAATTTGGGAGAAAGTCTCCTTGGGATGACATTTGAGTAATTTTGTACTTCATTAATCTAAGAGAAAGCAAATACAAAGATGTAGAAATAACTCATTGCATAGATGAAATGTTCAACCACTTCATTAAAGATGAATTATCAACTTGAAGGGTTTTCCATAAACATTCATTAACACCATGAGTCGGTAAACTAAAAATGAAATGGCATAGACAATAAATGGCACTGATCGATTTAATTGAGAATTTAAACTAGCAAAATAGTGAATGAAGTAAACTATCCAACAGTGTATCCTTATCATTCTTCAATCCTACTCTCATCCTAAAACAAGGTTAGTTTTTAATTGAAGAAACAAGATTACACCATTGAGTTCTATCTTCTAAACTACTGATAAAAACTAAAAAGAGATCAAGCAAGTGGAAACTGCTCTAAATTATAAACACTGTTAATAAGAAAATGATGGAAATTGCATTGTAAACATTGTTAGTAAGAAAACGATTATAAACAATATGAAAGAAAATGATGAATTTACAGTTAACAAGAAGAAGAAAAATAAAATGAAATGAAACTTTCTTCAGTGCAGGGGCCCTCTGCAACTAATTAGGCTTCACTTGCTCAATCAACTCTAAGAAAAATCCTTCAAATTTTCATAAAATTATGCGGTCTTCTCATATTAAAACAGGGACACAAAATGCCCAGTAATTACAGAGTCTAGAACTTTTATTTCACAATAAAACTATTACTATTACTACTAACTTCTTCAGTCCTTTACATAGGTATTTATAAGAAAAATCATATAACTGTTTGTGGAGAAACACATGCTACAGCCAAACACATAGAAGACAGACATACGGAATTTCTTCCTCGGCTGCTGGAGACATAAATCCAAGACATGGTGGTTGTTGGATCCATTTGTACAGGTGATGGTTGGAGTCCGTAGGTACAGGTAGTTGCTCCAGATAACTCTTCCCATCACTGTGAACGCAATAATTAACCACGAAATAGAGTCTTGTTACCTTTGGTCTCTTTGTGTTTGACTTATCCATTGACCGTCATCTTATGCCATCTTCTTTGTCGACCTGGGCTGAATGAATAGGATAGGGTGATGATTTCCAAGCTGCCCATGTGGCTAGTTCCTCGTTTTGACACCTAGAACCTGTTAGAGCATGAAGGTAGCTACGAAACAACTGATTAACTACAGAATAGGCTACGTTCTGTAGCTAATATACAAAAAATCATTCAAACAACAAAACATAAAAGCATAGCATGTAAATCACTAAATGTACTCCTCAAGATAGTATATACCGACCATTGGTGATGAGAATGCATCTTTCTTATGGAAAAACAAAGAAAAGGAATGAGAATAGTTGCTAGAGAAAGAGTAATTTTGAGGCTCAAAATACCCCCATTGCAAAATCATTGCTTGTCCCCATGCAATTTTCAAAAATGTGAACTTATTTTTCCTAATGCATCTGTTCTGACACTTTTTCTAGCACATCCAATTTCCTTTTCTTACTTCTCCTTGCACTGACTGCCATCTTGGGCTTCTTCATAAGAAATATATATTTGAGGTTGAAAAGTGTTCTACTCAACTTCCTATTTTCCCTCTTCAGCTTCCTATTTTTCTTGTACCATAATCCTAGGTGCAACATTGCGTTGTCATGAATGGCTTTATCCAGCTTGTTCTGTTCGCTCAAGGTTCATTTTCTTTTTGAATGTGCTTGTTCAAAATCTCTAACTCAAAGATTTCTTGTTTGAGAGAGCTAGTTAGAGGTTCTTGTGGATTGACAGGCTCCTCTATATTTGTTGAGGATCCTAGATCCATTGAGTTATTCTTTCTCTCTAATGACTCTATGTAGTCATAGATTTTCTGCTATACTAGATATATGCCAGGAGAAGCTTTGCTTGGGCTGCCTTCAAAATTTTGTGGAGGAGAGTTTTGTGGACTACGTTCAGGTGGAATAATATTAGGAGATTGAACTGGGGTTTCTTTTGATGTTACCTTCCTCACCTTACCTCAGAGTTTAGAGCTCCTTCTCAGGTTTTGTAAGTGGTTTCTTCTCTTGTGTCCTTCTTCCTCTTTCCTATCTCCTTATTTTTCTTGATTTTCTCCTCAATCTTGGTCAGTCTTTCAGAGAGTAACTATTAATCTTCTTGTGGTGATGAAGGTTAAGGAATGTCTTCATTGATTTCTTCAGCTCTCTCTTTCATTTTTCCTTTATGTTTAGTCTGTTTCCTAACCTCTGTTTTAGAAGCTGTCTCTGCATCATTCTTTTGTGAGGAGGTTTGAATATTAATTCTGATCTTTCTCCTCCTACTTTTCTTAACATGACTCTCCTTAGGTGACTCTAGAGCATCCTGGAAAAATTTTCTTACCAAGAAATCTTCCCATATATCCCCTACACTTTCCAAATGGAATTCAACTAGTATTTTCACTAATCCATGATGATACATAGTTGTTTCTATGGATTCAATTTTCTTTTGGAAATTTGTAACCATCCTTCTCAGATTATTTAGAAGGAAGAATGGAAGGTTGATGGTTCCATTTTATAACAAATTCATTAATAAGCATATATGGTAAACATACATAAACCCAAATCTTCCTTCACATGTAATGAATTTTTGCAACATTAACAGCATATTACTCCATTTGTTCTTGAGTGCTGAAATAGGAATTACCTTCCTAAATATTGTAACATCCATACCTGGGTTTTTAAGGATCATTTTCCAAGATTCACCAGGAAATTCCTTGTTTTTAAACCATCTTTCTCCTTATCTCAGCAGCTCTATTTCTTTTTCTATGAAGGATTCTGTGACTACAAATTTTATATCTCCTATCTCCACTTTTGTGCCATCAAATGACCTCGCAAAAGACTTGGTAATTTCCTTGTGGTAGCCATCAAATTTCTCAATAAAATTTAGCCATTCGGCCTTCTGTAGCATTCCTTTAAGCTGTGGATACCCCTCCATATACTTTACCCCTACAGGCTCTATTTTGACAATAAGCCCCATATCCCCTTTTTCAGTTAACCTTCAAAATTACTCACTGTCTATAAAATGAGTGTTATTTAAGAAATGGAATGGAAATGTGTATGGAAATGGAATGACTATGTATATATGAAAATTGAAAGACTGTGTGTCTATGAAAAATGGGATGACTGTGTATATAAAAAATGGGAAGACTGTGTATATGAAAATACTGCATGAATATGAGAGATAAACTTAAGAGTTTGAATGTAATAAATAGATAGTAAGGGTTTAGAGAGTCATAGATAGCTAGGTCACATCGTTATCTTGACCATTAACAGGTGTAGTTGTGGAGGACTGTTTGAGTAAAGGTTATGGAGTTTGAAGTGGAGATTTGTTATGAAAGAATCATTGAGACAATTTTTCATTAAAGATGGAAGATATGGCAGAGACATGGTGGTGGTAAAATCAAATGATGGTTGATTAAGGAGACATGTGACTATACATAATATACAAACTTATGTTTTCAAATTTCTTTTTGAAATAAATTTTTGCATTTACCTTTGGAACCTTTACCTTTCGCTTGCTAATTCTTTTGATGTTGATCCACAGGTACCTTGAGCATGGTTGGTCTTCAAAAAATGATTTTTCTTCAATTCCCTGCATACATGATTTTATTATGAGCTGTACACTTGTGCCTGAACTGATAAACAAATTGTAGCTGCAGAATAGGATCAACTACAGAACGTGAAACAAAAAGTGAAATATGGCTTATGGATCATGAATGAAATGGAAGTGGCTATGTAAGTGAAATGAAATGAGATGTAAGACAAGATGATAAATGAAATGAAGATGGAGTGAAAAATGTAAAAGGGAAAATTGAAAAATTTGTTGATGAAATATGACAATGGTATGAAGTGAAACCGCAAAAATAAAACAGAGTGAGATGAGATGAGATGATGAATTTTGCAGAATCTAAACTATAGAGTGACTGTAGCTTTTTGTCACTACTTATTACAAAAACAAAATGAAAAATATAGGGTGTCAGAAACCTTTGATTTTCACCCTGTATGTTTTGTATAAGTATGCCAATCAATGATTGGTTTTCAACCTTATACAATTTATTTATTTATTTTATTTGGTTTTTTTTCTTTTTTTTTTTAGGAAAAATAAAGACTAAGTTAGTGGAGAAGAAGAATTCTTATTCACTAACTTCATTTCAAAATTGTCTTGAAAAATCTTAATGAACTCTTATTTTGAAATTGGTTTCTGATATATCTTTAGTCTATGACCATTCACAAGAAGAGGAGTTTTACTTTCATCTATTGTTCTTATCCTCACTACTCCATTACTAAAGAAATTTTCAATCTCATATGGCCCAATCCAATGAGATTGAAACCTCTCTTGAAAATATTTAAACTTTGAATCAAACAATAGCGCCCAATCTCCCACTTGAAACATCTTGTCCTTGATATATTTCTCATGTCATTTAGCCCTCTATTGTTGGACTATACTAGTTCTTTGAACTACCTCTTGTCTGATTTCATCAAGTTCATTTAAGTGCGCCAGCCTATGCTTTTGTGCCTCTGATAAATCTAGTCCCAGTTGGACTGCCATCTTGAAAGTTCTAATTTGGAACTCTATAGGGAATAGGGCTTGTTTCCCATAAACAAGTTCATAGGTTTTATGTCCCATTGTGTTCCTCCATGTAGTTTTGTAGGCCCATAAGGCTTCAGGTAGCCTTTCTGCCCAATATCTTCTATTTAGATGCATAGTCCTAGTGAGAATTCTTTCAATCACTTTATTTGTAGATTCCACTTGACCATTTTCTTGTGGATGATAGGGAGTAGATTTCTTATATTTGATCTTGTATTCTTCCACAAACCCTTCCACCATGTTAGATGTAAATTGAGATCCATAATTTGTCACAGTTTCTCTTGGAACACCAAAACGAGTGAAGATGTCCTCAAAAAGAAACTTAACTATAGATTTTTCATTAGCAAAAGGTAATTCTTTGGCTTCTAGCCATTTAGTGACATAATTAGTACATACAAATATATACTTCTTCTGCTTAGATGGAGGATTAATTGGCCCAACAAAATCTAAGGCCCACTTTTCAAAAGGTTTGATGAGTACCTGAATTTTTAATGGCATTTCATTTGAGGGAGCAGGTTTCCCTACCCTTTGACAGTTGTCATATCTCCTGACATATTCTTTAGCATATTTGAAGATGGATGGCCAATAATATCCTAAAGAAAGGATTTTATAGGTTGTCCTCTTGTCAGCAAAGTGTTCACCACATGGCTCATCATGACATGCCTTAAGAATCTCAGGCATTTCATCTTCCCTGACACACCTTCTGGTCATAAGATCTTGGCTTGTTTTATACAATTCGTTAGTGATCCATGAATATCTTGCAGTTTCCTAAATAATTTTTCTTTTCACTCTAGGAAACAGATGTGAAGGTAACTTTCCTGTGACCAAATAATTAGCAATATCTGAAAACCAAGGAGTTTGAGTAGTTACTGCAAAAAGATATTCATCAGGAAACTTATCTTCAATCGGAGAATCTTCTTTGATATTTTGAATCCTGGACAAGAAATCAGCAACCGTGTTTTGTTTTCCAAGTCTATCTAGCACAGTAATGTTGAATTCTTGCAAAAGTAAAAGCCATCTTGTAACTCTACCATTATTAATAGGTTTATTCATTAAATATCTAATTGGAGAGTGATTTGTATGAACAAAGGTTTCATAGGCTGTTATATAGTGTCTGAACTTGTTAATTGCATGAACAAAAACTAAAAATTCCTTTTCAGTCATAGTATAATTTAACTCAGTGGGAGTCAAATTCTTACTTATATAGTAAATGGCATAAGCAATCAAATCTTTTTGTCCCAATACATCTCCTAGAGCTGTATCTGAAGCATTTGTTGAAATATGGAAAGGGAGTTTCCAGTTTGGACCTCTTAAAATGGCTGCTTCAGAAATTTTTGTTTTTAAGTTTTCAAATGCAAATTGGAAATCAAAATTCCAATTGAATTCACAATCTTTGGTAACAAATTTGATGAGTGGGGATGCTATTTTAGTGAAATTTTGTATAAACCTTCTATAGTATCCTGTAAATCCTAGAAAACTTCTAACATCCTTTTGGAAAAATGGAATTGATAATTTAGAGATGACTTCAACTTTAGATTTGTCAACTTTAATCCCGTCTCCTAAAATGTGATGTCCTAAAACAATACATTCTATAAACATCATAAAACATTTTTCATGGCTTAGTGAAATCTTTGTTTCTTTACATCTTTTAAGAACTTTTTCCAAATTTTCCAAAGCTTATTCAAATGTATTCCCATAGACTGTAAAATCATCCATATATACCTCTACACAATCATGTATTAGATCAGAAAAATCCCCTAGTACTTCTCTTTGAAATGTTGTAGGTGCGTTACATAACCCAAAAGCAAGTACTCGGTAGGCATAAGTTCCCCATGGACAAGTAAATGTGGTTTTATCCTGATCTTCAAGTGCTACTTGAATTTGATTATAACCATTAAAACCATCCAAGAATAAGAAATACTTCTTACTTGGTAATGTATCTAACACTTGATCTGTAAAAGGCAAAGGGAAATGATCTTTAAGGGTTGCTTTATTCAATTCTCAATAATCAATGCACACCCTCCATTTACCATTCTTTTTAGGCACAATTACTAAAGGAGAAACCCATTGGCTATCTGAAATTGGGTAAATGAAGTTTATATTCAGTAATTTTTGGAGCTTTTTTTTCACAATCTCCCTAAGATTTGGATTCATCCTTCTCTAAGGTTGTCTGATAGGTCTACAATTTTCCTCAATGTAGATGTGATGGATACAAGTCTTAGGATTAATGCCTTTCATGTTGGTGTATTCCCATGCAAATGCAGTAGAATGGTTTTGTAATGTTTTGATTAGCTCTTCTTGTTGTAGTTTCTCCGAGTTTTTGTTTATGTTCAATGTCCTACCTCAAAAAATTTCAATTTTAGAGCTACCAAACTCTTCCATAGAATAGATAGACATCTGCCTAGATGAAAAATATTCAACATTAGTTTTTTCTTGAAATTTCTCATGGTCATATTCTGAAGATGATTCAAAATTTTCCAATGTATTTAAAATTTGACTATCTTCACTAATATCTGAAATAGTAAATAGAGGTTGAATATCATCTTCATCATCAATCCATTCTTTTTCATATATTTATGAGATTGCTTTTGCTGGAGGATATTAAGTAAATTTTTTTGTTGAATTACCATCAGAAATATACATGTCACCAGATCTACAACTAATAAAAGCATCAGCTGTGGCCAGCCAAGGTCTTCCTAATATGAGTGGATGTCCTCCTAGATTGTTCTTTGGAGTTAAGATCATGAAATCAACAGGGTATTCCCAAGAATCTAAGGAAATTGAAATATTTTCTAACACTCCATCTGGTTTTATTACTGATCTATCTGCTAGTTGCAGTAAAGGTAGGTGTGTAGAGAAGATTAGGAAGCTTGAGCTGCTCCATAGTTTGTTTGCTCATGATGTTTATTGCTGCCCCTAAGTCAATCAATGTATTTGGAATTTTAACTCCATTGATATGTGTTTTCACAGTTGGACTTCCTGGATCCACATATTATTGTATGGCAATTTTTCCCATCATTATGTCTGCTATTTTTCCCACTAGGTGAATTATTTTTGTTTCCTTTGTTTTTCTTCTTGGTTTCTTTATGCTCAACTCCTTTATTGTTTTGGCTAGAATTGGAATTTCTTTAATGGCATGTAGAAAATGGATTTTGATACACACATTCTTCAATTCATCTAGAAAATCATAATTGGGAAACATAATGTGCTTTTCTATTCCTCTATCAATTTGTCATCTTTCAGGAAAAGGAGGTGTAGAAGTAGATGCTGGTTACTCATTGATAGGAGTTGTGTTCACTAATTCTTTTAGTTTTTCTTTTTCAATGTTTTGGTTTTGGAGAGATGTTCACTCAAAACTTTTATTGACTTTTAAAGAATCTTCCTCAGAATTGTCTTGTTCCTAAATAACTACAGAAGGTCTTTCCTTTTCTAATATCCTACCAGATCTCAGTTGAACATCATTATGATCTAGAGGAGTAATCATATAAGTTGGAAATTGTTTTCCTTCTACCATGTAAGCATTCTGAGGGTTTTTATTGTTGGGGTTTGGTAATGGTTGGGTAGGTAGCTGATTTGGTTTCTGCTGAAATGGAAGTAAGAGCTGAGGATTTTTGGTTTTGCTGTGGAGATTGTTGTGGAAATGGTAATGAAAGTTGAGGGTTTTGATTTTGAAGTTGTGGCTGCTGATTTTGTTGTGGAATGTGTGGGAGAGGATAATTTTGATATGATGAAGGGTATTGATAATATTGAGAAAATCTCCCATAAGGATTGTGTACTCCTTGTGCCCACAGTTGATATTGAGATTGAGGTTGCGGTTGAGACCAAGGTTGAGATTGAAATTGAGGTTGAGGCCAAGGTTGCTGCCAAGAATTCCAATTTGGTGGGGGCTAAAGATAAATTGGATTGTTAAATCCTTGATTTTGTGGCCCCTGCTAAGGTCTTATAGCAACAAAACAAAGAGCTTCTACAAAATTTGGGAATGTTTCCTCTTGAAAGACAGCCTTAAGACCTGGGATTGAAGGACAACCCTTGGTCTCATGGCTTTCTAAGAAAATCATACAAGTTTCTACAACTTTTTCATCTAAAGGGCATTCTCTTAGAGCATGTTTTTTTCTGCATTTTGGACAAAAAATGGCTAAAGCATCAGCCTCAGTTTTCTACTTGTTTTGTAATTTAAGGGTGTCTATTTGCTCACTAAGACTCCCTAGAATGTCATTTTTAAATTCATCAAGCATATTACCAATTTCTGCCCTACTTACAGATTCAATTGCAGATACATTTACTATAACAAGAGAAGGATCTCTTGGACCTTTCCCAGTTTTGGATTTCCCTCTTGAGAGATGAACACATAATTCTCCTATATCATTTAATTGGAGTTGAGAGATATCTCCCTTCCCCATCATGTTAAGGATATCTATCCACTCATCACTAATGGCTTTTAATAAAAGAGCTTTCATGGTATCTTCATCTAAATTGTCCATTTTTTCTCTTTTCAACTTATAGTTGAATCTCTCAATCAAATCCTCTAAGTTTTCATTCTCTCTTTGCATCACTTTTAACACTTCATCTTTGTGATTGGTAGGCATGCAATAATACAAGTACCTATCGAAAAACATTTTTTTCATGTCATTCCATGTTCTAATGGACTAAGTTACTAACCCCATGAACCATTTCAAATCAGCTCCTTTTAGTGTTGAAGGAAACAATTTGAGTTTTTGAGAGACTTCTAGATAGTCATAGGTTCTGCACAAGACTTCAAACTCAAATAAGAATGTTTCAAGATCCTCACTTTTTAACCCATGGAAGTTTGGGAGGACATAAGGTGATATATTTTTTATTGTGGCATTTGTTTCCTCGTCCACTATAGAGGATCTAAAAGAATTATCTATTTCCCTATTTCCTCTACCTCCTCCATTATTTCCTCTACCTCCTCCATTGTTTACTCTACCTCTTCCTCTACCCCCTCCAAACAAACTGAATTCCCCATCTCCTTCTTCTGCCATTATAGTTTCCTCAGAGCCAGTATAAGGTTCAACCTACAAGGTTACTTTCTCCTCCTCAGTTCTTCTATTAATGGGATATGGGAGAGAGGTTCTACTTCTTCTTCCTCACCAGGTATTCCTAATTCTTTAACTAAAAATGGGGTCTCATGTGGAGGTGAAAAAGGCTATTACTGCTATTGGAGATTCAAAAATTTTCTCCTCTAGGGTTGGCTTGGTAGTAGGAGATTATTTTGATTGGATTTCGTCCTCTAGAATTTCAGGTGTTCTATGGTTGGGAGTATGAGTTTGGGATGGAGGTGTATATTTCCTTGATCTTGGTGGGGTAGGTGGTGTTGTAGGAATTGAACTACTGCCCCTAGCTATAAATCTACCCCTAGAGTCTCTTTATCTATGCATATCATTTTTTTTTAATGTAAGAGATAAGGCTACCTAGTTCACTTTCCCGGCAATGGCGCCAAAATGTCTAGTCAGTTTAATGTCCCAAATTTCTCTACATAAATTATCAATCTGGGTATCATAAACTGATGAAGTGTAGTGCACTATTTGTGCTAGCTAACTACTTCGTTGGTTTTATGTTTTATGCTGTTTTGGGTGGTTTTTGGTCTCTTAATTCCTAATGATTTACAATGTAAATTATCAGAACTAAATCTCACTTTCATAAATATTGCTCAAAAATCTAAAAATGAAAACAGAGCTAAGAAATAAATGAAAACAAAGTTTATATTCTCATTTTACCATTATTTCCAAATCATGAATTAAAACTGAAAGTGAAATTTTCGATTGATGTATAACTAATTACAGAAATAAAACTAAATGAAATACTTGGTTACTCTGCTTCTCAATTTTGGGAGAAAGTCTCCTTGGGATGACATTTGAGTAATTCTGTACTTCATTAATCTAAGAGAAAGCAAATACAGAGATGCAGAAATAACTTATTGCATAGATGAAATGTTCAACCACTTAGTTAAGGATGAATTATCAACTTGAAGGGTTTTCCATAATCATTCATTAAAACCATGAGTCAGTAAACTAAAAATGAAATGGCAAAGACAGTAAATGACACTGATAGGTTTAATTGAGAATTTAAACTAGAAAAACAGTGAATGAAGTAAACTATCCAGCAATGTATCCTTATCATTCTTCAATCCTACTCTCATATTGAAACAAGGTTAGTTTTTAATTGAAGAAACAAGATTGCACCATTGAGTTCTATCTTCTAAAATACTGATAAATACTAAAAAGAGATCAAGTAAGTGGAAACTGCTCTAAATTATAAACACTGTTAATAAGAAAATGATGGAAATTGCATTATAAACATTGTTAGTAAGAAAATAATTATAAACACTGTGAAAGAAAATGATGAATTTACAGTTAACAAGAAGAAGAAAAATAAAATGAAATGAAACCTTCTTCAGTGTAGGGGCCCTCTGCAACTGATTAGGCTACGCTTGCTCAATCAACTCTAAGAAAAATCCTTCAGATTTTCATAAAAACATGCGGTATTCTCATATTAAAACAGGGACACAAAATGCCCAGAAATTACAAAGTCTAGAACTTCGATTTCACAATAAAACCATTACTATTACTACTAACTTCTTCAGTCCTTTACATAGGTATTTATAAGAAAAATCATCTAACTGTTTGTGGAGAAAAGCATGCTACAACCAAACATGTAGAAGACAAATATGCGTAATTTCTTCCTTGGCTGCTGGAGACATAAATCCAAGACATGGTGACTGTTGGATTCATTTATATAGGTGGCTATTGGAGTCCATAGGTATAGGTAGTTGCTCCGGATAATGCTTCCCATCACTGTGAAATGCATTAATTAACCACAAAAAAAGTCTTGTTACCTTCGGTCTCTTTATGTTTGACTTATCCATTGACCGTAGTCTTATGCCATATTCTTTGTCGACCTGGGCTGAATGAACAGGACAGGGTCCATGTCATGATGATTTCCAAGCTACCCATATGGCTAGTTTCTCCTTCTGACACATGGAACCTATTAGAGCATGAAGGTAGCTACAAAACAACTGATTAGCAGTACAATAGGCTGCGTTCCATAGCTAATATGCAAAAACTTATTCAAACAAAAAAAAATAAAAGCATAACATGTAAATCACTAAATGTCCTCCTCAAGACAGTATATACCAGTTGTTGGTGATGAGAATGCATCTTTCTCATGGAAAAACAAAGATAAGTAATTAAAAGAGTTGCTAGGGAAAGAGTAATTTTGAGGCTCAACACCTATCCAAACTCCCAAGAGTCAGCCAGCTCCTGACGGTCAAATTGGATTGGTTGTTTATCCTCTGAATCCATTGTTCGACCCTATTGTGATATCACCACAATGTGCGTACATTCCATACGATCAGCTAGGTATTCCTTTGGAATTATCCCCTTTAACATATTCGGTCATTCGTCGTCACTTGTTTCCACCCGTGAAACTCGAAGGCAAATTTCCAATCTCCTCTCCGAGTCACTCGGAGGTTTCCACTCCACACACTATTGAACAAGAACAAGATCAATTTCCTCCTAAAGGTTTCCCCTACACGGGAATCTTTCCCATCAATGTTTATCAGAACTTACCTCCTAATTATGTGACTTTAGCACAGTTGGTGTCAAGTACACCTAGTGCCTCTTCATTTTACCATAATCTTATTTGGGCATCTGGCACTATGCCTGCCATGGGTCCGTTCATTCAGAATCTAACCCCTCAATAGACATTGATTTATGTATTTACTTCACTCCCGTGCAGCTGACGATTTCAAACCCTCTTGTCTTGTCAATCCAAGTCACTCGTCTAGTGCAACCGACTGTCTCGAGTCTTGCCTCTATCTGTGCTTCAGTCCCTCCATTAATTGCATAAGTTGTGCCACCACCTGGGGGGAAGAATCTGAATGTCTCTATGGTGTCGAGCACAACTAATGTGAGCAGCTCGCATGCTCACACAGTCGGGGTGAAATAGCTTTCTTCTGGTGTTATCAAAACCTTGTTGGTCCTGTTGGATCAAGTAATGTCTAATACCAACAGGTCCAAAATCCTGTTGGTCCATCTGGGTCAAGCAATTTATAGTATCAGCAGCCTTATGAGGCTCAGGTTTAGTACCACACTCCTTACATTCCATATGGTTCCCAAGGAATGGTAAATCCACCTTACATCCTTTAGCCTAGACAATACATTCAGCTTGGTCCGACCACCATTCCCGGTGGCTATGGCCAAATACAGTTTGGAAATTTTCAAGGTTTCAATCCATGAATTATCTAAGTACCCTCGCAGTAGCAAGGAAAACCTCTACAACAACAAGGGAAACTGTCGTTGCAGCAAGGGCCATCCATGCACCAGCACGGTTTGATGATGCAGTAGCAGGGACCACTGTAACAACCGCAGGGGCAACCTTACAGTTGCAGCAAACCATGCAGTTGCAATGTTAGGTCCCTATAATACTAGTGATTCCACCATTACTATTGTCATTGTATCCCTTATTGTTATTGTTGTGCCCCTATTGTCCCCATATTGTTATTATTGTGCCCCATAGAATCTCTCTATTGTTATTTATGTGCCTTTATATTATTATTGTTAGGTCGGCTTGGTTATATTATGACCCCTTAGACTCCTATATATAGAAAGGAGGCTTTTTCATTTGAATCATCCAAGAATTGTTCAATTATGTAATGTAAAGGAGGTTGCCCCCTCGAAGTTTCTAAGGCGTTCATCTATCTTTTCTATCTTTCTGTGAGCTGGTTTCATAACATTTGGTATTAGAGCTTTGTATTCTAGGGTTTCTCTACTCCAAACAGGTCATCATAGAATTTTAGCTATAAAATTTTCCTATGATGTTTCAGAAGCTAAAAAAAACCCATTTGAGAAGCAATCGGGCTAAACCTCCGTTTTGAATTTTAAATTTTTTCTTACTATATTTTCAGAGATATGATCTAGGAAGTTAGGGTTTTTGTAAGCTCCAGAATTTCATCTAAAACGGGTCATTGTGGAATTTTTACTATAACTATTTTGCTACAAAGTTTCAGAAGATAAACAAAAAAAACCATTTGAGAAGACATCATTTTTAATGTCAGCTCCGAATTTTAGATCATGTCTCACTATATTTTCGTAAATATAATCTGAGGAAGTTAGGGTTTTTGTAGACCCCTGAATTACATTCCAAACAAGTCACCTCGGGAAAATTGTCATAACCTTTTCTCTAACCATCAGATTGAATTTTTGTAAGAATTTGTAGAAAGAGGATAGGATATAGTGTTTTTGGGTATCATTTGCAGAAACTAACGTTAAATCAGTGACTTGCGGCATGTCATACAAGTTCGCTCTATTGAACTAGTCTATACTCAGGTCATCATGGGAGATTTGGCATAACTCTTCATTGGAGAATCCAATCTTGATCATAATTCCGGGGTTAGAAATATTACTCAAAAGGTTACCACAAGAAACAATTTCAAGCCTAGGAGATCCAAAATTACAGAGATACATCAGATTCAATATCGAGCTCCTACAAAGTGAAAAACAGTGTGTAGTTTTTTTTAAATTTTTGCATAAGCTTGCTTTGAAAAATTAGTTTGAAGGAATTCAAAGGGCATAGTGAAGCATTATTATCAGTAATTGATACCCCAAAGAAAGAAAATGGAAACACCTAGTAAGAAACCTGAAAGCTCTAGCATGACTCATGAAGAAGAGGAAGAAATGCAACATGATATATCAAAATTACGAGACCAAGTGAAACAAATTTCACTCACACAAAAAGTAACAGAAAATAAGATGGATGCTTTAAAGAAGGACATAGAAGCTAAGATGGATGGTTTAAAGAAAGGCATAGAAGCTAAGATGGATGGTTTAAAGAAAGGCGTAGAAGCTAAGATGAATGACGTGGAAGCTAAGATGGACGGCATGGAAGCTAAGATGGATGGCGTGGAAGCTAAGATGGATGGTGTGGAAGCTATGATGGATGGCATGGAAGCTAAGATGGATGATTTAAAGAAAGGCATGGAATATTTGTAGACAAATTTGAAGACATATTTGACAAATTTTCTACAATAAATGCTTACTAATGGCAAAAGGGTAGGAAATGGAAATCATGATGAGAAAAAAATAAATGTTAATCATGATTTCACAGACTCTAATGTTGGATTGAAGAACCACCATGTTCCAAAGATCGATATGAGGAAGTTTAATGGTAAGGATCCTGGAACATGGATACTATAGATGGAGTAATTTTTCAATCTCCATAATGTGCAAAACACACAAAAGGTACGCAATTTCAACTTTATATTTGGAACCAAATCAGTTTGTATGGTATCGATGGCTTTGCTCTCGTAAACAAATTTTCACTTGGGCTATTTTTACAGATGAAATGATATCACATTATGAGGATACAAAAAGCAACACTTTTTTTAGCCAATTGATAAATCTCAAACAAAAGGGTTCAATTATTGAGCACATTAAGGACTTCCAAAAATTGAATATAAGGGTAAAAGATATTCCAGAGGAGCATATGATTGATGTGTCATAGGGACTTT
This sequence comes from Pinus tabuliformis, assembly GCA_031772625.1. Taxonomy (NCBI): domain Eukaryota; kingdom Viridiplantae; phylum Streptophyta; class Pinopsida; order Pinales; family Pinaceae; genus Pinus; species Pinus tabuliformis. The sequence goes on along the minus strand of CM062820.1, from coordinate 725,657,215 downwards.
AAAAGATAACATCCAACATGAGGTTTGCCTTTGGGAACTAGATTCATTGGAGAAGGCATTCAGGTTGGCAAGAAAAATGGAAAGCAAAATTATGGAAACAAGGAAGCCTACCACTCACAATCATAAAGATGGAATTGTTATTGCCCCTAGCCATCCACAAACTACAAGGTTGACACCACAAAAATTGGAAGAAAAAAGAGAAAAAGGGATTTGTTACAGATGTGATAGCAAATACACTAAAGAGGAGGAAGAAAAGGAACAAGAAATGTCAAAAGAAGAAGATATACACCAGAAGCAATCCCTAGAAAAACAAGAAATGAATCTGACCATATCTTCTAATGCATTGGCTAGAATTACCACTCCTCAAACTATCAAGATAGATGGGCATATCAAGAAGAAAAAGTTAATAGTGTTGATTGATTCAGGAAGTACCCATAATTTTATTCATTGTAAGATATCCAAGGAATTGAATTGCTTCCTATATCTAGCACCAGAGTGTCAAGTGATGGTTGCAAGTGGAGGAATCATAAATTGCTCAGGAAAGTGCCATAATATCAAGCTATCCATGGGAGAGTTTGTATTGAATAGCCCAATGCTTTCCATTCCAATGGGTGGTCCTGATGTTGTACTAGGAGTCCAATGGCTACAATCCTTGGGTACAATAACTTTTAATTTTCAAGAACTTTTCATGAAACTCTCTTCAGAAGGAAAGGAAGTTGAATTAAGGGGTATCACAGGGAAACCAGGAAAGATAATCAGATCTAACAGAATGAAAAATCTTCTAAAGAAAGAACAATGAGGAATAATTGCACAATTATGTTCACTAGAGGTTCCCACATTGAAATCTTCCATTTCTTTAGATCTCCAAAAAGTCTTGGACAATCATTCCAAGATATTTGAGACTCTTAAAGGCCTCCCACCTATTCGTGATCATGATCATGCTATTAATTTGATTCCAGGAAGTGTTCCTCCAAAAATTATTCCTTACATATATCCCTATGTCCAAAAGAGTGAAATTGAATGTATGGTTGCAGAAATTCTAGAGGTCGGTATAATTCAGGCTAGTCAAAGTTCTTTCTCTGCTCTAGTAGTATTGGTTCACAAGAAGGATGGATCATGGCACAAGAAGTTCCAATTCCTGTCATTGATGAATTGTTGGATCAATTGCATGGATCAATTTACTTCACCAAGTTGGATCTTCATTCAGGATATCATCAAATCAAAATGAACACTAAAGACATTCCAAAAATAGCATTTAGAACTCATGAGGGTCATTATGAATTTTTGGTCATGCCTTTTGGCCTTACTAATGCACCTTCTACGTTTCAAGGTTTGATAAATTCCATTTTCAAACCCTTCCTTAGAAAATTTGTGTTAGTATTTTTTGATGATATACTAATCTACAACAAGTCTTGGAAGGATCATGTCCCACATGTTGACATGGTGCTCAAACTATTGGAGGAGAAACAATTATATGGAAAAATCTCCAAATGTTTCCTTGGAGTACAAGAGGTGGAACATCAGGGTAATATTGTATCTCATGAAGGTGTTAAGGTATGCCCTAGCAAAATTAAAACCATTAAGGAATGTAAAATCCCCACATCCATAAAGCATCTATGAGGATTTCTCGGCTTGACAAGGTATTATCATAAGCTTGTTAATAATTATGGGAGGATAGAAGCACCTCTAACAACATTATTGAAGAAAGATGCATTTTCATGGACTCGAGAAGCAACGAAGGCCCTTGAACATTTTAAAGAGGCAATGTGCCAAGCACCAATCTTAGCTACACTGGACTTCACAAAAACCTTTATTGTGGAATGTGATGCCTCAGGAAATGGAATTGGTGTCATTTTAATGCAAGAAGAAAGACCCATTGCTTTTGAAAGACTTCCAATCAAAGGAAAGTATTTAAACAAATCTATTTATGAGAAGGAAATGTTGGCAATACTACATGCACATAAGAAATGGTGACCCTACCTAATGGGACGACACTTCAAGGTAAAAATAGATCATGATAGTCTTAAATACTTTTTAGAACAAAGATTATCTTCATAAGAGCAGCAAAAATGGGTCACAAAGATGTTGGGTTATGACTTTGAAATCATCTACAAAAAAGGGAAGCAAAATGTTGTGGTAGATGCACTCTCAAGAAAGGATGAGGATGTGGAAGCATTTCTTTGCGCCATTTCTATTATCCAACCAGATCAGATAAACGAAGCAAGGGATGAATGGAAGAATGAATGGAAGAATGACGAGGAATTATGGGCACTCATTCAAAAGATACAACAAGATCCCAGTACATATGATACATTTAGCTAGAAAAATGAATTGTTATGGTACAAGGATCAGTTATACCTATGAAAGAATTCCCAACTCAAACAAAACATTCTTAGGGAATTGCACACCTATCCCTTAGGATGGCACTCAGGATTTCTAAAAACCTACCATAGGGTTAAGAGGATTTTTTTGGGATGGCCTTAAATCGGATATTCAAAAGTTTGTGGTGAAATGTTTGGTTTTCCAACAAAATAAAGTTGAAACAATTAAGACCCAAGGACTGTTACAACCTTTATCCATTCCAAGCCAATGTTGGGAGGAGGTTTCAATGGATTTTATCACAAGTTTACCCAAGTCTGAAGGAAAGAGTGTTATCATGGTGGTAGTTGATAGACTTATCAAGTATGCACACTTTTGTGCATTATCTCATCCATTTAAAGTGAGTACAGTTTCTACTGCATTTATGGAAACAATTCAAAAGCTACATGGAAACCCAAAGATTATTGTAAGTGACATAGATCCCATTTTCACTAGAAACTTTTGGACAAAATTATTTTCTTGTCTTGGTACTCAGTTAGCTCATAGCTCATCTTATCATCCTCAATCTGATGGGAAAACTAAGATAGTAAACAAATGTTTGGAAGGATATCTTCATTGCTTTGTATCTGATAAACAAACACAATGGGTCAAATGGTTGCCTCTAGCTGAATGGTGGTATAACACTTCCTCCCATACTGCAACAAAAATGACCCCACTTATGGAACTTAATGGATATTATCCACCATCCATCACATAATATTTAAGAGAAAATTCTAAGGTTCAAGCAATGGAAGATCACATTGAGCATCAGCAACAAGTTCTCCAACTCTTAAAGGATAACCTCACCTTGGTGCAAAATAAAATGAAACAATAGGCAAATCAACATTGCAGCGAAAGAAGTTTTGATGTAGGTGATTGGGTATTCCTATGGCTACAACCATATAAACAAATATCCCTCAAGCAAGCTAATAGGGATAATAAATTATCACCAAAGTATTATGGTCCATACAAGGTGTTGCAAAAGATAGGTACTATGGCATACAAATTGGAGCTTCCTGCAGCTTCCAGAGTGCACCTAGTTTTCCATGTTTCATGCTCCAAGAAGGTTATAAATGACAAGCTTCCAGTTCAAACAATATTGCAAGAACTTGATGAGGAAGGAAAAATCATAATGGAACCTGAAGCAATCAAAGAAACAAGAACTTGATAGCTATGAAATTGATCAATTTCAGAGTGTCTAATCAAGTGGAAGAACTTACCCGTTTAATATTCCACATGGGAGGATGAGAATTTTATACAGACGCATCCAAAACTACTCAAGAGTTGAGGACAACACTTTTTTGAAGGAGAGGGGCATGTTAGGTCCCTATAATACTAGTGATTCCCCCATTACTATTGTCATTGTATCCCTTATTGTTATTATTGTGCCCCTATTGTCCCCATATTGTTATTATTTTGTCCCATAAAATCCCTCTATTGTTATTTTTGCGCCTTTATATTATTATTGTTAGGTCGGATTGGTTTATTGTGACCCCTTAGACTCCTATATATAGAATGGAGGTTTTGTCATTTGAATCATCCAAGAATTGTTCATTTGTGTAATGTAAAGGGGGTTGCCCCCTCGAAGAGGCTTATTTCTAAGGCGTTCATCTATCTTTTCTATCCTTTTGTGAGCTGGTTTCATAACACGTAAATGTAGTATGTTCAGAAAACCTCCCAAACTATGTCTTCGCATGTCCAACCTCTGCAGCCGCAAGGGCATATTTTGCAGCTGTAAGGATAGCTTTTGTAGTAGGAAGACCAAGCTAGGTAGCAACAACCCTTATATACATATCAACAGGGTCAACCTTCGCAAGGAAAAGTCAAGGTCAAGTCTTGCAATAGCAGACCCCAAATCCTCGTGTCCAAAGGAAACAGGGTCAAAATCCTCTTGTCTAAGGACAATAGGTCCAAAATCCCTATGTCTAGGGCCAACAGGTTCAAAACCTGTATGCCCATGGACAACAGGTCCAAAACCCATATGTCCCAGGTCAACAGGGTCAACAGTCTTTCAACCCATATGTTTCTTATCAATAACCTATGTCTGGACAATTTCAAGGCTTTTTAGGTCATAATCCACCCTACGGGCATGGTAACCTACAGTGGGGGAAAAATCAAATGCCCTATGGATAGAACCTTCCACTATGGGGACAAAATCCTTACCAGCAGGGATGGGCTCCTCCAGTTGGACCCACTTATCGACCTCCAATGCCTTTCAATACTCAATTGTCATTCTTAGCTACACTATATTTTCTAGATGTGTCTCAACTCATGAATGATCCAATTCTTTATTCACCCTACTGGACTCTAGTCCCATCCAAGATCCCAAGAGATTGTCTGAAGTTCGATGGGAAAGAAAAAGAAGATACGCAAGCCCATGTGATGACATATCACCTCTGGTGCTCTTTGAATTCTTACTTTGATGATTGTATTCATTTTTGTCTTTCCAACAAACTCTCATAGGTGCTACAACCAAGTGGTACATCGAGCTCCCTCGAAGTACTTATTATGACTTCAACTCTTTAGCCATGGATTTCCTCATGCATTTCCAATTGTTGGTTCTCTATGAAACTGACACCTATTTTCTTACATCGCTCAAGCAAAATATTGCGACGCACATCTCCAATCACATCCATGAATGGATATGTAGGCATCACCTAATCACATTCGAGATTGTTGATCAGTTACTGACTGATCATTCATTGCTCCAATTTCTTGTGATATCGCTATGGGTGGTTTCGTCATGGAGGATCAATCCATTGCTTGTGCCTAGTACATAGATATCATTTACTCTCAGTTTGGCACTTTTTATTATTTATTACTTGATTCTCTGAGGCCATCATCCGATCTAATGACATCAAAGTCACTGGCTACACCTCCTGTTGATGGAGTAAAGTGTTTAGTGTCCCAGGCCCCTAGAAAGTCTTCTTCCAAACAAAAGTTGGCCTCAAACACTACTTCCAATAGTCCCACTTAGAATCCACCTAGCCCTGCTAAAAGCTCAGAGGTCCACATTGTTTAGTCTACGGCAGTGGACAAATCCTTGAAAGGTAAGAAGAAAGGACAAGGCAAAGGTAAAGCCGATGCCCCAAAACAAGGTCCTCCTAAGTCATCTATTGGTGATGCTTCCCAATGGAATCCTAAGTATCCGTGCCTCATTTTTGAAGAGGACCACTATACTAAGGATTGTCCCAGATGATCCAAAGTTAGTCATTTGCTCAAAGGGACCCCAACTATCCTCAAAGAGCCATTTCTATCCCAGCAGACCCAAATGGTAGACCAGCCTCAATCATCTTCTTCCTCAGGTTCACAAATGTTCATGATGAGTACGCCCATTAATGTGGCTACTAGATCAAGATATTGTCAAACTCCTACCCCAACATCAAGGAAAGAAAAAGATTCTGCCCCTTATTCTTCTTCCCCGTCAAGTTTTGGTCCTCTTCATATAGAGTGACCTAACCCTGCTTCTGTCGTGCGACCACCTTCTCAAGGTGTGCTGCGAAAGTCCTCGTACAATCCCAATGCTCAAGCCACTTAGCACTCTAATATTGTTGAGGATTGTCTCAAGTATCACTGGATATGTCTACCCTCGAGGTAATTCAAAGTTGTTCGTCTCAATGGAAATCATTATTGTCAGCTATTGGGGGTATTGATCCTGCTAATTCCAGTCTTATATGTTTTGATCTAGAAAACCATGTTCCATGTCTTCCTCACCAGATTGCCTTTCTCATTCAGGTCATCATTAATGAGAAAACCACTCACAAAAACGTCATTGATGAAGGTGCTTCCACCTACATCATGTCTGTTGCTTTTTGGAAGGAAATTGGTTCTCCTACTTTGAACCAGTCTTATATGTTTTGATTTAGAAAACCATGTTTTGTGTCTTCCTCATCAGATTGCCTTTCTCATTCAAGTCATCATCAATGAGAAAACCATTCACAGAACCATCAATGATGAAGGTGCTTCCACCTGCATCATGTTTTGTTGGGCAATTGGTTCTCCTACTTTGAACCAGTCCCCTAACACTTTGGAAGCTTTTGACAGGTGTGATTCATGACCATTCGGTCTCTTACCCATCCTCATCATTACTTTTAAGGGAAATATAGTAGAAGTCAAGGTAGAGATCATTGATGCTAATCTCATTTATAATATTCTACTCGAACGGAGTTGGACCCATGCCATGCATGTTGTAGCATCCTCCTTGTTCTACGTGATTCATTTTCCCCATCAAGGGAAAATAGTCACATTTGACCAACTATCCTTCTTTGCCTCTTCCTCCTCGGATGGAAATGTTTTGCATGTCAAGCACACCAGTGCTCCTTATGAGAGTTTGGGGGAAGGGATCTTTAAAGATCCTGATCTGATGGGTATATTTCTGCTCCAAACTCCTCGTGTTGCCTCTATTAACATGATTTCGGTCAAGTCTGATCCTTTGGTCATTTCCTCTATGGATCTTGTTGACACATGGGTCATGGTTATGCCATTAAGTCCTGCCAAAATTAATTATGTGGAAATTGCTTCAGCTTCGCCTTCGGTGTCCTCTAATTATCTTGTCTTGAAAACCTCTCTTAATGTGCATTCTCAATCCAAGTGTTTTAGTTCTGGAATGACGGTCATGTCTATGTGTCTTGAGTAGTTCTCTTCTCCACTACCTATTGACATGTCAATTTCACCTGGCATTGTCAAGATCTTTCAACTGTGGGCACCTTTATCGCCTCCTAGATTCAGGTTTTTTCTCCTTGAGTTTTTACCCATTGCCCATTATTGCAATGGGGTTTTCATCTCACTCGTAACCCTCCCTCGCCTAGGGGGAATGGGAGCAAAGCCTTATATGAGTTATATCTATTATTTTTCCAAGTCGATTCTTCCTCATCATGTCAATAATAAAACTCCAGTGGTCATCTGTGTTTATTGATTACCCGAGTCTGAGCTTGGACTCTCTCACAAAGTACTATGCTTAGGTCATCTTGCATGGTTACATTGGTACACAAGTGTGTCATTCATTTTTGTGCAATGTGGTTTGGTGTGTTGTTTTGCAAGTAGCTTTCCTACTATTATGTTTTTTCCTGCTTTGCAAATGTTGGTGACAGGTGTCTCCTCACATCAATTTTGCTGATGGTGCTTGCCAAATTACCCAAAACCTATCATCCGCAGCATGGGCCATTTATAACCCCCACGGTGAGTTGATTTATCTTCAAGGGATTTGTCTAGGTCAAACAACTAATAACATCACTGAGTATAGCGCAATTATCGAATTGTTGTCAAAAGTTATCGCTCTTGACATCTAGGGTTTGGTTGTCAACCTTGATTCACATCTTGTCGTTCTTCAACTCAACGGGCAATATTCTGCCAGAAAGCCTCAGATATTGATAATGTATCTACATATTCGTCTATTGTAAAGAAATTATGATTACATTACATATCATCATATACCTAGACATATGGATACATTGACAGATGCATTAGCTAATTATGTGTTGGATAGACATTTACGAAACATGTAAACAAATCATTTGTATCATAGTAAGAAGGAAAATATAGCACATATATATGTGTGTGTCAATAATTTTTTTCATACATCAAAGCCTAAAAGAATAATATGTGTGCTCGAAATACGTCGGTGGCTCATAGGCCTCAAAAATATGGACTGCTAGACCTATGCACTAAACATCATAATTCTCATGATAGCATGTAACTACTAGGACTACGCGAGTTAGCAGTCAGTGGATCTGATCTGACACCCACACCATATGCCTCTGGTACTGGCTGTTGGCTTGTATGGGCCTGACCTAGGTTCTGAGGTGATTTAGCCAAGCAAATCCATGTACCACTGACCCTTTTTGCAATAGTCCATAGAGCGCAGACTAAGGTCTCACTCGAAGTAGTATGCGAGGGTGCTAGAACCCAGTTTCCACACCCTGGGGATGTCTGATGAGCTCCTGGTGGTCCGTGGTTTGACCCTATGTGCACGTCGCTATGCACACCTATTAGTCCCTCGCAACCTGTGATGATGCCTTCGTACAACCCTACTCGGGGCGCAATCCATATTAAACCTAAGTTCCTTGCTATTTAGCTTGTTATTACCTGATTACTTAACTTATCTGTGTAAGACTTATGACAATTAACAGTATATACAACAATCATATGAGTGCGCCCAATAAAAAAAATAGTGTAAATGTAAAGAATGCAATACACAAGCTGATGCACCGAATTTGGAATCAATTTCTCTTTATTATTCTTTGTTCAAGGTTACAGACTCGACACTGCCCTGCGCACTCACCTGTAGGGGTCTGTGCACTCAGCTACAAACTCTACTAGGCCTCTGCGCACTCAGTTGCAGAGCCTCTTCCTACTACTATGACCCAATACACTTAGAATCTTACTCTATGCTCTATGTTAGCTCCTTCGCTACCTAGCTACTTCATTTCTCCCTTTACAACTTAGAGCCTCACTCTATTTATACAATCCCATGGTCCGCGGACCATGGGTAGGCCAACATGACATTACATTACTTTACAATACTTAGGGCAGATAACCCTATGACTCAACCTATACTTCGTGCTCTGCACCGTCAATTCACAGAGTCTTACAATACATTTGACCAAAACTTGGGCTTTGATCCCCAAAACATGCTATGGGGGGATTCCATGCCCAACAGGCCCCCAACAAAATCATCGTGACTTGTTCCTGAGTCACTCTGTTGGTGCGGAAATCTTGGTGCATAGCCCCTCCAACGAGTCCCATATTGCTCGGAGGTCCATAGCGCACTATTGTGCGGTTTGCTGGACCTCTTGCATGCGCTCTTCCGATGCTTCTTTGTTAGGATTGAATCCTTGCCTTAGCGTGTAGAGCCCCTGCATCATTGTGAGCTTACCCTTGATATTTGTCGTAATGGTGAAGGCCTCATCAGTCCATGGCTAGACACACGCTTTGAGAAGTGCCTCTTTCTATCTTGTGAGATCCACCTGCTCTTTCAATGCCCTTGCTTGCTGCATCTTTGCAAGATGTTAAGTGAGGATGAATTTTTGTGCAGTTCCCCTTACATTGTCATACTGCTCCTGAAGCTCGTGCACCTCTGTTTCCATGCATTGTATGTTGGGGTCCTCCTGCAAGGATGTGAGGACTCCAAAGGCTTGGTCCAACATACTGGTATAGTCTTGTACTGCCCGTTCAATTTCTTGGAACACTATTTGGATAGCACTAACATGCTGCTTTATAACTTTTGGGGTAGTGGAAGGTTGCGCCTTCAGCCATAGCTCGACAATCTGGAGATTCATCTCCAGCTACACACGCGTTGTTTCCTCATGCGCGTTTCGGACTCCACTTGCCAGATAGTGGATCCACATTTTTGTTGGTAGGTCTATGACGATGGACAACTCCGGGACTTGTCGGCACGCTTCATCAATTGTCTGCACTATCTTCTAGTTTTGTGACACTAGTTCATCACACTACAGGCTGAGCTATTCAATGTTGATCTTTTGCTCACTCATCACCTGAATCGCATGGCCCTCCCTAGCACAAGCTCTGCAGTTATGCCATCTTGTAGTTGGTACTGTGTGTCTTGCAGAAGGCTAGCCAAATTAAGGCCAAGTCCCTTGATCCTACCGACCATGGCTCTATCGGTCTCATTCTATGTTGCTAGCGCCCCTTCTGGTATCACTATAATATTGGTCATCCTTCGGCATAGCATCTGCTCTGCTACTAATGTGCCTGTTGTGGTATAGGTGGCTATGGTTCCTTCCCATGGGGGTCGCACCTATAGTTCCTGTAGCTGCGCCCTTAGGGCCCCCAACATAGTTTGTTGCTCTAACATGGCTTCTTGAAGTGCTTCCTTGGTGACCTCATGAACCATGTCACCAATTTCATAGAGGTCACCTTCTGTTAACATGATCAGGTCAATGGCCAATTTGAAGGCCTTGACCTTTTTTCGTGGACCTAATCTCTCTGTGACGCGTGGCCTTTTGAGTTGGGTGGAAGTTGTGCCTGGGTATGTGCTTTCTTCATCAAGTTCTATGTCCTCTGCCTCTTGTCCTATAGACAATTACTAACCCTCCTCTTCTAGTGTTGGTGTGGCCACTGTTATCTACGTTGCTGCTGCTACTTCGACGTCCTTTGCCTGCTCTGCAGCTGCCTTTGTTGCCTCGCAGACTACCCTTACCTCTGCTGCCGCTTTTTCATTGTGCCCCTTCTCGACCAACTACGTGACACACAAATTGGCCTCATCCTTTCTTTTTTGTGTTGTTGTCCTATCCATCTCTGCCAGATCCGGGGCATGCCACTCGGGAGGCCATGATTCTAACACTCTAAAAATTGCATCATCAATGGAGATGAAGGGTTGCTTGGTCCACTACTATGCCAGATCCTTTCATGCCTTGATGTAAATATTGTGCATGTCCACCTTGAAATCTGCAAAGCTTCGTAGACTATTGTGCACTGTGGGAGACAGGCGCGACCACCTATTAATCCACATCCAGATGCTCGCCTCCATGAGCACCCAGAAGATATTTGTCTCACAAATCTACTTCTTGTCCTTGGTAGCCCAGAGTGACACATAATTTGCGGCCTCTAGTAAGTCTTGTTCAATGCTCGGGAACTGATTGTCCTCTGGCAGTTCTCCCACTACCAACAGAATGGACAAGAGCAACCACGCATAGTGGAAGGTCTTACCTTACTCCTGGGCTTCCTTGCAGTTGGTCAAGAATTCCTCGTAGAGGAACTTGGCTGAGTTGAATTGGACCCCCTCTATGTATTTCTCAGCCAATGCAACTACCGGCGCTAGTACCTCATCACCGCGACATTTTCTCATTACCTTCCTGGCCAGGAGTTGGGTGGCTATGCACACCCCTTTATCTTTGATGTTGCTGATTGCGTAACCTTCTCGAGCTTATATTTTTTCTTCATGGCTTCCATGAGAGCCAAATCTTCACTTTTTCTTGCTATCGCCATGGGGTCCTTTCCCTTACAGGGAAGCCAAGAAATTTTGTGGATGACATCTGTTGTGATGGGAATAGGCTCCTCCAGCCATAAGTACCCATTGTGCACCAAACAAAGCAGCTACCTGATGATGAAAATAGTGATGGGTGCATGGTGAAAGTGTGGAATGCACAATATATGAAGCAATCTAGCCTTCTCCACACCGCGTAGCCATTTTCGCGGCTCTAATTTAGTGACTGGCCCCTCTATGCTCTGCTTCATGAGGCTCTCTATCTCTAAGTGTGGGAACTTCTCGCTGTCCGTGAGGTCCCAATCTTCAAAATTCATTATGGGCACGTGGCCGAAGTGCAAGCCCTCAAACACAATTCCATCAAGGAGGAGCAGGGTCTAGAGTGCACTCTTTGTGGCATCCAGATCCTTTGGTATCTTGATTTTCCTTTTCGCAGAGGGACGTACTCAGGAAATTTCGCTGCAGAGTGCACTAGTTGGATATCCTCTTCCATGTCCTCTGCTTCCTCTACGTTAGCAATGAGAGTCTGTAGGTCCTCCTCCTCATCATTTGTCTCAATGGTGACAACCTTACCCTTTTCATCCATTGAGAGCCTATCGAACCACAGATTCCATGGGCACATGCGGACTAGTCCCGCTGCTTGCCTCTCTTTTTTCGGCCTCGGTGTCCAAGGTGATTTCGGGATTTCTGGCACGACCCCAATATCTTCAAGAACATCGTGTACTATGGGATTCTACACTGCCTCATCGGCGATTCCTTCTACAAAGCCCAAACCTATTCTAGTAGCTGCTATCTTGTTTGAACTATCTGTGGTCATTCGCGAACTTTGGGGCTCGATTATCGCTCAACGCTCAACACTCTGTGCTCTAATCAACTACTCAAATCTAAAGTGAACAAGTGTTGTCTCGTGGCTAGCCCTTGGAGTTTTATAGTGCCTTTTGAATTCAAATTTGACCATTTCCCCCAATTCCAGGCCATCAATGCTTTCTTGGCGGCAGATTGTCCCAAATCTTGCCCTTAATTCACGTCTTAAATGCCGATTACCCACTCCCTTTTACCTTAAATCAGACATCCCATCATGAACAGTGACACCAATGGCCACTTCCAAGCCTACCCACATGGCAACCTAGGCCCCCGTGCACGAGCCTTGTGACATGTTGATTCTACGTGCACCTCCCTTATCGCACAGCTCCCAAACAAACTCTTTTATAGTCCCACGCTCTCTTTCAACTACCTGGAGCACTGAGACGGTGCTTCCTACGGCTAGTCAGGTGGTCATACCACCTATGTGAGGCTTCAAATAACCTTCCAGTATAGTCCACAAAAAATCCTTAGTTTCCCTCACGACAGTCGGCGTCGCGTGTTCTATCATATGTAGTGCACTTCCCTGATTACCGTGTTTGATGAGATGCAGTCGCAGCCATGGTAGTAGAGTCATAAATTCTCAGAAAAAGTCTTCGAATTCAGTGGTATGATCATCCACACCTTGTCTTTTCATCCTTTGTTTATCAACGAGACATGCTTACTTGATCTCGTTTTCCAGCCTCTTGATCTCGGTGTCTATCAAAATGCTTTTATTCCTCAGTTGTACCCAGTCTTTTTCTAGTTCACGAAGTCTAAGGTTCCCTCGCTGAATGGCTTCCTGAATCTTTATGTGTTCGACCTTGTGTAGCTATGTGATTTCTTCATCCTGGTCTTCACGCACTGTCACAACTACAAAAGCTCTTACGGGTGGACTCCTCTTTGCATTCTGTTCGGAAATTACAGTCTCTATTCTATTCTACACCTTTGGAATTGTTTCCATGGTCAGGGTTTTGCACATGGTCCTAGAGGCCAATTAAACTACTGGTATGCACAGGTCTCAATCAGTGCATCTCGCCTGGTGAACCTTTTTTATTACTTCACACACCCTATTGAATTCCTCTCGGTGGATAATTGGTAGTGTGCATTGCCTTTCCTACTACTGTGGTTTTTTTTTATTCTCTATTCTGGGAGTGCTGTGCACCTGTACGAGTTGTACAGTGTATGTTTGTACCCATTGGGAAATGTGGGTGCACAAGTTGCCTACCCCTGTTGATTGGCTCTCGTTCCAATCTGGGGTTTTCCAGAGTGTAGGCACATGATCCTTCTGCATCTGTGCCAGTGCTCAAAACTTCCCTGATACGTACCCCACCATCGTGCAGGTGTTTTGCGCAGCACCCACTTCAAAGCATCGAATCGTTTTTGTTCTGGTACTGCGCTTTCAAATTTATTCAGGACTTCATCCACCACTTTCAACCCGTCATATGTAGGCAGATCCCTTGCTTCCATTGTCATGCAGTGCAGTGATCTAACCATCATGTTGCAATTAAGCGTTGTTACTTCGTGTAGCTGAATCTGCCATCGCTCTATCTCTTCGTTTGAATCCGTAGCGCAGGAGCTTTCACGCTCCCACAAAATCCTTCCATCTACAGTCAGATTCATCCAATCCTCTTCTCGCATGGTTATCTTGTAAATACAATCAAGATCATCATCACTATCATCGTCGCACACCAGTTCAATGTATTGTGCTCCTTCAGCTAGATCTAGCGGTACTACTATGAGTAGTGACTTTTTCTCAAAGATCATTTTGTGCTTCTTCAGATTTATGACTCCATTCATATTGGTGGCCCAGTCTATCCCTAGTAGCGTAGGATAGGGATTATTGTCATCAACAATCTCTATCACTTCAAAATCCACCTACGTGCTCGCACCTTCAATGTCTACTATTACCCCTTGCAATCTTCCCATGGGTAAGATCTTCTGTTGGTTCACCATTTGTAACTGAATAGAAGACCACTCTAGCATGGATCTGCCCATGCATTCCCATGTTTGTTTTGGCAGTACATTCACGTCTGATCCTAGATCCAGGATTACCTAATCCATTTCATATTTGTTGATTTGTGTCATGAACCTCATTTCCCTTCGTGTGTGCAATGCATGCTTCCCAAGTTTCTGGACGACGCGCGGTTCTCTTGACCCCACGCACCTAGTGATAAGATCCTATAGTCCTTTTAATGCCTTGCTGTCGCATAGCAGTTTCATGCATGTTTCCAAAAAGGTAGTGAGCATTGAAGGGTCCATCCCTTGTTCTAGTTGATCCTTACTACCTGAAGTGGAGGTCTCCATGAAGCTCTTCTTAGCTTCCATGAATGTCTCCTTCGCACGTTCTAAATCAAATTTGGGTTCCTTTGTAGGAGCCTTGTGAACCCACGCACTTTCTTCTGACTGATTACCTTTATCATCACCAGTGGTCATACTACTCTTGAGCATCATGTTTACATTCAGGTCTTCTTCGCGCGGCTCAGACCTCATCATTTATAGATTTTGAGTTGGAGGGGGCTAAAGTACCCCTTTTTTGCATGGTCTCGCTATCAATGTAGGGCAGTATTCTACCTCATGATCAAACTGAGTATAGTACAAACATGATGTCCTTGTTAGGTTTTTACAATCATAGGTATAGTTCCCTGGCCCTCTACAATTATAAAAAATTAACTGTCTGTGACCCCTTCTTGGTCCCATTCCACCTCGACCTCGGCTGTGCCCCTGGAATCCAACATGCTCTATTCCTACTTTTGGGTTGAGGGCTCATATTTCGGTCTACACCTTGTAGGTAGGAGTCCAATCCATCATTAGTTCGTAGCTTCTGCAGGCGCGCTCATCATGGCCTACCGACCTACAAAAGTTACAAAACAATTGTTGGGATGTCTGCGTATACTTCTGCAATAGATGACAATTATCTATAGTGTGTTTTCCTCCTATCTCAGAGATCGCACACCATAATGCAGGCACTGTGCTCGGTCCTACCTGTGCCTCAGGTCTTAAATGAATCAACCCTCCTTTTACCAAGTAATTCACAAACACTGGACAGTGATCCTTGTCATGCTCCTGGCCTTTGCATTTTATGCACCATACCTCCTCATGCACATCTGGCCAAGGTGTCCTATCCTATTTCAAATTTTACATTGCCAAACACAAATTTTGCAGTTGCGCATGGATTTTTTAGACTCCCAAACCAGGGTCTTATATAGGGGTCTCATGCAATCTCATCACCATCTCCAAAGCTTCAGCATGGGTGGAAAGTTTTTGTTGTGACAACGTCGTCCTTAAGTGCGGTGTTAGTGATGCTACAAACCATGTGTGGTGTTGTCCATCCGTCAACGTCATGTTGGCTTCGCAAATCATACCCTTCAGTCTTTGGTCCAAATCCCAGGGGGTCTCGCTCGGGAGCATTGCAATCTCCTTAAATATGATGATTGATTGTGTTTCTAACTTTGGCCTACTAAATTCCCTGTTCGGCGCGGTTTGGATTTCTATGATTCTGGCATTTGGATGGTCATTAAAATTCTTGAAGTACCATGTTAATGCGCGATCCTGCAACACGCTCACCAACGTATCCTTCTTGATATTGTCATCCATGACTCCTTGTGCTTCCCATTCTAACCTTACCGTGAACCAGAATTGGTCCGGGTCTTCATTCGCTACTCCTCTAAATACTGATAGTTTCATCGCACTTGCCATACTGAACTATGGTGGTGGCGGAGGTGGGGTGGGTGGAAATGGAGGTGAGGAGGGTGAAACAAGTGGCGGTGTGGGTGGAGGTGGTAAACATAGAATGCGCCACCTTATCAGACTGACTGCACTTCTCGAAGAAACTTTCGTGAGCTCTTCCTCGTTTTCCCGTAGTCCCAAACATTAATTTATTCACATAACCCACTTTTCACACAATATCATCTTAATCCAAGTGTTCAAATATTTAATATACTTATATTGCAGTCCCTTGAGGAAATGTCACTCTACCTCACTATAGCTGGCGGTCGTGTCTACTGAAAACTCAGTGATAAATCCTCCTATAATTCAGTTGATCCAATGGTCCACAGCTCGCGCGATCTTATCTCCTGACGCTTCTATTCTGCGCACTAATTCCGAAGTCCACATGATTGGTTTATCGAGCCTACACCTTCCCTGACTGTCTGTTAGCTTCGTGATCCACTCATACAGCTCAGAAGGAAAGGATACAAAGAAAATTTTGTGGATTTCCATATACAAGAAGCACTCCAACCACTATTCCTTAGATACTCGCAGATTTCTGTTTTCCTACACCATGAACTTGTGAATCTTCTTGTCCAACCACTCTTCAATTTCTTTCTTTGTGGGATTCCAGTGGCACGACATCAGACATCCCTTATCCAGATCCCTGTCCCAGCAATGGAACCATTTGTTGGCTTGTATGGGCTTGACCCAGGTTCAGAGTTGATTTAGCCAAGCAAATCTCAGTACTACTGGCCCTTTCGGCAAAGTCTGTGAAGCACGGACTCAGGTCTCACTCGAAGTAGTATGGGAGGGTGATAGAACCCAGTTTCCACATGCTGGGGATGTATGATGAGCTTCTGGCGGTCCATGGTTTGAACCTGCATGCACATCGCTATGCACACCTATTAGGACCTCGCAACCTCTGATGTTTCCTTCGCATAGCCCTACTCAGGGCACAATCCGTATTAAACCCAATTTCCTTGCTATTTAACCTATTATGACCTAATTACTTAACTTATCTGTGTAAGAC
The DNA here is from genome assembly GCA_031772625.1 of Pinus tabuliformis. NCBI lineage: Eukaryota > Viridiplantae > Streptophyta > Pinopsida > Pinales > Pinaceae > Pinus > Pinus tabuliformis. The sequence continues at coordinate 725,640,332 of CM062820.1, read as the reverse complement.
TAGTCATAATTAATAGTATATCTAGCAATCATATAAGTGCGTGCGATAAACAAAATACTATAAATGTAAAGAATGTAATACACAAGTAGATGCACTGAATTTGGAATCAATTTATCTTTATTATTCTTTTTTCAAGGTTTAAGACTCGACACTACCCTGCGCTCAGCTACAGGGGTCCACACACTCATTTGCGGACTCTATTAGGCCTCTACGCACTCAACTATAGATCCTCTTCCTACTACTATGACCCAATACACTTAGACTCTTACTCTATGCTCTATCTTCACTCCTTCGCTACCTAGGTGCTTCGCTTCTCCCTTTACAGCTTAGAGACTCACTCTATTTATATAATCCCATGGTCCATAGACCATGTGTTATAGACATTTTTGGGCACTGCAACCCCAATCATATATGTCCATAAACCAAGGGCTCCTAAGTCCCTAAAAGTGTTGTTCCAACCCCTAAAAGAACAAGGTCAACTGATTACATCATCTCCTAGAAGTTCTCCATGAAAAACTACTCAGAACTAGTCAAATTTGGACCATCTCACCTGCTCCATGGTCAAAGTGCGATGCATCCCACCTAAATGCACACGGGAGGTGTGATGCATAATAAAAATCCCTTCTATGGGGTGCGATGGGCAAGAGTGGATAAATGGAAGAGTCAATTTGCGAGGTGGAGGATCATGGAATCTTCCAGAAACTTCTCTTGTGACACTTGCCTCTCTACATTCACCCAGGGATGAGTAAGAGATCATCAATCTCCAAGTGGAATCAAGAACTATCAGAGAGAGGACACTAATCAAATCTCGGAAGCTGACTCACCTCCCTGCAATCATCTATATTTGGATCCCTTATCCCAGAGATCAAGAGGCTGGAATTTTGTATCTTGTAAGGAAGTGCTGCTGGTTTCTTGGTGTAACATCATAGTGTTGGGTGATCTAAGCTGTTCATGAGGTGAAGAAGGGCTTTGTGGCTGAGAGGATGACGTTGGGTCAGAACAATTGGTTGTAATCCTCTTTGTTATTCTTGATAACAATAAAGCTATTCAAGTTTTCATCCACATTCTTCTATGATTGACGATATATGCATTTGTGTGGTCAATATATATCTGGTCCTATATTGTTTATGATAGTAGATCTCTATTCTTGGATAGTGTTATGCTGCTTTGATTCCACAAGTGCTCTTTGAAGCTGGGTAGATGAGGAAGCGAGTGGCAAAGATCTATCAGAAGGGAGAGGAATCAAGCAAGGAACCAAGTGTAAGACAGAGGTTGGTCTCCTTTGTTCCCCTCTTATCTACTTCTCATAAAGGAAAACGATAGTAGTTTTAGTTTATTTGTTTCTAAAATTGTTACCAGTCTTAGTGGAACTAGCAGCTCTGCATAGACACTATATTTCCTGATAACACCATGGGTAGGTCGACATGACATTACATTACTTTACAAAACTTAGGGCTGACAAACCTATACTTCGTGCTCCACGCCCACAATTCACAGAGCCTTACAATACATATGACCAAAACTTGGGCTTTGAGCCCCAAAACATGCTGTGGGGGGATTCCATGCCCAACACTAGCGTGGGACATCACCCATCTGAATGTAATATGGGATTCCATGGGTCAAACCCTCGATATTCTGTGCAATCTCCTCCTTGTTGTCGCTCCCATCATGATAAGGAGCGACATTAAACTTCCGAGCGACGCGCCTAGAAATCAGGGACATCCCGATAGGCCATTCTAATCCAACATCTACATTGATAAAATTGAAGTGTCATGAACAAATATATATTTCAAAAACAGTAAAAACATCAAAAACTTAAAAAATTGTTTGTTTTTACTTCCATCTTCAAAATCCTCCCATTTTTGGAGTGACATATCTGGATCTCCATGGAAGTTGGTACCACTGTAAGGCCAATCCTCCACTATGAACAGTTGTCGTCACAGCCATGAGAAGAAGGTGGGCTTGTAGGACATATGTTAGTCCCTCGTAATCTTGGGCATCAACTTACTCCAACAGACCATTCGTGGGTCTCGTGGCATTGGCGGATCCACCTCAGTCAGCTGGTATTGGAATAGCGGAACCCACTCCAAGAAGAACATCACTAGCATAGACCCAAAAAAAAACTGCTTTAGGTTTCTCGCCTTAGATTTTGATAGCTGGAGCTTCATGTTGATTTTCATAGATTTTGCCCAATTGAAAATAGTGGGCATTGTGCACTCAACAACATACAGGAACTTCGACTTGTTAGTCTCATGCAATGCTTAGGACCCAACCACTCTACTGATGGTCAACAGTAACACTCTCAACACAAGATCCCAAATAGTCGTGATCTTGATCTTGCCACTCTTGGATTTGATAGCTTCTGGGAAATGTTTGGCAGGTAACATGGACACACTTTCCCTAATCGGCCTTGACCCATATAGGTTGACTGGTTCCCCTCTCTGGGACAATCCTATGATGAAATAAATATCTAAAGTCTCCAACTCCATCTCTTGTTCACCGATGATAAAAATTTCCCGATTTATGTCCTAGAGACTAATCTGGTACCGTAGCAGCTTGGGTTGGGCCTGCATCCCTGGTGTGAGAAATAAGTTGAGGAGCCCACAGTTCCTCAAAGCCTCCAAGCAATTTGGATCAGCTATTTCTTGAGTATCGATATCCTCATGCTCTTGTTCTTTCCAATCCACCATTTCAACAATTTTCTTCCCACAAAACCCATTTAATCTAGTCAATGATCATCTTTTGACAAAGAAATTTGGATTCAAGCGGTCAAATTGAACAAGAAATGTGGAAATTTTTTTCTCACAGTGCTGGAGCGGTTGGCAATTTTAGCCACCCCCGATCGGCACGATTATGTGCCTAGAAATCATGCCCACTGAGGGAAGTTTCTTTTTTCCAAAAGCTCCCCATGAAATCCAAAAAATGGATAAAAACAGGAAACAAGAGTATGAAAATGGAGCTTAAGGTCTTGGCTCTTACCTGCACCTAACAGCTCGACAAATGACCTCTTAGATCTCCTGCAATCTTCTCCAGAAATATTAGGGAAAAAATCTCTTCACACAAAGGTAAAATGGTAAATGGTAAAAAATAATTACATTTCGCCCTTTTTATTGATTCTTATAAAAATATTAGGGTTTTTGACCTATTTTTCCTCATAATTGGATAATGCATTTACCTTTCTTATGCAATGACAGGTCATGGATTGTTGATGATGATACTTGAGTCTCATTTAATCCATTTTCTTGACTCGTAAAACTCAAATGAAAAGATCGCCGAGTATTTTCCCTTTTGACACATTAAAGAAAATAAAATGGGAAGGTCGGCTTTCAGCTCTTTTCCGACTTGTTAAACATGAAAATATTCCTGAGCTCTTGTCATTTTGAACTCATTAAAGGATGTGAAATTTCATTTACCCAATATATGTTTACCCCTTTTTTTGGGCTAGGATAAACTATTTGCAAAAAAGGTACTCCTTGACTAAAATGGTCAAGCGGTTCTCTCAAGTATCATTTTCTACATTTTCAGGCTCGAGAGACACAAATGTATGAAAAGGGACCATGTGGAGTTTTTTTTCCATGTCTTTTTCAAACTCTCTAAACATGAAAAAGATACAGAGTTACACCTTTGTCGAACTCATTAAAACATTAAACGACATCAAATTTGTCACCATGATGAACATGGGCTTCTCCTTCCTAGGGATCATTAAACTTACTAGGTCGGATTCGTCCTAAGGATGAACTTACAGTTCAATCATATGCTATCCTCTTCAATCTTGTAGTCAAAAATAATTGGGGTACCTGACAAAAATGGTGGGGGGGAATTTGGAAATTATATTAGTTGTGTCGATAGCTCACTCTTGAACATGACATTATTTGTTTCGTGTCAAGTTGGGGTATCCTCCTTTCATCATTGACCTTCCTAGGTTGGGCCATCCATTTTAAAACTCTCATATGATCTCTACCATGTCACCATGACCTTTGACCCTATGATGTCAAATGCTTCCAAACTCTAGAGTCATGTCACCGATTTGTTCAAGAGTTAGTCCCTCTATAGTTAGACTTACTCCTGATTCTCTGACTCATCTTAAACCATTGCATCCCTTCACCTCATGTCGATGATATGGGATACATCATGGCCCTCCTTAGACATGGTCGGTTATTATCGACTTCAACTCATTATCTAGGAAGCTGGCCAAGAGACTCCCTTCTAGTACCTTAGAGCTTGCATGCCCTAATGGAAATTTCTTCGCACTCAATGACAAGTTCACGTCATAGGCTTTTGATCCGGTGATTTCATGGGTGTTGGACTTCAGTTACTTTATTCACTTTCCGTGAACTGTGTTGCTGGTACATTGAGAGCTGTTGTCATTATTGATGGTTTCCCTCACGCTTGTTAACGTTTTTCATCATTGACTGGTAATCAAGCAATTTCCTAACATGTTCGACTTCAATACATTTATTCAAATCTTAGAATTTGTACTTTGATCGGGTCTTGTTGGAGCGCAAGAACCTAGGTTCAGATTACAAAAGTCCAGGTTGCAAGATGATGTGACATGATCATGCTAATGTACATGTCTCTTTCAGATGGGTGGTTATGACCATACCATGAGTTGTTATATATGGTCCTTCTCATTATTGGATGGATGTGACCATACCTTGGTTTAATTATGATCCTCTCTATTGGATGGTTGTGCCCATGCCTTGGATCCATTTATATGATAATTCTCTGGATGGTTGCAGACATACTGTGATTCATGTATCTTGCAGGTTTTCCGATGACGGACTCTGGTTCCCCACATGCACTTGTACAAGTACGCAGGTATTGTGAACTTGAGGTGCGTACACGTAGGTAAGGCTAAGAGAAACTGCATACCAAGAGATATATAGATTTTTAAAGACTTTCTCTCTTTCTTGGAGTTTGACATGAAGAGCAGAGGTATAAGACTTGCCAAGGAGGATAGTATGATAGTTGATGGAGCCATACTAACTGCAAATAGTCATGGTGACAAATTTTAGTATAACAGATTGCCCCCTAAAGTGCGAAGCCTGTAGTAGATTAGGGTTTCATATCATCTAGGAAGGGTGAAGTACTTTATCATTTCAAGGATTATATTGTGGAGAGCCCAGTCGGAACCTGCAAATATTCAACACAAAATACATATATAAGATCATATCATCGTTGTGGTAGGCATTCCCATACTCAGATTGAAAATTTTAACTAACAAACTAACTACTGCTCTAATACAGGAATGATTTTGCAGTACATCATAGTCATAGACTTGTGTAGACACAATATGGACGCAGCCATCTATTTATAGTTGGTCTACTATACAATGAATACAAAACTCCTCGTAGCCTGGATGGTGGAAACTAGATCCAGGGTCTTCATTTCTACTTCCCGAAATAGTACGATTCTATCCATGTGAATAAATGAGTTAATGTCGAACATGGTAGAAACCACTTGATTACCAGTCAATGATGTAAACTGTTAACAAGCGTGAGAGAGACCACTAGTGATGTCAATGGTTCTCAAAGTACCTAGTACAATCCATGAGATGTGAATGAATGAGTTGACGTCGAACATTTCACGGAATCCGTCGATCGAAAGTCAATGATGTAGACCGTCGTCAAAGGCGAGAAACCTGCCATTGATGCATGCAGATTTCAAGGTACTGACGATTTCTAGGTCATCTTTCTAGATAATGTGCTGATGTCGATAGAAAGTGACCCGTTGCAGGAAAGCCTACTATTAGTGTCAGTCTTTCCGGCCTTCCTACAGTGATCAAATATGCTCTTACAAAGTGGTATCAGAGTTTCGAAGTCAAATTTTGTCATTTCAAAGAGTCTTCAAGCAAAATTTGGTCACTAGGCATTAGGTCTAGGGTTTGCCCAAATGTCATTCCATGTCATCATTCAACTGAGCCTATCATCATTCATAGGGTTGTCATTATCATGTCAGTGTCGAATGAGTCGTTTTACACCGTGTTCATGCTTCAGTTGTGCCTTGGCAAGGTCATTTCCCTCTCCTAGGGTTTTGAAAGCCAATTTCTCTTGGATGGTCAAATCACCGGAAAAACTTGTTTCCTGATGTTCATACACCTTCCCATATCCTTAAAGTACCTTACCAAACACTTCCCATCCCTTAGATCCGCCAAATTTCTCATTTTTGCACAAACCCTAGTTTCTAGCTACAACTTGGCAATTTTCTAGGTTGGGCCTGTGTTTTGCCCTTTTCGACCCCTTCCCCTCACTCAATCTCTGAGATTCCACTTTCCCCTGCTTCCTAACATCCCTCCCCACTCCCCAAAATTTCCCCAAGAATTTAGAAGTCCCCTATCCCCTTCATTTCGCTCCATTTCGACAAAATTCCTTGTTTCACACATCGGGACAAGTTTCACTCAAAAGTTGTTTCTGAGCAATCAAATATGAATTTTGGAAAATTGAGAGAGGTTATTGTCCATAACATGCCAAAGAAGAAAAACCTCCTTCACGTTTTACACAGGTGTCATGGTTTGAGAAAAATGTCAAAAATACCGGTGAGAACGAAGGTGCTCCAAGGACGGTTGGCCAAAGCACAAAAACGAAGGAAAACGCCCGATCCACTCCAAATTTTGGCCAAAGCCTCTTTGACTGAGCATGGTACTTGATTGGGGACTCCCAGCCCAAATTTCAAGAAATTTGGAGAAAATTTTGTCATTTGTGAATTTTTTGTGCAATTTACAGGTTTTGGCCTTTTAACATGCAGCGCACCGTGCGCTACGCTACATGGGGGCAACTCAGAACGGAAAAAACTCAGCATTTTTGGAATTTTCATGCAAAATTACACCTACCTATGGATGGACTTCAGTTTTTATGGAGATTTGGGCCTCCAAAAGGTCAAAACACATGCAAATTTTGACTTTCTGCCCCTATTTTGAGTTGCAGAAAGCTGTCTTGGGAGAATTGAGTTTTTGGGGGTCCAATGAACTCCAAAATCAAAACTTCCGGTGGGGTTGGAAAATAGACTCGCAGACCTTTCCAATGAGCTATATTGAACCTGATTTGGACACCGGGAAGGCCCTCAAATAGGCCTCTCAATGTGCGCTATGCGTCAGGCACATGTGCACTGCATGTCAAGGAATTTTGCCTATTTTGACCAGTTCGGCCAGAAAAGTACAGTTTTGACTTGGGTTACCTTTTTGGGCATGTAAATCATGGATTTTTATGTAACTTTCATGGCTCTAAGATACTTTTACTCTCCTTGATCACTTCTAGAAGATTCTTGAATGTAAATGGTAAAAATTTAATGCATGGATAGGTTTCCTAAGTTTTAGAGGCAAGTTGTTTTGACTGCCTAGGTTTTAGGGCTCAGTTTAGAATTGGTTGAAACAGCTCCTAAAAGGATGAGCTCGACCCCTAGAGGCAAGGGAAGAGGTTGGCTTGCCTATATTATGTATTTTCTCAATCATTTTCAGGGTTGGAGAGGTTGGACTCTTGAGGGAGAAGCTCCTATTGTATATTTTACTTGTATCTCTGCAATTTGAGGAAAGGGAAGACCAGGGTTTTGCAGACATCATTGGGATTCTTGTGGACTCTTGTGTTGATGGTGTGTTCTCTTATTGTAATTGTAAGTTTGTTTATGTGTTCCATCTCTTTCTTTACTGCATCTTATTAAACAAATGAAGTGATAAAGTTTGAATTCATGCTTGCCATGCTCAGCTTTCAAATTTGTTTAATGTTTATGTTTTCCACTGTCTAGAGAGGATTCAAAGTCATTGTTTGCCCTCTTTAGCTTCTCTTTTTTCTTCTTTGATCATCCATCTCAGCTAAAGGCATCAGCACAAACTCCTACCTTGCCCCAAAGACCCACCTGCAAAAACTGAGCTCAATCCCCGCACCCTGAATCGCACTCCCTCCAATTGCCACCAAAAACACCAAAGACTTTAAATCAACCCTCCTTATCAGTTTACTAGTCTAATATCAGCGTTCCTAATTGGGTCAGCTCATCCTATTGAAATATCTACCGAGTTTGACCGGAGAGAGCCTTCTCATACCCCGTAGGGCTAGCTACGAGGTGAAATGGTTTGATGTTGCCTTGAAGGTTTACCTTCCTCAGCCTAGGGTGAAATCTCAAGTGCTAACATAGTGGCGACCATACTGGGGAGAACAAATTGATTGTTTGCTTATTGGTATGTTTAATTCATAAGCTTAGACGGAGCCTGAAGATACACAAGGTAGCCTTCGAAAACGCTCTTGCTTTGCATCAGCGCAAGTAGATAAACGCTGCTTCAGTCAAGCTCCGTGAGCTTGTGAATGAAACACTTCATTTGCATTTCACCCCAGTACATGTATCAAGTTCAGATCTGATTGTTGATGGTGGACAACGATCAGACACTTGACAGGCTGAAATCATTCACCCGGCGACTCCTTTCACTGAAAAATCCAGCGATTAGTGCTTCATGGTGACTTCACTGCAGAGAGATCAGTAGCTTTGAGCTTTTCAAGATGGATCGGATCGCAAGAAGATATGCTCCCTTGAGCCGAGATCACATTCCCGGTTTTCCAAACAAAATTCCAAAGGTAGATTGGTCAAGGAATTTGCCTACATTTAGTGATGATGGTAAGAAGGATGCTGCTTTACATCTAGTCAGATTTCATATGCATATTCGCAAATTCAAGATCGATTTTCCTGAGGATTGCTTGATGAAGATATTCTTGGCCACTCTGGAAGGTAAAGCCCAATCATGGTATGAAAGTTTGCCGCCTGCTTGTATTTATTGTTTAAAGGATTTTCATGCTATGTTCATTGAAAGATATAAGGACTCTTATCCATCATTAAATTTAGTTCAAGACTGTTGCAAGCATGCCTATAGTTTTATTGAAAGCCTTGAGAAGTTTTATGAAGATGATAATTTCATGGATGAAGAGATCATGGAAGCTCTGTATGAGAATCCATTTCAGCAACATGAAGAGAACCTAGTGGATACCCATCAAGATGATCAAGAAATTTTGCAACAGAATCAAGATCAGCAGGTTGAAGATGGCCATATGGCTGAAAATGATGAAAGAGAGGGTTCTATTTCAGATCTGCCCACAGAAGACAGCAGCATGCAACCCATCAAAGAGAGCTCTACTGTTGAGATCATAGACAGAGTTTTGGATTCAGATGTTTATGAACAACAAGGTGAGATCTTTGTGCAAGTAAGTGATGAATATCCTTTCAATAACTCAGTAATAAATGATAGTTTGAATGCCTTGTCATATGAAGATAATTATTGTTTAAGCAGCAGAAAACAAAAGGCATTGTCTCCTTTGTCTGAAGAGGAGATAGATCAGCTCTTGAAAGGTCTTGTTACAGCCCAAGCTACAGCAGATTTGCAATGCACACATAGTCAGGAAAATGTTGGGGAAATTTCTTCCTCTGTTGAAGAAGATGATTGTCTTGTAGAGCAGCAAATTGATAATGTTTTCCTTCACAAAGATGATAATCCGGCTGTCATATCATATGAAGATCACTTACCATATTGTCTGAATACCGAAGATCAGAGCATACAGGATTCCCTTTCAGATTCTTCATATGTTTCATGTGTTGAAGTGTTTTTCCAAGAAGAGATCTGCTCATCCATTTGTTCGGAATTTTTTGAAGCCCATGAGCATACTTTCACCGAAGCACATGAGGAAGGCAGATCAGAATTTGAAACAAAGGACACCTTGATCTTTCAGCAGGAGGTGGCAGTGGCAAATCTTTATGTTTTTCATGATCCTCTAGCAAGTTTGTTGCAGCCAGCAGTGATAGTGTTTATTGCAGTGTTCAGTGATGAAGGAGATCATGGTCAGCTATGTTTTTGGATGCCCAGTTACCAGTATCTATTGTTGATCATGAGATCTGATCAGGAGAATCAATCAAGAAGGCATCTGCTTGATTGGTTGCATTGGCATTTTGATATAGTTTGATGTATGTTGTCTTGTAAGAAACAAGGTGGTTGTCATCATGATTTCAAATCTTGATGGATTGCTGCCGTTTTTCCAAAAGCTTTGTAAAGTGTTGTTTTAAGTCGGTCATGAGTCATTTGTGTTTGATCTATTGAGTGATGTTTTTTTTCAAGTTATTTCAGTTTGCCATTGAGTCGGTTTGAGTCAAGCTTCAGTTAAGTTTCAGTCAGTTTTCAGTCAAGTTTTCATTCAATAAATGTGTCAAAGTTTTGTGTCAAAGGTGTAAATAATGACTCCATCGCCCAATGGTTGCAAGCACTGGTCTTCTCTCCCAGAGGTCTGAGGTTCTTGGCACCTCCAAGGAGCTACCATCCCCATTGGAGCCAATGTTAGTGTCAGTCTTTCTGGCCTTCCTACAGTGATCAAATATGCTCTTACAAAGTGGTCTCAGAGTTTCGAAGTCAAATTTTGTCATTTCAAAGAGTCTTCAAGCAAAATTTGGTCACTAGGCATTAGGTCTAGGGTTTGCCCAAATGTCAGTCCATGTCATCATTCAGCTGAGCCTATCATCATTCAGAGGGTTTTCATTATCATGTCAGTGTCGAATGAGTCGTTTTACACCGTGTTCGTGCTTCAGTTGTGCCTTGGCAAGGTCATTTCCCTCTCCTAGGGTTTTGAAAGCCAATTTCTCTTGGATGGTCAAATCACCGGAAAAACTTGTTTCCTGATGTTCATACACCTTCCCCTATCCTTAAAGTACCTTACCAAACACTTCCCATCCCTTAGATCCGCCAAATTTCTCATTTTTGCACAAACCCTAGTTTCTAGCTACAACCTGGCAATTTTCTAGGTTGGGCCTGTGTTTTGCCCTTTTCGACCCCTTCCCCTCACTCAATCTCTGAGATTCCACTTTTCCCTGCTTCCTAACATCCCTCCACACTCCCCAAAATTTCCCCAAGAATTTAGAAGTCCCCTATCCCCTTCATTTCGCTCCATTTCGACAAAATTCCTTGTTTCACACATCGGGACAAGTTTCACTCAAAAGCTGTTTCTGAGAAATCAAAGATGAATTTTGGAAAACTGAGAGAGGTTATTGTCCATAACATGCCAAAGAAGAAACACCTCCTTCAATTTTTACACAGGTGTCATGGTTTGAGAAAAATGTCAAAAATACCAGCGAGAACGAAGGTGCTCCAAGGACGGTTGGCCAAAGCACAAAAACGAAGGAAAACGCCCGATCCACTCCAAATTTTGGCCAAAGCCTCTTTGAATGAGCATGGTACTTGATTGGGGACTCCCAGCCCAAATTTCAAGAAATTTGGAGAAAATTTTGTCATTTGTGAATTTTTTGTGCAATTTACAGGTTTTGGCCTTTTAACGTGCAGCGCACCGTGCACTACGCTACATGGGGGCAACTCAGAACGGAAAAAACTCAGCATTGTTGGAATTTTCATGCAAAGTTACACCTACCTATGGATGGACTTCAGTTTTTATGGAGATTTGGGCCTCCAAAAGGTCAAAACACATGCAAATTTTGACTTTCTGCCCCTATTTTGAGTTGCAGAAAGCTGTCTTGGGAGAATTGAGTTTTGGGGGGTCAAATGAACTCCAAATTCAAAACTTCCGGTGGGGTTGGAAAATAGACTCGCAGACCTTTCCAATGAGCTATCTTGTACTTGATTTGGACACCGGAAAGGCCCTCAAACAAGCCTCTCAATGTGCGCTATGCGTCAGGCACATGTGCGCTGCATGTCAAGGAATTTTGCCTATTTTGACCAGTTCGGCCAGAAAAGTACAGTTTTGACTTGGGTTACCTTTTTGGGCATGTAAATCATGGATTTTTATGTAACTTTCATGGCTCTAAGATACTTTTACTCTCCTTGATCACTTCTAGAAGATTCTTGAATGTAAATGGTAAAAATTTAATGCATGGATAGGTTTCCTAAGTTTTAGAGGCAAGTTATTTTGACTGCCTAGGTTTTAGGGATCAGTTTAGAATTGGTTGAAACAACTCCTAGAAGGATGAGCTCGACCCCTAGAGGCAAGGGAAGAGGTTGGCTTGCCTATATTATGTATTTTCTCAATCATTTTCAGGGTTGGAGAGGTTGGACTCTTGAGGGAGAAGCTCCTATTGTATATTTTACTTGTATCTCTGCAATTTGAGGAAAGGGAAGACCAGGGTTTTGCAGACATCATTGGGATTCTTGTGGACTCTTGTGTTGATGGTGTGTTCTCTTATTGTAATTGTAAGTGTGTTTATGTGTTCCATCTCTTTCTTTACTGCATCTTATTAAACAAATGAAGTGATAAAGTTTGAATTCATGCTTGCCATGCTCAGCTTTCAAATTTGTTTAATGTTTATGTTTTCCACTGTCTAGAGAGGATTCAAAGTCATTGTTTGCCCTCTTTAGCTTCTCTTTTTTCTTCTTTGATCATCCATCTCAGCTAAAGGCATCAGCACAAACTCCTACCTTGCCCCAAAGACCCACCTGCAAAAACTGAGCTCAATCCCCGCACCCTGAATCGCACTCCCTCCAATTGCCACCAAAAACACCAAAGACTTTAAATCAACCCTCCTTATCAGTTTACTAGCCTAATATCAGCGTTCCTAATTGGGTCAGCTCATCCTATTGAAAGATCTACCGAGTTTGACCGGAGAGAGCCTTCTCATACCCCGTAGGGCTAGCTACGAGGTGAAATGGTTTGATGTTGCCTTGAAGGTTTACCTTCCTCAGCCTAGGGTGAAATCTCAAGTGCTAACACCTACATCCTCGAAATCATAGATCAAGTTGAAGAAACATAGTTGTAAGGACTGACTCAGGGATGGTTGAGATTGATGACGGGTATTTTGCAGATGAATGGTTTATTTGCAGTGACCTCTTGAACACATAACGACACAACAGATGGCTTGGTGACATTTGACCCAAAGATAATACCCGACTGAAGACTTTCAATGTGGTTTGATCAACTGTGAGGCAAATGATTTCCCAACCCAGGTGAATGAAAAGTGTCGTGTTCAAGAGTGGTGATAAGGCTTCTTCTGAGACAAAGGATAACAAATAGGCTCATTTTTCTCTCTTTTCCCCCACCATTTCTGGCAAGTACCTCTTTATTTTTTACAAGCTTGAGGAGCATAACATATGCTTGATTATAAGCTCATCCTTCAGATAAGTCCAACTTAGTTTACATTCGAACCCTAAGAAGGAGTGGTCTGTTCCTGTTTGTAATCGAACAGGTCCTTTACTGTGAAATTTTAACGAGTCTAGTATAGGAGAAACTCGACGTTTTTCAATTTTAGAGAGTCTGAAAAAACTTAAGAAGACTCCAGGGTTGAAATTTTTCGTAAATTTGTGTCTCCCAAGCCTGAAAAAGTATAAAATAATACTTGAGAGAACCGCTTGATCTTGCGACCAAGGAGTACTTTCATGATTAGTGTCTTTGACTTGAAAAGTAAAAAGCGATCAAGGACACGTCGTTTTATTTCCAGTATCGAATTTGAAACGACAAAAATCCGGCAATCTTTTCCTGTTTTTACGGTCAGAAAAGGGCTATAAGGGGACCGTCTTTTAATTCTGTTTTAACGAGTGTAAAAGAAACGCTCGGCAATCTTTTCATGTTTTAGGAGTCAGAAAAGGGCTTAAAAGATGACTCTAATGTTTTTGTTTGTGAAAAATGACAATTTTCCCTGAAAATCCTTTTATCCTGCACAAAAACCAACACATTACTCATACCTGTTTAAAGATAGATTAAAATACTTTGAAAAATAACTTTTCATGGTGGAAAATAAACAAATTTGACATTTATTTACTCAAAAAACCTATAAAAAGGGCTTTTACCATTTCATTTTTACCATTTTACTGTTGAGGAGAGAAAAAGGGCTTTTGGCAAGAAACTTCCCGTGGACATTGCGGAGAATCCGACCGTCGAAACCGAACGCCGTCTCATTAGGTATTCTACAGCATCCTCCCTTGCATTTCCATCCGTTTAGAATTTGTTTTTAAGATTTAGTTTCATTTTTTGGAGGCCTTGGGGTTTCAAGGTCCGCTTTTCGGGGTACGCAGGTGCCCCATGGGCCACCTGCGTACCCTGACATTTTCTCAGTTGGGAAAATGCCGGGTGTACGCAGCTTGCCTTAAGAGAATGTGCGTACATACGCCCTGTCTCTAAAGGCGGGCTGCGTACACCGCGGAAAGGATTTTGAAACTCCCATTTCTCCAAAATGAACCAAAAACTTTCAATTTTATGGACTCTAACAGACGTTTTATGGTGTGTAGATTGCCCACCATGCTTGATTGGAGTGAGAGAGAACACGAAGATGTTGATTTGGCTGCGATTAATCACCAACCTTCCATTGATGCTTTGAAGGCATGCGGTCTTTACAAATACTGGGCCATACCTGGCATGAGGGCCAGGTGCGCTTTCTAGAGTGGCTGGTTGAAAGGTGGAACGTTTAGGATCAGTGCTTTTACATTGGAGGGCACCAGCTCGAGATAGAGCCCTCAGATATTTACTTTCTCACTGGTTTGCCCAAGAGGGGCGAACAATTGACTCTGTCTAGCACTAGGCCAGGTGGTCAGTCCATTGCTAGTCTCCGACCAGAGTGGTGTAATAATCAAAATGAGGATAAGGGGATAGAAATCAAAAAGATATCCCGACCTGAACTTATGGTAATTGCCTTTACAGTTACCAGACTTTGTGGGGCTGCCGCTTTTCACATTGCCACTGGATCCCAGATGTGGATGGAAATTGATTGCTATCGGGGCACCATTTTCAACTGGTGCGGTGCTGTGTTGGCCAACTTAAAGGGCCAACTGACTAGGACCAAAAACGGACAGCTGAAGACTTTTGGTTATGGGCCTTTAGTTGTTAGTTTTTCCCTAGAGAGGGTTCCGATGCTGATCCCACAGCAGCTCTCTGTTGAGGTTGGGCCTCCCCGAGAGCCTAAGTTGATGCGATGGGTTGCGGTGATGGCCCGTCATCCTAACGAGGGCACGGAGGTTGTCCGATTTAGTCCGGAGTATTTTCACTGGTTAGAGAACCAGGTCTTCTCGATACAGGATTTTCCTTATGCCGGAGTTGATTTTCGTGGAGATCTGGACATGATTCTTCCACCGGGAGAACAGTGGGACGACACAGGTACTTCATTTTTCACAAGTTTTTAAATTATCTATTTTTTTTTTGTTTTTATATCGTCTCAAAGCTGACAGTGACAAGTTTCAAAATGCAGATGTAGGTCCACAGCGTCCAGCCAATCTCCGGCCTTTCGAGAGGAGAGTACCAGTTGCACCAGCACTGGCCCCACAGGACGCGGCCGCAGAGACCTTAGCTGAGTTGGAACAAGACCTAGAGCGTCTTACGGCAGACATACCAGAGACGACTATAGATGATATTCCTATCAGACTTCAGCACTATGTGGTCGCAGTCCCAGGACCTTTTATGAGGTTCTTGTGTAGGGTAGCCCGTGCAGTGGTGTCGTATAGAGAGCACCACCAGTGATTGGATGGTCACTTTGTAGACACATGTGACATTTTGGTTTTTTGTACTTATCATTTTTGCCGATCATAAGCTGTTTTTCAACCTATGATCGAAGACGATGTATTTTTTGACACACTCCTATCTATATATATCATTATTACTGGCTTATCTTGTTAAACATGTGTGATGAAATGTTTTTAAATCTACATGTATGATTATCGCAAATGTCTGTCTAACATTCGAGAAGCAATTGCATCTGCTAATGTATTTAAAGACCTTGGAATATGCTGATATTCAATATAATCAAATTCACGTTCCAAGAGACGCACTCTCAAAAATAACCTTAATAACACTGGATTTCTAATGGCATAAACTCTATTAAGCTGTAATACAACGAGTTCAGAATCTAACCTCACTATCAAACTCCGAATCCCAAACGAAATAGATTCAGACAATAATTCAATCACTGCACTGTATTCTGCAATGTTGTTTGTTGTTTGACCGAGGCTCACCCCATGCATAGAAACTAACTCGTCAGAGGGCGAATAGATAACCCAAGCTTCGGAAGAGATATTCTGTGTACTACGACAAGCACCATCAGCGAATCCAATGTACGTTTGGAGAGGCGTCGACAACTGCAATATCAAGAGTAAAACCAAGATAAGCCAGAATAACGATGAAAAACACACTCTCTAAGCTAAGCAAACTGTCGATACTAACAAACACACCAGCTAGAAAGAAAAATCTAACCTAACAAAATCTCCATACCCATCGTTTAAGCATAATACCTCTTTAGGTAAAGTCCATTTCTGGGTTTACCCAAATAGTCCCCATCAAAATCTACCAGCTCATAGGCCCCTTTTGCTAGCTTTCGCTTGACAATGTAGGGCCCATGCCACATAGGAACAAATTTTCCAGCACCTAATTTATCATTAGCTTGATCATATAATAGCACTAGGTCTCCTTTCGAAAAATTTCGAGGGGTCACGTTTCGATCATACTGAGCTTTCATACGTTTTGTGTGAGTCTCACGTCGAGTCTCATCTAATTGAGCTAAGTATAATAAACGCTTCTCCTCTTCGGAGGTAGCTGGAAGTAATTCGACTGCCATTTGAAGTGATGGGATTTCGCATTCAATGGGCAGCACTACTTCCAAACCATAAACTAGTTGGAAAGGAGTGAACCCTGTTGATGTTTTCACTGAGGTTTGGTATGCCCAAAGCGCAGAAAATAACATGTGGTGCCAATTCGACCGATGAATACCAATGATTCGTCGGATCATGATAACTAAAACTTTGTTGATGGACTCAACCAGACCATTCGCTTGTGGATAATAAGGAGTTGAGCTATCGTGACGTAAACCAAGCTGGCCTGTAAGTTCTGTCATCATAACGTTTCGAAAATGGTGCCCATGGTCAATGATTATCGCTTGTGGGACACCAAACCTAGCAATAATGTGATTGAATACGAAAATTGCAGCTGTCTTGCCATCTGCCTCGAATGTAGGTATCGCCTCGGCCCACTTAGTAAAATAATCAACCGCAAGGATGATATACGCATGCCCCCCAGCCGAGTGAGGGTTACATGTAATAAAATCGATACCCCATTTGGCAAAAGGACCAACGGCAATTATAGGGTGGAGAGGAGCAGGTGGTGCGCGCATCTTGCGATCAAACACTTGACAGTTGTGGCATTTCCGGACAGCAATAATACAGTCTTTAAATAAGGACGGCCAGAAGTAGCCAGCGCGCAATATCTTTTGGGTTGTGGCATACCCAGACATATGACCGCCACACACTCCAAAGTGAGAGTCATTCAAAACCCTTTCAGCTTCCTCGTGAGTTAAGCAACGGTGAAAAACCAAGTCCGCCCCACGGCGATAAAAAGTATCTCCAATAATTTTGTACTGTTGGGACTGGAATCAAATTTTTCGACGTTCCGACTTTGAAACTTCGGGCAGAAAGGATTGGGTTTGGAGATAGACAATTATATCCCCATACCACGAATCTAAAGTGCTGATGAGAAACAAAGATTCATCCGCAATGGGTTCCTCTGCCACAGTTTCTGTATCAGCACGCGGGAAGTCACACATTAACTCGGCAAAAACTAAAGATTTCTTAGACTTAGATTTTTCAAATTCCAAGTCAAACTCTTGCAGGATAACAATCCATTTGGAGTACTTGCCCCCTAGCAATTGTTTAGTCAAAATGTAGATCATAGGGTTGTAATCCGAAATGACTGTAGTTTTACGGAGAAGAATGTAGTGACGAAAATGTTGGACAGCTTGAACGGCTGCCAAGGCCAATTTCTCCACATGTGAATATTTGAGCTCAGTGGGATTTAACGTCCAACTAAGGTAATAGATCACATGTTCCGTTCCGAATTCATCTTCCTGTACTAAGACCATTCCAATGGTGGAATGAGCGGCGGCGAGGTACAAAAAGTAATCCTGGTTGTAGTTGGGAGGATGCAGCAACATTGCATGGGTCAACGCGTGCTTGAGTGCATCAAAAGCTTTCTGAGCTATCTCATCCCAAGAGAATTGAGCATTCTGTTTCAACAACCGGGTAAAACCCTTGGTAATCTCGGCATAGTTAGGAATGAATCGGCATAAAAATTTTGCTTTCCCCTGGAAACTTTGGAGTTGGTGAAGACTCAAAGGAGGAGGCAATTTGATGATAGCTTCTACCTTCGAGGGATCGACGTGGATGCCGGCTTTTGAAACTACAAATCCCAGCAATCGTCCCACTTCTATACAGAAGACACATTTGTGTGGGTTCAACCGAATCCGATAATGCCTACACCTCATGAAGATTGCTCGTAAATGGACAAGGTGATCAGCTCGATGTAAGGAGTGAGCGGGCAAATCATCGAGATACGGTTGCACAATGTGTTTGATGTCATGAAATGCATAAGACATCGCCCTTTGAAAAGTGGCTCCAGCATTCTTAAGCCCAAAAGGTAATTTGCAATAAGCAAATGTCCCCCATGGACAAATGAAAGCCGTTTTTGGTTGATCGGCAGGTAGAATATTGATTTGGTTGTAACCGGAAAAACCGTCCATAAAGGAAAATATTTCATTGCCAGCACAATCATCAATTATTTGATCGATATAGGGTGTTGGATAGTTGTCCTTGGGACAAGCATGATTGATATCCCTATAGTCGATACATATTCTTATTGTTCCCTGTTTTTTGTTAACCGGAACAATATTTGATACCCAATCTGTTAACGGGATCGGATAAATGAAACCTCCTTTCAACAGCTTCTCAACTTCTGCTTTAATCGCAGCCGCTTTTCGTGGGTGAATCTGACGCAAATGTTTCCGGATGGGTTTAGCGTCCGGGTAAGTCTTGATCTCATGGACAACAATCGCGGGATCAATTCCTGGCATTTCCTCGTACGACCAGGCAAACACGTCGCAGAATTCTTGAAATAGGGCCTTGTATGTCTGAATTTCGTCATCTGAACACGAGGCACCTATATGAATGTGCTCAACAATTCCGGACTTGACTGAAATTTCAATGGGAATAGTACGAGAAATGTTTCCCAAATTCAGCTCTGAATCATGATGTTTCATTAGACTCTGAGCTTCTTTGACATATTCAGCTGTAAAGATTGATGAGAAATCATTTTCAAAACGATCATCCTCAGGTAAAAACGAAGATCTATGATGGAGATCTTCCCATGGTAAATCGTCTACGCACAGGACTTCACAAATTTGTTCGTCAGATTACACAACTTCGGGAAATGCTATTAACGCCGAGGTTGACGCGAAAAGGGATTCCTCACGGACCACATTCATTTGGTCGATTTTGGTTGAACTCGGGTCGGTAAAAGACTGCACGGCTTCATAGGAAATTTCATATGGACTCAAAGGCATTGCATCACCAAATGAGTCTATCTCAGATTCAGAAGCAACGATCCAAGGATCGTCATAAACAATGGTGTCTGAAGTAATCATATGAATAGATGCAAATGAAGACACGGCGTTGATTGGAGGAAAAGGAAAAGTTCCCAGTAAAACGGCATCTTTAACTAATCCTACGCCAACATCCTTGTAAGGGATAGTCATTTTACCGACATGCTGGATACTTTCTGAAGAGGCTGGGTCGGATGAAAAGTAAGCCAGCTGGTCTATGGTTACGATCTTGCCATTATGTGGAAACTTTATTACTATGAAGACCGATGAAACGACCGCTGTCATAGCGTAAGACCAACTTCGACCCAAGAGAAGGTTGTAGTCTAGAGGGGCATCAACCACCTCCACATCCAAACTAACGGTTTTTCCTTCAACCCCTATAGGCAAATCCTGTAGAATGCCAAACGGATGGAACCCACGGCCATCAAAGGCCTTAAGAATTGTCGGGGATTGATTTAGTGAAGGAGAACCAAGCGATCTCCAGCACTGTATCGACATAATACACGTGGAAGCTCCCTCATCAATTACAGTCCGATGAATAGGCCTCTTTTTTACTATCACTGGGATCTGGAAAGCCATCTGATGAGGCAAACGCGGTGTACTATTTTCTAGATCAAAGATTATTAGGTTCGGGTCCTTAACATGAACAACTCCTATAGCCGACAAAAGTAATTTTCGCTGTGCTGGGCATGATTCCAGCACTTCTAAAGCCGACATTGCTGAGGGTGAAACAGCTAAATCCTCAACAATGTTGTAATTCTGGGCCGCTCTCGCATGTGGATTGAAAGCAGACCTTCGAAGTACACCCTTGGCGGGCGGTTTGATTACTAAGTCAGGGTTAGGTTTCTCAATCTGTAGTGGATCGGAACCGGGAGCTGAGGTTGATGGATTTGAATGAGAAGATTCTGCTTCTTTCAATCCATCAACAGGACTTTTACTACCATAATCTTGCGATCGAGTCGCAATCCTTACATGAGACATCATCAATATGGGTTCTTCACTGGCACTCGAGGAAGAACCTATCATCTTACTCTCCTGCTTTGGAAATGGATCTTTCAAAACAGCAGGAGTTGGGGAACCCTTGACGATTTTCACAACCTCGGCCCGATGAGGGCAATCTCTTGTAAAATGATCCTCTTCACAAATAAGACAAGGATATCAAGGTTTGTGCTTTTCATCATTGGTTTCCGACTTTTTTGTTTTCTCCTTTGGAGTCTTGTCTGCTTTATTCTTCTTCTTTCCTTCTTCCCACCATTTTTTGATTTAGTTGTAGATGACTCTACAACGTGAATATCAACGTAAACTTCAGGAGAAGATTCTCCTGTAGGGGAGTCTGGTAAGGTTATAATGGGTGAAGAATTCTTTGAAGACTTCTTCTTGCTTTTAGTATTCACCGTACCAATCATGCCATCAGCAGCATGAGATCCCGAAGGAGCAGCAGCAATTTGATTTGACTTTGGAAGATCGGGGGTCTTTTCGTGTAACGTACCTGACTGAATGTAAACTAAGTCAAGGTACTGCGCTTTAGCAATCACTTGCTCCTCACTAACTACGCCGGCCTTAGCTACGTCTTCAGTAATCTTCGGTAATAATGATTTAACAAACCATTCAGCTAAGATTTGGTCCGGGATAAAAACTTTCACTAATCGCCTTCGACGTCTCCATTCATGTATATGATCGAAAATATAAGTGGACGTCGATTGTTTTAATGAAGTTAGTAGCTCCGTGCCATTATCATATCTGACCGACAACTGAAAATGAGTTAGGAACGAGGTAGCTAACTGACTAAAATTATAAAAAGAGGCCCGTGGTAACTCAATGTACCACTTGGCCGCGAGACCAATGAGCGTACGTTGGAAAAGACGTAAGCGGATCGAATCATCCGAGATGGAATTTGAAGCACACCAGAGGTGGTAAGTCATCACATGATTTGACGGATCCTCTCCAGACTTACCTTCGAACTTGGGTATGTCACTGGGCAACTTATTTGGCATTGGCGGCCAAAACGGAAGATAATTAATTGGATCGTTCGTTAGGCGCGACAAGTCCGGTAAATCCAAAGTTGCGATAAACAGTAATTTCCGATTAGGATCCCTAAAACTCTGGGTCACAAGACCAGTCCCAGGAGGAGGATATCCAGGATAACTTGGAATAGGAAACGCATTCGGGATATTGTATCCTCCTGGAAAACCAGGATTAACTGGACCGTACTGGGGTTGTTGAGGTTGTTGATAAGTGTACCCAGGATACGGTTGATACTGGTAAATCGACTGCTGGATAGCAGGCCCGTATTGGTACTGTCCCTGGTATGGTTGATAAGTGAATTGTGGTTGACTAGTGACAACCGTACTTAAACCAGGCTGTCCTACAGGAATCTGAACCGTAGTTTGAATCATGGATCCAGACAATGGTAAAGATGTCTGAGGAGTAGTTGCAGAGACAGTAGAAACCGGAGCTTTCGATACTCCAGAAGTAAGTGTGGTGGAAGGAACAGATGTTGCGGTAGTTGCAGCAGTCGTTTGAGATGGAGTACTAGGTGCAATGGGCGACTGAGTAACTACCGAAGGTACAAAAGTTTGAACATTAGACTGGACTGGTTGCTGGGGTGAACCAGAAACTAAGGGTTGTCCAGCTTGAGATGACAACTGTACACTTGGCTACAATACATGTTGAACTTGCGATGGATCCCACACTATGTTCATTCCGGGGTATTGACCCATGACAGGTTGAGGATATTGAGATCCATAACCGGATTGATAATTGAAAGGTACATTTCCTGTACTTTGAACATAAGCTTGACCTTGGGGTGGTTGATAACCTTGACACGAGTACTGACCTTGAGGTAGATACCCTTGAGGTAAATACTGATACTGAGGTTGACCTTGAGCTATAAATTGATACTGAGGTTGACCTTGGGGCACATATTGAGGCTAGGGTTGACCTTGAGGAATGTATTGTACTATGGGTACATACTGTCCTTGAGGTTGCCCCCCAGACGCAATTTGTGTACCTTGAGGTTGCCCCCCAGGCGTTAATTGAGGCTTCCCCCCAGGCGGTAACTGGCCACCTTGAGGTTGAGAACTGGGAATTGAACCTGACATCATGTAAATGTCTCCTACACCCAACAGTTTATTACCATTGTTTCCAGCTAATAACCCATGTTCAATGGGTTGAGGAGATGCTCCCGCAAAAGTACCAGAAAGTGACTGATACCCAGAGGGAACAGAAGGACCGCTATACAAGAAAGATTCAAGAGATTGAGTGAACATGGACGACTGACCAGACATATTTACAGGAGTATAAATACCTCCGGGTGGATAAGGAGTACGAGGTGGAGAAAAAATTAACCCTGAGTTGTCCAAATAATTGGTTAACGAAAGATACCAAGTAGTACTTCTAGGAGGACTGTAAAAGATAGATTCACGCTCCCTTAGATCAATAGTAGGTTGATCTTCAAGGATAGAGACGCCTATTTCTTCTTTTGGAGCAAGTTCTTCAATAGCTATCAAACCAGCAAGAAGATTTTCGGTGATGACTCTTTCTACCCTAGGTGAATCAGGAGCACTAGAAGTTGGAGTAACAGGTTCAGATATTTCAGGTTCTTCACCTATATCACTAGTAGATGAAAAACTACCAGCAAGCTCGGAAACTGCAACAGCTTCAGGATTATAACCTATTTGTAGACCTTGGTAATCTGGATGGACTACCAACGACGACTCTCCTTCTTCAGGTGAACCTACTTTACTGCCACTAGGAGTTACAAGGACTTTCAAACTTTTGTAATGACCTGGGATGTCTTCAGGAGGTTCGCCCCGAAGTCTACGGGACTTCCTCAACAAATCGGCCACGGTAACAATCTCAGGAGACTGGCCCCGAAGTCTACGGGACTGTCTCGGTAATTCAGCCACAGTTAAAAACTTTTAACTGCTGCACACGCAAACAAAGTAAAATCTCAAAGAAAACCGCCTAAAGTCTCTAAAGAACCAAACAAATTCGAATCACACGCATAAAGAATCTAGGGCGTCAAACCATACACAAACAGTAGCCTTCCGGACCGAAAACACTAGTTGGAGATGAAACCCAACATCGCCGAATTCAGTACAGAAGTGGTGGGTGGAACAGTTACCCCGGCAACCTGCTTAATGAATAGACCAGCACAAGTTCCTCCACTTTAACCGTCTCGAGTGAAGTGAACCCCCCGGAAAATCCAAGTGAGTCTAGTCGACGTCTGCTCCAGGTACAGTGGGATCTTCCCTCCACCGTCACCTTGGGTAGAATCCTAAAGATAATGGTCACTAAGGTTACCAACATCAACAAATATACCTGGGGGAACAGTCTACGACCCGATAGCATGCAAGGGCAGAGTAACAAGCTCAATCCCCTTGCCGGCTCCTTGACAATAATCCAAGGTTTACCGACAAGTGACCCCAGGCTCCTCGACAATAATCTGAGGTTTACCGTTTTTAGTATGTGCGTATCTGGCGTCTTTCCCAATGAAGGAGGATTGATCCCCTCACTGGTTCAGACACGGTCTCGTGCTTCTCCTTTAAGAGGAGCTTTCCCAGAGTACAAATGAAACAGTTGGATTTATCCTACCACAAGATGAGCTACTTGTTTGGTTTTACTGTCTTGGAGAGTTAATTACTCTCCTACTCCAAGACACTAGCCTAATCTATATTGGTGTTTCAGAGCCCTAGTAAATAAAAGTTACTAAGTCGATTTTACTTTAAGCGTTAATTTTTTATGGCTTTCCTTTAGGACAAAAGGTAGTGGAGATGAAACTGATGGTGTGTAGACTCGACTGAAATCCACTAAAAAGATGCACTTGGGATGATTTATACTAATTTTCTGTTTCAATGAATTCCCTAGCTAAGAGAGTTGGAGAATGAAAAATTGATATAAAGACAACTTTCTTGGCAATGAAAATCAAAGAAACAAACTCTTTATCTTTTCCAAAGCATACAACACATGACCACTAATTACTTCACGAAAATTCCTTTTCTTTTCAAAGACTCAAATGCTACTAAAGCAAACTTTTCTTCAAAAGAGTTTTTTGTATTTTTCCCTATATTAACAAAGCATGTAAAACTTACTTTAACAGAAATCAAAGTTAAAAAATCTATGGCAATCAAATCAACTCAATTTCACCCAAAAGCAAATCTAAGAGAAATTCACCTAAAAGTAAATCTAATGAGGCAAAAAGCCTACCAAGTATGATTCCAGGATGTTTTACTCAGTCAAAATTTAACTAAGGACTAGTTAATGCAGAATCAAAAACCAGTCAAAAACAAAAATCAAAATCTTTTGTTCATTTTCTTAAGAATAAAATTCAAAGTTCAATCAACAAACTTTTTCGAGATTCGACAAAGAGACAACACAAAGGTAGGTTTCTCACAAGGGTGGATTCTATGAAAGGTCCAACTCCTAAGAAGACTGAAAAGACCAGGGAGATCCAAGGTTTTACAACTTCTAAAGCCAAAGTCACTACAGGACCAGTGCAAAAATCAAACCCTAGGGAAAAATCTCTATGAATTTCACTAAAACTCTTGACACTGATGAAACAAGCTTAGGTGAAGATTTATGACAGGTAACCAGTGGATCTGGGTGGAAAAAACAAATTAAAAACAAAATCGAAAAGGCAAAAAAGAAGAAAATTGAAATTTTCTCAATTTTGACAGGGTACACAGGCAACCTGTTTGCACAGGTGCGTGTACGCTCTGTGCACAAAGCTGCAGTGCATACAGCTATGCACTGTGCTTAACTCAGAGGGTGCATACTGCTAGCAAAACCAAGAAAAACTAAAATCTAATTTAACCCTAAGCTATCCCACCCAAATACACAGTCAAACAGCCAAAAACCAGAAAACAAACGACTTCTCTCAGATCAAAGTTTCACACAAAGGAAAAATCATTCACATCAATGGATTCCCCAGCGGAGTCGCCATTTTGTCATGCGGAAAGAGTCAATTTTGCGGACAAAACCGACCTCCCTAGAAGCTAAGGCTTTCTAGTGACAAACAAGACAAGTAAACACTACCTTTCTCTAAATATGCATTTAGAATACAAGTAATCAGGTGATTATAACATACCTTTAGTCCAACGCTTTGTAGTAGTCCAGCCTTGCCGATCCGGATGAGCTCCTCCTTCTATTCGAAACCTGCATTCACTAACAAGCCAAAAGATTAAATAGCACCTGATAAACTTATAAAGTAAAACATATTCATCATATAGACCAAGGAGTATATGAAACAAATCATGAATAACAATCTGTTGAGAAAAATGAGTTTATTTGTATTAAGTGGAAACAAAAGAAACCATTACAACCTGAGCCTTGGTGTTGTGCAGGTCCCTCCTACGGTCCAGCAAGAGTTTTCCTTTACTTTGATCAGCTCACCCACTTCCAAATAAGGCTAGGAAAGGATGGGAATCTCTCCTCTCAAGCTCTATAAGGGAGTCCTAATTCTAGCAGCATCTACCCTTAGGAATGTTCAGCTTTCAACCCCCCCTCCCTTTGGCCCAATGCCTGTATTTATAGTGCTCTAGAGGAAGTTAATCAGGTCCACCATCAATGGGATAATCCCCTCTTTGAATGAGATAGCTCCCCTCTTGATGGGATAAGTTCCTCTTTCATAGGGATACATGAACCATCTGGAGGCGCTCAATACACGTCAAACAAGCTTCTAGAATGCTCTAGAAATGACCACAAGTAACTTTTTTGAAGTGAAACTTGTGCCTTTTGA
This sequence comes from Pinus tabuliformis, assembly GCA_031772625.1. Classification (NCBI taxonomy): domain Eukaryota; kingdom Viridiplantae; phylum Streptophyta; class Pinopsida; order Pinales; family Pinaceae; genus Pinus; species Pinus tabuliformis. The sequence goes on along the minus strand of CM062820.1, from coordinate 725,614,285 downwards.
CCTTTACAGGAGTATGCACCCACCCCTTTACAGACAGAGCATACAAGTACGCAGGTATTGTGAACTTGAGGTGCGTACACGCAAGTAAGGCTAAGAGAAACTGCGTACCCAGAGATATATAGATTTTTAAAGACTTTCTCTCTTTCTTGGAGTTTGACATGAAGAGCAGAGGTATAAGACTTGCCAAGGAGGATAGTATGACAATTGATGGAGCCATACTAACTGCAAATAGTCATGGTGACAAATTTTAGTGTAACACCCGGCATGCTTTCCCATTGTTAGCCCTGTTGGAATATGGCCCAAAATGGATCCAAATATGGCCTCTAAGTCTTCAAAAGCCATTAAAATCATGCCAAAGATCAAAACCAGTGCAGGAGAAGAACCCTTAGAACGGTGGAAAATCACTATCAGGAGGCAAAAACACATTAAAAAAAAGTGAAAAACCAAGTATTGGAGGCATAAACAATGTAAAGCACAACAGCCATCCGATCTATCTGATCAATGGTCCAGATTTGATCGGCAATGGCAATTGGCACAGGTAGACAGTGGCAATTGGCACAGACCATGTGGAACTTTTGATGGCTATCGATGATTCAATGTGGATGGTCAATCAAACGCACAGATCGATGGCCCACGTCACATCGAGATATCGCAGTTGGGAAAAAAATGAGGAGCAGGGCTACATATATATGTGCGATGCGATAACTGGACCTGACGAGGCTATAGGCGATTTACGCACGTAAAATTTGGAGTCCGCCAAAAGACACTTTTCTATGTATTTTTGCATATTTCGTTTAAGAAACGAAAAGTGAAGGGAAGCATTGATTTGATAAACTAGACCCAAAAGGGTTCGGGAATGAAAATATATAAAATTTAAGATCCCCAGAAGGCCATTTTTAATGCATTTTCATAGTTTTTCGTTATTTAATGAAATACAAAGGGAACTTTGGAGCAGCGTCGATGCGATAAGACCAGGACTCGGAAGGGTTTGGGAATGAAAATACATAATATTTTTAGGTCTGCCAGAGCTATTTTTTAATGTATTTCCAGTGTTTTAACGTATTTCTATAACACAAAGGGAATAGTGGGAACATACCATTTGCGACATGCGATAGCGATTGAGGGTGGACCTGATAGAGGAATAGGCCATATTTGAGGATTTTTGAAGTTCGAAATAAATAGAGATGGGCGGGATTTCACAGTGTTACAACGTTTTATTTGTAAGAACAGAAAACATTCATTGGAAACATTTAAAGGGATTACAAAGGCCCAAGGACCCATTGCACCACATAAAAGAGGCCGGGAGACAGATTGTCGGGAAACAGAGAGCAGAAAGGGAAAAAAAGGGCCATAGCATGGTGCAGCCCAAAACAAAATTGATCATGGAGCATCAACAATGCAACATAGCCAAAACAAATAGAAGTGATCGTGGGGCATCTCTGACACAAGCGAGCTCCCTGCCAGTGCAGCAAATCACCAGAATGAGGTTACCCTGCTGTTAGCGAAGAAACCTTTGAGCCCATGCGTTCCTAGTCAAGGCATCAAGTCGTTAAAGATAGAGAGGATAAATTAAGGCACTCCATGCCTTTGAGGGCTCAGAAGCATTATAAAAGGCCTATAAATGGCGTAAATTTAAATGTATTAAGGGTTCAACTTCCAGAGACTATGGATGCTCTGTTCCTTGCAGCGTCTCATCTTCATTCCAGTAATACAAGATTCTTTTGTTGTTACATGTTCAATTCCCATTTTCTTCTCTGTCCTAACCTTGCACTTGGATAGTATATTCATGATTTCTTCTGTGTCCAATGCCAGATAACTATCATCTTATCTCTGCGTTGATAAATTGGATTTGCAGTTGAATAGGTTATTCATGTTTTATTCTATGTCTAATGCTAGATAATTGTCATCTTATATCTATGTTGATAAATTAGATTTGCAAAATTCATTTACTCCCTGTAGCTAGCCATTCATATATGTTTATGTATGCATCTACCAGTACAGTCAGTATTCTCCATCTATCGATTGAATCTATAAACTATTGAGCATTAGTGGTCTAAAGCCCTGTCAAGCTGAGGGTGTTCATGCATGTCTGGAGTGAGAACATAGTTGAAACCGTTATCTGGCTTGATCCAAACCTTCATCCATTCCAATAGTTCTGAGAACAATAGTGAAGATTATATGTTAACAGACATCTCTAAGCTACAACCTAGGAGAGTTTCCTGGAGTGATAACATGATTGGCGTCACTGCCAGGGAGAGGAGACTGAGCTCAGCTTCCCTGGGAGGTGACACAGGTCTAGCTTTGATGATAGATAAAGTCTGGGCACTTTTTTGGTTGTAATCATCTATCTGGCGACGCTACTGAAGGAATAACCTCTTGGCGACTCAACTTCATAGTTCTCGCTCAATTTGTGAGGCATACTCAGAGAAATCCTTAGAAGCCACAAGCTGACCCAGTATCTAATCCTGAAAAAATCATAAAAGATAGAAAGGTATTGCAGAAAGGAGCATCAAGTTCAGGTAAATCTAAACAATATTCTATATCTCTTCAAGAAAATCCTGTAATAGAACAAATACATGTTGAGAGTATAGCTTCTAATACTAGCAGTGAAGAAAAAATCTCAGAAATTCATAAAGCTCCTTATTCTTTAGGTTCTCCTTTTGTTGTAATCCCAAAGGAAACCTCACCTCCTATCCATCATACTCCTTTAGTCCTATTAGTAACTCCTCAGCCCTCTGTCATTCAGACTTCCAATACCCTTATAGCCACCATAGCTATGGCATGTCCACAAGCACCAACCAAAATGGAAAGAATCATAGCTACTAGGTATGGACCTCTAGTACTTCCCACTCCTTTGAATGCCATGCCTACTGGAGAATATCATAAGTATAGATCTAAGTTCACAGGGACTGAAGGTGTTACAGCTGAAGAACACCTTGAATCATTCTATAGCTATGTTGATAACCTAGACATTAGTGAAGATGATGTCTAGATGAGAGTCATTGTCCAAAGCCTACATGGATAGGCTAGAAAAGGGTTTAGAGAATTGACCCCAAGATCTATAACAAATATTGAGGCTTTAGATGATGCATTCCTAGAGCATTGGGGGGATAAGAAGGATCTACTCTGCTACCACACCTATTTGGGGAACTTAAAGAAGGAAAATGGTGAGTTATTGTTTGATTTTAATAAGAGGTTTAACCGTATGTACAGCAAGATACCAGCTGAAGTAAAACCCACCACTACCTATGCTAAACTCACCTATGCCAACACCTTTGATTCTGACTTTTGTCTACTATTAAGGGAGAGGAAATGTGCTACTTTGGCTGATATGCAGGATGCAGCCTTGGAAGTAGAATCAAACATCATGGCTGCAGAGAAGCTCAAGGGGAATGTTGATAGAAGGAGATAGAGGGGCAAGTCTTCATCATCTTGAGATCCCAAGATAGATAAAATGACCAAGATGATAGAGTAATTAGCCTCTGAAATCTCCAAATTAAAGGTTTAGTAGCACCCTGGGAAAGGAAGAGTTCCTAATTCCTTTGCTCCTAGAAATCCAAATCCATATAGAAGAGCTAATGAGCAGTTACAAATTTTGCAAAGAAGAAAAGAGGCCAATGAAGACCAAAGGGTGAAGACCCCTTTCCAGAAAGTAGTCATGGAAGAAGAGCAATTTTAAAGACGATGAGATCCATTGTATGGAAGACAAAGGCAGTGCCTCATTTTTTACCTTAACTGCCTATGAAAATTCATTATTCAATGACCAGATCAACCAAGAATGGGATGGTGAAGTTGTTCTGCAAACTGAAGACCAGCATAGATATAATCTGAGGTTGAAGATGAATAATGCCAAGGAAACTCCTATTCAAAGAGTTTTTGTCCCTACAATATCGTAAGCTAATAAGCAGAAGTGACTAGTAGTTGATCCCATCATCCTCAAAGCTCTAGCTCACGAGGTAAGAGGCCTTGACAAGCCTCCTTCTCCTTTCAATTTTGAATCGGAAATCTGGAAGCTAAGAATAGCTATACCTCTGATTGAACTAGTAAAGAATGAGTCCTTCAAAAGGTCCATCCTCGAGGCCCTTAAGCCTAAATCCATCCAAGCCTCCACTGAATATGTAAATCTGCAAGATGACAAACCAACTGTTATTATCAGCACAATGATTGAAAATTGTGAAGACAGCTCCCCATCGTTTTATGTCTCCTTGACTATTCATGACAAAATCCTTCATAACTTCCTTCTGGACATAGGACCCAACCATAATCTCATGCCCAAGGCTATCATGGATGAACTGGATCTTGAGATTACCAAACCTTATCATGACCTATTTTCTTTTGACTCTAGAAAAGTGAAATGTCTGGGATTAATCAAGGACCTAGCCATCACATTGTCTCAGCTGCCCATGAAGAGCATGATGATGGATATTGTAGTAGTAGATGTACCCCCCAATTTTGGCATGCTACCTTCTAGAGCTTGGATCAAGAGATTAGGTGGAACATTGCAAAATGATCTATCTTATGCTACTATCCCAGTTTTTGGAGGTGAGAGTAAGAGATTATACAGGGAAGCTCAGTTGGCTTATATAATCAGTGATGAAAAGAATCCCACTAATCATCCCATCTATGTTGTTGACACTGATTTTGGAGCTTGTATTCTTCATATTGAAGAATCCCAGTTGGCCTCCATGCAGCTTAAGAAACCCGTTTTCCAGATCACAGAGGAAGAAGGCCCACAAATTTGGGACATGTTCTTTGATGGAGTTTGCTCTAAGGAAGCTGCAGGGGCAGGTGTAGTCCTTGTGTCCCCCACATAGGAATGCATTCATTTATCTTTTTAATTAACTTTTTAGGTCACAAATAACATAGCAGAGTTTGAAGCCTTGATATTGGGCTTAAACGTTGCTAAAGAAATGGGCATCAAAGCTCTGAAAGTATTTGGAGATGCAAACATGATCATTCAACAGGTCAACAAAACCTTCCAAGAAAAGAATCCAAGGCTGAAAGCATACATAGATGAGGTATGGAAGCTTAAGGATTCTTTTAATATTTTCAGTGTTTATTACATCCCAAGAATGAAGAACTAGCTCGCCGATTCCCTTACTGTGTCTGCTAGCATGTTTAGTCCTCCTTTGCCTCCTAAATTGACTTATGAAGTTCAGGTGAAATATAGACCATCTCTGCCTGACAATGTCAAATACTGAATTTTTTTTGAAGATGATAACAAAATAAATAGGTTTTAACAAGTCATTGATAAATTTTCTGAAATGCACATTGACCAAGAAAATGAAACCAATGAAGAATGCAACTAGTCCAAGCTAAAGGACGAGATTGGTTAGGACAATGTTGTTCAGTTGCCTAGTAACCATACACCCAAAGGATTGGTGCCCCTAGAGAAGCTATTTGATCATAATGACATACCTTATAATCCTTCCAAAATAGAAATTGAGTCTGCGGTTCATTAACATAATATAGGGACTCTAGCCCATTCAAAATACATAAATCTGTCCACTCACTTGTATGCTACCCAGAATTCCAAGTATTGCACCCTGGTGAAGCAATTTGCTAATATTTTTGCTTGGGAATATAGTGATCTCAAGACCTATGACACAAACATCATTCGGCATAAGATTCCGCTAGAGAAGAACACCATCCCTTTTAAGTATTGCCTTTGATTGAGAAATAAATCAAGAAGTTGTTGGATGCCAAGATCATAGTTCCCCTAAGGTATTCAAAGTTGATAGCTAACCTTGTGGTATTAAGAAAGAAGAATGGAAAAACCAGGCTTTGTGTTGACTTCAGGAATCTGAGCAAATGCTCTATAAAAGACAACTACCCCCTGCCTAAGATGGAACACTTGTTGCGAAAAGTTTTAGGGGCTAGAGTCATATCTTTCCTAGATGGATTTTCAGGTTACAATCAGATTGTTGTACATCCAGAAGATCAGGAAAAGACCACCTTCACTACTCGTTGGGGCACTTTCATGTACTCCAAGATGCATTTTGGAATCATGAATGCTAGGGCTACTTTTCAGAGGGCCATGGACATAGCCTTTGTGGGAGAGAAGGACAAATTTGTCATTATTTACCTTGATGACATAACAGCCTTTTCCAGCACTCACAAGGACAATTAGCAGCATTTGAAGAAGGTGTTTCTATAGTGGAGACAGTTTGGAATTTCTGTGAACCCAAAGAAGTCACAATTTTCTCTAGAAGAAGGCAAACTTCTAGGACATATTGTTTCTGCTGAAGGTGTGAAGATTGATCTAGCAAGAGTTCAAGCAATTCAGGCATTGTCCATCACAAGGTCAAAAAGGGACATTCAATCCTTCCTGGGTAAGATTAACTTTGTAAGGAGGTTCATTCCAAAATTTGTAGATCTAGTGAAGCACATCAATTCCATGTTGAAGAAAGGATAAGAAATAAAATGGACAGATGTTGCAAGAAGCTCTTTTGAAGCCATCAAACAAGCTATCATGGAAGCTCCCACCCTAATCAACCCATATTACACTAAGGAGTTCTATATCTTCTCTTTTGCCTCTTACAATACACTTGTAGTAGTTCTATTGCAGAAAAATGATGAAGGCATAGAACACCCAATGGCCTTTTTTAGCAAAACTCTGAGGGATGTTGAACTAACGTATGACCTTATTGTAAAAAAAGCTTATGCTCTCATAAACTCTTTAAAGGCATTCAAAATTTATATCCTGCATTCCAAATTGATTGCATATGTATCTTTAGCCTCAGTATAAGATGTTCTAACTCAGCCAGATGTCGATGGAAAGATAGCTAAATGGATTGCAAAATTCATAGAGTTAAACATAGAGGTGAAGCCCACCAAGCTTGTCAAAGGCCAGGGCTTGGCTAAACTTATGGCTGAGGAAGGTTTCAGCTTGTTAGACATCAATTGCATGGGTTCCAATTCAGGTGATGAGCAGACAGAGGAAGCAGTAGAAGAGCAATAGCAGAATCAGTCTTTGGCTGAAAATCTAGCCACCTGTGAATGGTATTCCAAGATAGTTCATTTTTTGTAGAAGCTAGAAGTCCCTCCAAGGCTTAGCTCAAGTCAAGCTCAGGCCATTAAGCTCAGATCAACCAAATTCTTCATTAATGAAAACCTACTCTACTGGAAAGACCCATCAAGAATCCTCTTGAGATGTATAGATAAAGGACAATCTGTGGAAGTCATGCACCGGTTCCATTCTAGCATCTGTGGAGGGCATCATTATTGTAAAACCATAGCCCACAAGATCTTGAGAGATATGCATTATTGGCCTACTATGTTCTCTAATATCTGTTCTTTTGTGAGGTCTTTTGACAAATTTCAGAGGTTTGTCGGAATACAATAGCTAAAATCTCTGCCTTTGAAGCCAATACACACCAATGGTCCCTTCCAGTAGTGGGGCTTGGACTTTATAGGTGAGATCAACCCACATTCCAATGGCCAGCACAAATGGATCTTGGTAGCCACTGATTATTTCACCAAGTGGATTGAGGCTATACCCACTAAGAATGATAACCATCAAGTTGTCATAAATTTCTTGAATGAGAACATTTTTACTAGATTTGGGTGCCCAACCAAACTAGTCACTGATAATGCAGTAGCTTTCAAGGAAAAGGAGTTGGTGGACATGACTAAATCCATGGGCATTCAATTGGTGCATTCTACCTCATATTATCCTCAAGGCAATGGCGTTGTAGAATCATATAACAAGAGTCTTGTAAGGATAATAAAAAAAACTGTTGGAGGACAACAAAAAAGAGTTGGGATTCCAAATTGAAGTTTGCACTGTGGGCTGAGAGAGTTACCAACAAAAAGTCCATAGGAAATTCTCCGTTTAAGCTGGTTTATGGCGTTGATGTTGTTTTTCCTATCCATTTGATTCTCCCTGTGGCCGAATTCTTGCAAGAAGAATAGGATGAAGAGAATGACATGGTAAGGAGGATGAGTAACTTGATTGAATTACAGCAGATCAGAGAGCAGCTAGTTGAGAAGTCAAGTCAAGAATTCATCAGAAGAGGATCAAAGAAACCTTTGACAGGAAGGCAAAAGTGGAAAATTTCCAAGTTGGTGACTGGGTTCTCAAATGGGATGCATTGAAGGAAAAGAGAGGCAATCATGGTAAGTTTTACTCCTTATGGAGAGGTCCATTTGTCATCACTCAAATTAAGCAGAACAATACCTTTATTCTGCACTGTCTGGAAGGAGAATATGTTCTTGGTGGCCCAGTCAATGGGAGGTTCTTAAAACTTTATTTCATTTAATGTTTTAAAGCCTTGACATTGTAAATATGTTTTTTCATTTTTTATTTTCTGTGCAAAATAAACTCCATGCCCAATGGAACACTAGGAGATAGATTTGACTTTGGTTTTATAGGAAAGGCATTGGTTTGTGGTTCTTGAAACCTCACAAGGAGGCTTTCATCCCTAGAAGGAGCCAGTGTTAGCCCTGTTGGCATATGGCCCAAAATGGATCCAAATATGGTCTCTAAGTCTTCAAAATCCATTAAAATCATGTCAAAGATCAAAACCAATGCAAGAGAAGAACCCTTAGAACAACTGAAAAGCACTATCGGGAGGCAAAAACACATAAAAAACAGTGAAAAACCAAGTATCAGAGGCATAAATAGTGTAAAGCATAGTAGCCGTCCAATCTGGCCGATCAATGGTCCAGATTTGATCGATAATTACAATCAGCACAGGCAGGCAGTGGCTTTTGGCGTAGACCATACAGAACTTGTAATGGCAATCAACGATTCAACATGGACTGTCAATCAAGCGTGGACCTTCGATCAAGCATTTAGATTGATGGCCCACGTCGCATCGCGATATCACATTCGGGGAAAACATGAGGAGTGAGGCTACATATATATCTGTGTTGAAATAACTGGACTCGACGAGGCTATAGGTGATATTGCATAAAATTTTAAGTTCGACGAAAGGCATTTTTCTATGTATTTTCGCATATTTCGTTTAATAAACGAAAAGCGAAGGGAAGTACTGATGCAATAAACTAGACCCGAAAGGGTTCAGGAATGAAAATATATAAAATTTGAGATCTGCAAAAGGCCATTTTTAATGCATTTTCGTAGTTTTTCATTATTTAACAAAATACAAAGGGAACCTTGGAGCAGCGCCGATGCGATAAGACCCGATCAGAAAGGGTTTGGGAATGAAAATATATAATATTTTAGGTCTTCCAAAGCCATTTTTTAATGTATTTCCAGCGTTTTAACGTGTTTCTAAAACACAAAGGGAAGACTAAGAACAAACCATTTGCCACTTGTGATAACGATTGAGGGTGGTTCCGATAGAGGAATAGGCCATATTTGAGGACTTTTGAAGTCCGAAATAAATAGAGATGGGCGCGATTTCACAGTGTTGCAGCGTTTTCTATGTAAAAATAGAAAATAGTCATTGGAAACATTTAAAGGGATTATAAAGGCGCTAAGACCCATTCCACCGCATAACAGAGGCCGGGAGACATATTTTTGGGAAACAAAAGGCGGAAATGGAAAAAAAGGGCCATAGCACAGTGCATCTCGAAAGAGAAGCAATCATGGAGCATCAATAGCGCAACACAACCAAAACCAACAGAAGTGATCATGGGGCAACTCTGGCACAAGCAAGCTCCCTGCCAGCACAACAAATCACTAGAATGAGGTTACTCTGCTATTAGAGAAGAAACCTCTAAGCCCATGCATACCTAGTTAGGGCATCAAGTCGTTAAAGATGGAGAGGATAGATTAAGACACTCCAAGCCTTTGAGGGCTCAGGAGCATTGTAAGAGGCCTATAAATGGCTAAAAGTTAAATGTATGAAGGGTTCAACTTCTGGAGACTGTGGATACTCTGTTCCTTGCAGTGTCTCATCTTCATTCCAATAATACAAGCTTCTTTTGTTGTTACATGCTCAATTCCCATTTTCTCCTCTGTCCTAAGCTGCACTTGGATAGTCTATTCATGATATTTCTGTGTCTAATGCCATATAACTGTCATCTCATATTTGCTTTGATAAACTAGATTTGCAATTGAATAGGTTATTCATGTTTTCTTATGTGCATCATGCTAGATAACTGTCATCTTATCTCTACGTTGATAAATTAGATTTGCAAGATTCATTTACTCCCTGTAGCTAGAAATTCATATATGTTTATGTATGCATCTACCGATACAGTCAATATTCTCCATCTATCCATTGAATCCATAAACTATTGAGCATTAGTGGTCTAAAGCCTTGTCAAGCTGAGGGTGTTGATGCATGTCTAGAGTGAAAACAAAGTTGAAATGGTTATCTGGCTTGATCCAAACCTTCGTCCATTCCAATAGTTCCAAGAAAAATATTGAAGATTATATGTTACTAGGCATCTCTGAGCTACAACCTAGGAGAGCTTCCTGGAGTGATAACACCCATCATGAAGAAGCTCCCAGTATGTCCCTCTTCAGGAACAAAACAATTCCCTTTTGCATCATTTCCCAAAGATATTTTGTTTACCCCAATTTACAAGACCAACGCTAATGACCCGTGTCCTCCTCGCACAAATATGAAAGGATTAAAACTATCTCTAGCGCTGATCGGATCGACTTAGCACTTTCTCAGTCGCGCCAATACTCTTTTGGAAAGTTTTTTAAATATGGAGTCGAAGCTTGCAGCTCTAGAATCTTCGTAACAGAAGTCTGGTAGATGGTTAGGATGGATAGAGCCGAGAAAGTCAATTTGGGCACCTTCGCCCTATTAGAATGGAACAAACTCAAGAGATAAGGCCTTCTCCCATGAGAAGAGGAACCATATCCCATCCATCAAAGCTATATAAACCTCTCCTTTTCCCAAGCACAAGCTAGCTTTTAGTCCTAATTAAGTTATGGCTGAAGTTTTAGTTTGGACGTAGAATAATCAGCAAGACATCTATAGTCTGAAGTGTTCTAGTGTATGTTTGAGGGATAATAGTGTGCTTGGGTGTGATTTGAGACTAGAGGGAAAGAGGCCCTAAAATCTAAATTGTTGAGGTTGTCCATGAAATGTTATCAGAAGCATGGGAACCTGGATACATTAGAGGAGACCAGCAACGTTAAGGCACCAGTTGTAATCTCTTTTTGATTTATATAAATGCAACTATTGATTGATTTCCTACATGAAGTTTCATTTTACATCTTTATGGTTTAATGTTCCTTGACCTCTAAAGTAGGCTGAATACAATATTATATGCTATTACATTTTTTGTTTTCTTGTTTTAGGTGTGCAGAGGAAGGAAACTAAAGATAGCTGGAATGAAGAAGAAGGAACGTCACCAAGATGAATAGCATTCTAAGAGATCGGCACTCTTAATTGATTATCGCCTGTGACTAGACCCGCTCTATCAGGCTAGAGGAATTGTTTGTGTCTGCAATTAGAATTTACCTGCATCATAATACTGTATTAGTTTGACCATGAAATCGAAGAATGTTCTATGATGATGGCCAAGATGAAGGAGAAGAAGGCACAACCTCATCATCCTACCTATAACTTACAGATGATGAGGGTCGAGCCCCGCGAAGAGGACCCTAATGTGAATATCATACTGCGAAGTGGGATCATGACTGCTGACGATAACGGAAAGTAGCCTGAAGAAGTCTGATGGGTCCAAAAGGCTCTAGAAAAGGAGGTTGGGTTTCATCTAGAGTGCACAAAAGGAAATATTCGTGGAAGAAAAGAAGAGCTTTACTGAGGCCTCTACCTCAGGAAGTCAGGACAAAGTGCCTGCAGATGTTGACCCCTCTGTGCTTACCATCTTCTTGGAGACTTGTATGAAACTACTTGTTATAGAAATATTTGGGCACTGCAACCCCAATCACATATGTCCATAAAACAAGGGCTTCTAATTCCCTTAAAGTGTTGTTTCATACCCTAAAGGAGCAAGGTCAGCTAATTACATCATCTCCCATAAGTTCTCCCTAAGAAACTACTCAGAACTGGTCAAAACTAGACCATACAGACTGCTCAGTGCTAAGGGTGCGATGCATCTTACCTACCACATGCAAAAGGTGCAATGCATACTGGAAAGCCCTTCTGTAGGGTGCAATGAGCGAGAGCAGACAAATGGCAGAAGCAGTTTTCTAGGTGGAAACCTAGAGAATCTTCTAGAAGCTACTCATTCGACACTTGCCTCTCTGAATTTGCCAAGGGATGAGTAAGAGATCATGAAATATCCAAGTGGAACCAAGAACTATCAGAGAGATGACACTAATCAAAATCCCAGAAGCTGACTCACCCACCTACAAACACCTATATATGGATCCCTCATCCTAGAGATCTAGAGGCTAGAATTTTGTATTTTGTAAGGAAGTGTTGTTGGTTTCTCTGTGAAACATTGTATTGGTGGGTGATCCAAGCTTTTCATGAGGTGAAGAGGGCTTTCATGTTGGGAGGATGGTGCTAGGTCAGACCAATGGGTTGTAATCCTCTCTTCTACTACTTCTATCAATAAAGCTATTTGAGTTTTTCTCCATATTCTTATGTATCTCTGAATCTTGTATTGATATATGCATTTGTATGGTTAATATACATCTGATCCTATATTATTTATGGTTATAGATCTTTATGTGTTATAGACATTTTTGTGCCTCGCATCATGAAGCATGAAATGTCAATAATCACAGGGATCCTCAGTCCCTAAACATGTTGTTCTTACCCCTAAAAGAACAAGGTCATCAAACAACAGCACTTCCAATCAGTTCTCCACCTGAAAACACTTCAAAACAGGCTTATTTTGGATCATGTCAGCTGCTCCACTGAGCTTCTGCGCTGGAATGCAACTGTCCCTCCTTGTACCTGCGCTGGAAGTCAAATTTAATGAAGGCTACCTGCGCTGGGCGAGATTGGCCAAGTGGTACAGTCATTCTGCAAGGTGTCAACTGCCCAGGAAGCTTCCAAACTGACACTTGGTTCATGAGATTCGCCCTGTGATGAGTAAGAGGTACTTGATCACCATGTGTAAGCAAGGATCTCCAAGTGGACTCAAGGACTGAATTTTAACTGAAGAGGGAGAGGACACAAGGCAGCTTCATGTCAGTCTCAAGCTGACTCATCCTCTCTTCTTCTCTCCTATATATAGAGCTCTTCTATGAGGTCTAAGGAGGCTGGAATTTTGTGTAAAGCAAGGAGGTGCTGTTGGTTTACAGTTAGAGCTATTGGGTGATTGTTTTACTAGAGGTGAAGAGGAGAGTTCTTGCTGCTGGGGAGGTGCTGCTGGATTGGAGCCATTATTGGTTGTAACCTTCTCAGAACCCTGTTACTTCTATCAATAAAGTTTTGCATGTTCTCCTATATACTTGTATTGCATTGATGTATGGTATTTACATGTATATTTGATTCATCCTAATCCATGCTTCAGTTATGAGTACATGTATCTTGTAGTTTGCTCTCTTGTTTTGTGCAGGATCTGTGTGTAGCTGGACCGGCAAAGAGAGCAAAGAGCTGGGAACAAGAGACAAAGAGAGAGGACAAGGATCGACTAAGCGAAAGACACCAGGTTGGTTAATCTTTCTTCATTCTCTCTGTACTTTCATAAAGGAAATCATCAAAACTTTACTTTCAGTTGTTGCTAAAGACTGTCACCTTTAGAGTAGGGATAGGGTCATCCGCATCGGATACTTTTCCCCACAACAAACTGGCGACTCCGCTGGGGAGCCTAGTATCTTGTTGGTGTTTGTAGTATTTTGCTATTCATTTCTTGAAGAAAAGAGTACCAAATCGAAAAGCTTTTGACTATATCAAAAGCGAAGTAGAGGGACTGCTACTCTTGCTCATTTGTTGAGCAAATTCAAGATTTGAAGAGCCTATCTACAAAAGACTCTTTACTCTTTGTGATAGATCTTCATCCTCTTGATCATCCCTTAGCCTGTACTTGACCTATAGCTTTTTATTTCAGCAAAAACAGTGCATTTTTGAGCTTTTTATGACCCGGAATTCTTTGTAGACGAAACTCTCGTGAGTCAGTGCAGGCTGTCCACAGGCAGTCTGCATTACAGCGCAGGTACTCCCTTCGGGAACTGCGCTGAGAGTCAAACTGGCAGACTAGAACCTGCGCTGGTCCAGTTAGCCTTTGTCTTGCTCAGTTTTCCCTTTGTGTCTTGGCCCTGTTTTCACTGATTTTTAGCTGATTGCTTGCTGGTCATTGTACTTGCTGTAGACCACTTCTCCTTGACATTATTCCGCCTCAGTTGTGTGATGAAACTGTGAATGTTCTTTCAGTATTTCTTGTTTCAGTTACAGTTTCCCATTGTGAAAAGCGAACCAGTATAGCTGTGACCTCTTAGATCCTGAACTGTAAAAGTGTCTTTGTGATCTTATGAGCTAGTTTTATTACTGTTCATGGCTGTTTGAGTTTGTTTGTTTTTCACTTTATGGTTTGAATTCATATATTTTGAGTGTTGAAACAAGTACTTGTAAAGCGTCTTTTCATTTAGACAAAGCTTGTTTGTTTACGCTTCAAATTGAATTCGAAAGTCATACAACAGTTTTCCTTTTGTCTACATCAACATTAAAGGAAAAGAAAAGAAATACATGCATCTTGCATTTGCATTTTTGATAAGTTTGTGTGTCTGATCTAGGAGAAAGTGCATTAGTTTGTGCTTTGTGCTCTGTGTGGAAAGATATTGTTTTTCTCTCCCCTCAGTAGTTAGGATTTTCAAAGCTAAAAAGATTGTGAAAGCTTGCTTATCATTTTAGCTGCATTTAGGAATTTGTACCAATACATCTCGTGGTGATCCTGAAAGACAAACTGATAAACAAGATCAACTTAAAATATATTGAATGAATCTAAAAACGCATTGTAACATAACGCTCACAGTAGAGGTCTAGGTAGAGACGTGTTCCGGCGTCGTTAAACGTAGTGACTGTCGATCTCTACGAAGGTGGGTGATTCCTCCTGAGGGACGATAGCACTAATACGGACTTGAGCTCCCGCGTACCATCGCGTATATTGGGAGACCCCTATAGGCAATTATCCTTTATCCTTAGGAAGCCGTGTCGACCGCCCTACTGATCGCGATGCAGTGAACACAGCATTCACGAAGATCGACCACCCGTACCGTAAAACGTATTCTGTGGTTTCGCGAAAGGTTTGGCACACCCTCTGCCTAGATCTCCAGAGCAGTTTCTTTTGGCCCTTTTCAAACTCTATAACTGAAAAGGTCCAACCGAGCATTTGTCACTTCGGGCTCGTTAATACATCGAAGGCGACTAGAGTCATCTTTAGCTTTTTCTCGACTCTTAAAACATGAAAAAGCAAAGTTGTGTCTAAAAGCGTCTAATAAAATTCATTCAATACGGAAACATAATTCCCCTTTTTGTATTTTAGTTGATCAAGTAATCCGCAACCGTGGAGGAAAGTCAATTAAAACCCCGTCGTTCAGGGAGGCTTGCGAGTCAACCGCCTTTGTCTCCGGAACCGAGAGTAGTACGGACGAAGCGAACTCGCTTGACCAGGTCAAAATCTCCTTTTAAGGTTAGAACGGAAGTTCCAACAACATCTGAGATTCTGGTCACTCCCAATATTTCTGGAATCCCTGCCTCTATTGAAGAAGTTCAACAGCAACAGAAGGACAGTGGTACTGATCCTAGTCTGAAGACAAGTACTTGCATAACTGAACCAGTTCCATCTGAAACCGGTCCACAGAGTCTTGTTGTTCAAACGACTGTCGCTGTCGAAGCAACCCCTTCTTCGGCACCAGAAATCTTTTACGGACCTGACGGTCTTCCTCTTCCTCCTGGTCTGATTGCAATAGAGGAAATCGTAGAGGACCAGCAAGCAAATACTCCAATTCATTTTGGAGTAGGTACCCCTCTTTTTCCTTCTGCATCAGAAGTTTGTCTATCGTCACCAGAAGTTCCTGAAGAATCGTTAGGAAGTTTATTGGATAGACTTAAAATGTCTGAACAACCGTCGACATCTAGAACTGTGCCAAACGACACAGCAACAGCAGAAGTTCCTGCTGCCAATCCAACGATGTTTGCCGGCATACCAGCCGTCCCGACTAGCTCTCATCAGCTAGAAGGAGTCCACCCAGGGACTATTATGACAACTTGGTCTGTTCCAGTTTGTTCTTCCGGTATAATACCCGGTAATTCTTATGTTGAAACGAGACAAATTGATCCCTTTGGGAATCAGTTTGGGCCATCCAGTCCTCAAAGGCCATCTATACCCTTGAGCTCCGGATTGTTACCGTATGGGGGGCAATATGCCCTTTCACTTCCCCTTTCGGGGGAATACGGCAGTTTTCAACCGCATTCAGGTTTGACTGAAGTAACGACGAGTGGTTGGGTACCTATGTTACCCCAACAACCAAGAGTTGTATATTCCATGCAACAATGTGTACCTATGTCTAGTATCCCGACGACGCCAGCAATTGTAACCGTGTCGCAAGTTCAATCGATGCCTGTTGTATGTCAACCCCAAGTTGTAATGCAACAGCCTATTGACCCTGCAACACAACCACAATCGCCAACTGCCGGGACGACACAGATACAAACGGGAACCATAACCCCGCATCTTGGTCCGTCGGTTAGTGTCGCACAACAAAACATGGCTTCACAACCATGGATGGTGCAATACCAACAACCTCAGTTTCAACAGGTGTACCAGGGGTCTGAGCAACAGATCTTTGCAAATAGTGGGCAACCCTATATTCAGAATGGGTTAAACCAACCACTTTACAGTGGCCAAGCCCACCAACCATATCAGTCATATCAACATCAGTTACATTATGCTGGTGTGCAAAGACCTACTGCTCAGGCGATTCCATCATATCCTGGGTACGCCTCGCCAAACCTGAATCAGCAGTTGCCATTCGTGGCGACCTTAGAATTACCAGATTTACATCGATTGACGAACGATCCAATCGCCTATGCCCATTGGTGGCCAGCGATTCCTCACAAACTTCCTTCGGACATTCCTAAATTCAATGGAAATCCGGGCGAAGACCCGTCGAATCATGTGATGACATTCCATCTGTGGTGTTCGTCGAATACCTTGAATGATGATTCGATAAGGCTTCGTCTTTTCCAGAGGACATTGACTGGTCCGGCAGCTAAATGGTATATTGAATTACCTAGAGCCTCTTTCGACAATTTTAGTTCCCTAGCCACGACTTTCTTAACACACTTTCAGTTACCTATAAGGTACGAAACTGGAACAGAGATCTTGACCAATTTCAAGCAGACAACAGCCACACATATATCTGATCATATACATGAGTGGCGTCGTCGTCGCAGAATGGTAAAGACCTATGTTCCAGATCAGCTATTAGCTGAGTGGTTTATAAAGTCGCTTCTGCCGGCAATAACAGAAGATGTGGCCAAGGGAGGTGTCGTAACAGAAGAGCAAGTGATTGCTCGTGCTCAATATTTGGACTTAGTGTATACTCAGTCGGGCACGCTCTATGATAAGATACCTGATGCCCCCAGACCGGAATTTTCAATCCCTCCTCCTCCCGGATCGAATAGTGACTCTCATGCCGGTGATGGCGTGATTGGAACTGCAAACGCTAAGTCGACAAGGGATTCAAATAAGAAAGCCCGTAAGACTTCGAATCAAAAAGCAAATCAAGAGATTCTTGCTTCGGAGGTAAATGCTGTATCTACGGATAAAGACAAAAACTCCAATCAACCAGGAAGCAAGAAGAAACAAAACAAAGGGAAGAAGAAGAAACAAGGTGGGTCATCCCCTCAAAAAACTTCTTCAAACCCTCCTGGGCAAGGGAAACAATTTCCTCCATGTCAAATATGCGATGAAAATCATTCAACAAAGAACTGTCTGTTCAAAGCTGAGTTAAAGAGGTTCTTTAAAAGTTCCCAAACTTCAGCTGTGTTGACTGATCCATTTCCCACCCCAGGTCAAAATATGGTTGATAGTGGAAATGCTTCTCCGTCTCAAGTGCTTATGTTGTCGGTTTCTAAGCAAAATGATGCTTTGATCTCGACTAGGAATAAAGATTATGGGAATCTGCCGGTGTCGAACGACAAAGGGAAAGATCAACCCAGTAGTTCGACAACAACTTCGGCAGAAGTTGTACCCCCCCTCACGCATGAATTAACAATAAAGCCGCCTAAGGGAGTAGTCCACAAGTCGACATTCAACCCTCGCGCCAGAGCGGCGCAACACTATAATATAGTGGAGGATTTGGCCCAATCGCCATCTGCTATGTCGACTCTTGAGGTACTACAAAATTGCCCATCCCAAAGACAGGCATTGTTATCAGCAATTGGTGGAGTGGATCCTAAAGATTCTAATCTTGTATCCTTTGATCACAAAGGATATGATCCTCAGTTACCAGCGCAATTAGCTTTCCTTATTCAAGTGAAAGCACTCAACAAAACTGTTCATAGAACGATTATTGATGAGGGCGCATCAACATGTATCATGTCGATGAGTTGCTGGAAAACTCTTGGATCTCCAACCTTGTCGCGATCTTCGACGACATTGAAAGCATTTGACGGTAGGTCGTACACTCCGTACGGTATCCTAAATAACTTTAAGGTTGAACTAGGAGGAAAAACAGTAGAGATTGAGGTTGAAGTCATTGATGGCAATCTTGACTATAACATCCTACTGGGAAGACCATGGATATATGCCATGGCAGCTGTAGTGTCGACATATTTTAGGAAGATCGCATTCCCGTTTGAAGGAGGGATTACGATCGTCGACCAACAGAATTTCCTCCCTAATGGTTCACAAGTTACTGGAAGCATTCCCCTGATCCATGGGAGCGACCATTCAATAAAAGATATAGGAGTAGGCTTGCTAAAAGATCCCACAATGATGGGAACTTTCACGTTGCCACCTCCTTTCCATGAAGGGAATATCCCGTTTGTAGCAACATGCAACATGGTATCTTCATCGAAGGTCGCAGAAGACAAAGTCGTCATGGATCATCAAGTGGTATTGCCACCTAGCCCTATTGAAATATTGTAGCAATCAATGTTTCAGGCATGGGAGGCGAGCCCAAATGAACGCTCGTCAAGCGTTTGGGTAGATAGGTCCGAAGAATATGGTACCCCATTAGATCCATGGTCAAAAGTTCATGGGACTGACGAAGGAATCTTACAATCAATGATGATTGAGGGGGCACCATGGAATGATCACCACCATCGTTCCCTTCTTCCAGAGTGTGAAGAAGAAACTCATCACGACCTATACCACCCTTCAGTGTTTGAATTCCTAACAAATACTGTAAACACGGTGGACTCAGAGAGAAACCTATCCAATATTGAAGAAACCATAGCCATAAACATCTCGACAAAATCTGATGTTGTCGAGAATATTCATGTCGGCAAAAGTTGTTCCCCTTCAGAACTGGAAATATATAGTGCTCTCTTTCGCGAATTTAGAGATGTCTTTGCATGGTCATATGATGAAATGCCAGGCATTGACTCGAGCATAGTTGAACATGAGATTAAAATGTATCCTGATGTCAAACCAGTAAGACAACGGCTTCGGCAGGTACATCCGAAGAAAGCCGCTGCCATTAAGGCGGAAGTTGAAAAACTTCTCCATGCTGGATTCATCTACCCGGTTCCTCTAACCGATTGGGTATCGAATATTGTCCCTGTTATGAAAAAACAAGGGACGATAAGAGTGTGCGTCGACTATAGGGATGTAAACAAAGCTTGTCCAAAGGACAACTACCCTACACCCTTCATCGACCAGATAATTGATGAATGCGCCGGATGTGAAATCTTTTCCTTTATGGATGGATTTTCCGGGTATAATCAAATAAATATCCGCCCACAGGACCAGTCTAAGACTGCATTCATCTGTCCGTGGGGCACATTCGCTTATCGAAAATTACCCTTTGGTTTAAAGAACGCAGGGGCGACGTTTCAGAGGGCAATGAATTATGCCTTCCATGACATCAAGAACATTGTTCAACCTTACCTCGACGATCTTCCGGCTCATTCGCGGAAGCGGACTGATCATCCGCGGCATTTGAGAGCGATATTTCTACGTTGCCGACATTACAAGATAAGACTCAATCCACACAAGTGTGTGTTTTGCGTCGGTTCTGGTCGTTTACTAGGCTTTGTTGTCTCTAAGGATGGGATTCGTCTCGATCCCTGTAAGGTTCAGGCAATCATTAATTTGCCTCCACCTTCAAATTTGCTTCAGATTCAGAAACTCCAAGGGAAAGCAAACTTTCTGAGGAGGTTCATTCCAAATTACGCAGAACTTGCCAAAGGTTATACTCGTCTTTTGAAAAAGGATGTACCTTTTGTCTGGACCAGGTTGCGCAAGCTTCCTTTGACGCTCTGAAAGATTCTCTAGTAAGAGCATCATTAATGTACGCCCCGGACTATCAAAGAGATTTTAACCTGTATCTAGCTGCAGCAGATACGACCATTGCGATGGTCTTAGTGCAAGAAGTCGATGGAATTGAACATCCTATTTATTATTTAAGTAAAAACTTAAATGACACAGAAAGTAAATATTCTTATGTTGAAAAACTAGCGCTTGCTGCTGTTTAAGCGATTCAAAGGTTTCGACATTATGTCCTCTTTAGGAAAACTACCATTCTGTCAGATTGCAATCCCATGACATATATACTGTCGCGACAGTTGCTTGGGGGCAAATATTCAAAATGGATAGCCATCCTTCAAGAGTTCGATTTAGATTTTGTAAAATCCAAATCGAAGAAAGCTCTAGTTTTCGCGGAATTATTATGCGATCTCCCATCGTCATCCAACGATGAAACATCAGAAGAGTCAATCGTGGATGAAAATTTGTTTCTGATATCGGTAAGCGATGAGTGGTATGGAGACATCATTGTTTATCTCCAAACCCAAAAATTTAGGTCTAATACCTCACACTCGGAACGAAAACGTATACGATACCAATCTAAAGACTACATGATCGTCGGTGATACACTTTACCGTCGTGGTGTCGATACGGTTCTGAGGAGGTGCCTTACCCATGAGGAGGCCGAAAAAGCCCTGAATGATTGTCATTCAGGCGCGTGCGGGGGGCATCAATCTGGATATGCAACAGCACAAAGGATCTTACGAGCAGGATATTTCTGGCCAACTATGTTTAAAGATTGCATAATAGCTGTCAGAAGTTGCCATGCATGTCAGATCTTTGATAGCAAAACCAGAAGACCACCCGCACCCTTACAGCCGATAGTAGCTGTTGGGCCCTTCGCCAAGTGGGGCATCGATTTCATGCAATGTAACCCCACCTCGACCGGGGGGCATGGGTATATTATAGTCACTGTTGACTATTTTACCAAATGGGCCGAGGCGATGCCTACATTGGATAACACTGGTGAAACAGCTGCCCTTTTCTTTTTCAATCATGTAGTCGCCAGGTTCGGCGTTCCGCAAGCTATAGTGACAGATCATGGATCGCATTTTCGCAATCACATGATGGTTGAATTAGCTGCCAAACTAGGGCTATCGCACGACAGCTCTACCCCGTATTATCCACAAGCCAACGGACAAGTTGAGGCAATCAACAAGGTCCTGAAGCGAATGTTGCAAAGGATGATCGGGGTTCACAAAAGAAGATGGCATCTAATCCTGTACTCAGCATTATGGGCTTACCGAACCTCGGTAAAGAACGCCACTGGGTTCACACCATTCCAATTGGTGTATGGCCTGGAGGCAGTCTTACCGATCCAGTGCGAAATTTCGTCTCTTAAACTCGCAATTGACCTCCTCCCCGGAACCTCAGAAGAAAAGGCTCGTTTCCTGGAATTGATCCAGTTGGATGAAAACCGTCGTGACGCCGCTTTGGCGAATGAGGCCCATAAGAAACGAGTCAAAGCACAGTTCGACAAAAATGTCAAACCTCGCAACTTCTCTGAGGGTGACTTGGTTTTGCTTTACGACCAAGAATCCGACAAATTAGGAGCAGGAAAATTTCAGTCCTTATGGATGGGTCCCTATATTGTTAAAAGGGTGTTAGCAAAAGGAGCCTACGAGTTAATGGATTATGACGGAATACCACTGGCGCAACCCCGTAACGGGTTGTACCTCAAGCGTTACTATGCCTAAATAGTAACCTGAGTGCTTTTGTTGTATTTTGTTTTCGTTAAAATGTTTGTTTCGGTTAAGTGATCCACCTTTCTCGTTTGTTGCAGATGTCGAATTATTCTGATACATATGTGGGATATGCCGACGGAGCGAGTCGTAGTACGCGGAATTTGTCCTCCGCAGCCTGGGCCATTTTTGATCCAAGCGGCGAGTTAGTGAGTTTCAGAGGTGTGTGTATTGGACGATCAACGAACAATATCGCTGAGTATAGTGCGTTGATTGAACTCCTCTCTGATACCATCGCTCATGGTATACGCCGACTAATTGTCAGGCTAGACTCACAACTTGTGATACTACAGCTCACTGGTATATATTCAGTCCGCAATCCAGCTATTTATCGTATGTTTCTAAGAGTTAAGATTTTGGAAAGAGAGTTTGATTCAATTCAATACCAACATATTTCCAGAAACTTGAACACATTAACAGATTCATTAGCAAACTATGTATTAGATAGACATCTACAACATATATAAAAAGAGATGCATCGGTGCTATGTAAGTGGATCACAAATAAACTGAAATAAACTCCGAAAATCAAAATATATAAAGCTGTTTATAGTTTGTACATAATGTGCTGTAATCAAAACAAAATTGGTCATATGACCTAGAACTCAAAAAGATGCTAGGGGGCACCCTAGCCTAGTGGTGCTCATGAAAGTACGTCACGGTCTGTGCGATCATGCGCAAGAGACGAGTCCATCGTCTAGGCACGCCAATAGTGTGCCGCTGCAACTGTAAAGGTAACTCGTCAATCTGTACATCCGGAAGACCACGAGTAAGGCTCTCAACCTGCTCCTGCACAGCTGCAAGTATCTCAGTATCACCAAGGTCGCGAATAACAACTCTCCTAGCAGGCTCTGCTGCTGGGGCAGCAACTGGCGATCGTGGACGGGCTACTGGACGAACAGGACCAACATCTGCATGCACCCAAGAGTTTGATCAGTTTTGAACAGTAAACATCATGAATAAAAACAATAAACAGTGATATGGTCAGAGATTTTACCAATAGCGCCCCATTGCTCGCCATCCGGAAGCACCAAGTCCGGATCACCTCGGTAGTCCATACCCACATATGGATACTCAGAAAATGCCATCTCCTGATGCTCGAACCACCTAAAGAAGGACTCAGTGAATGTAATATGAGGTTGACCAGCATGCCGGGACATATGGTCAACCCACCTCTACATGCGTGGCTCGGTCGGAGAAGGCACATCAAGCAAGATGTACTGAGGTTGCATCAATGGGATTTTCTCCAAGACAAAGGCAGTCAGAATAGAACCAAATCCAAAGTTCTTCAGCCCCCCGTCCTTTACCTTGGTCAATTGACTTTTCATCTGAACAAGTACTGCATCGCACCAGTTAAACACTTTCGGTTGGAGACACTCCAAGGCGTGCTGCATATAAGATCTGTTGGCAACATGTAAAGCTGCGCTACCGGCCATCCTACCAATAGTAAACAGAATGGACCTGAGAGATCTGTCAGTGATGTCACGGATGTTGATCTTGCCATCTTTGCTCGGCTGTGAACCTTCCCGGCAATACTGACGGATATAGTCTCTGGTGGAAGTAGTCCCTCGAGCCGTACCTGACAAAGAAATGGGGGCACCCCGCCTTGACAACCCAGTCAAGAAGTACATGTCCTCTATGGTCAAGGGGAAAGACTTCCCCCTAATCTGGAATACTTGGTTAACAGGATCCCAAGCATCAAGCATATACTGCAGTAAAGAAATCTGTGCTCTCATGCTAGAGATACGGAAGAACTTCAGCAGGCCACAGTTCCGAAGCGCGTTCACCGTGACTGGGTCATGGAGTGCAACCATGTCTTCTGCTTCATGTTCTCGTTCTCGCCATGTAAGGGACATTTTGTTCAAAGTTCCCTGCAAGCAAACAAGAGAAGGAGTAAGTTCCTGATTTTGATGAAAATCTGGCGAAAAAATCATCAAAAAACACATGCAAGGTCAGCTTTTCTAGGCCCAGCGCAGGCAGAGAGGCTTCCCCTTGTGCTGTAAGGCAGTCTGCCTTAAGGCTTCCTGAAATACAGCGCAATTTTCGAAAGGGGAACCTGCGCTGATGCCAGGGCGCCCTGATGAAACCCCTGAGGCTCAGAAACCCTGAAAAACATGCATGAAACTGAAAAAGGAAACCATGAAAGTGAAGGGCTAAGGTTTAGCTCCTACCTGGTCCAAACGGCGCCGAAAATCGTCCACAGAATCTCCCGGAATCAGCTGGTGAAAATCAAGGAAAAAGAGGCACCTCCAGAGCTCCAACAAGCAAAATGCAAATGAAATGGTAAATGAGAGGTAAAAACACTTTTTATGACTTTTACACAGTTTAAAGTTAAATATTAGGGTTATAATCTCGTTTTCATGCAAATATTGTCCATTTCTAACAAAATTTGTTGCAGCAATTGAAGATGAAGTACTACATTTGAAAAGAGAAAAGCTAGTAAAAGTAAAAAATTAAATTTGACCATGAATCGAGCAGTTTTACCACGGAATTTATGCTCGTTAAAAAATAGAAAAGTGTGAGCAGAGTTTTTCCGCCAAAGTTCAAGCTCATTAAAAAATGAACCTATCTCGGTAAATAACCATTGCGATCATAAATTTATAAGCCTTAAAAGCCTTGGTCGTGTTTTCATCCATCACCTCCATTTCATTTGGCCGATCGTTCACCCCCATATGTGTGTTTACCTATTTTGAGGAACAGCTGCGAAGAGTGATTTCACCTAGCCATCCTTGTGACACTACCGTGATTGGAAAAGTCCAATTTGTACCTGGAATCAGTTGCTATCCCTGTTTATCACTCGTTCCTCAAAAGACCAGTCTTCTTTGAGCTCTTTTCACTGACTCGTAAAATATGAAAAGTTTGCCGAGTTTTTGGCCTTCTAGCTCGTTAAATGACCGAAAGCTATCCCTCCTCTAGATTTTAATCTTTTTGGACCTGAGGGATTATTGCACAAAAAGATCGAGCGCTTGTCTTGTTCGGCTCGTAAAAGTACCGAACAGCCATCCCTTCTGTATTGTTTTATACTTTTTCGGACTTAGGGGATTAGATGACGAAAAAGGAATCATGGAGTTGACTTTCTGTACCTTTTCAGACTCTCTAAAAATGAAAAGGACCGAGTTTTCTTTGTCGTTAGACTCGTTAAAATGATTAAATAGCGACAAACTTGTCTTTAGACGAGAACGAGTTTCCCTATCGCTAGGCTCGTTAAATCATAGCGATGGCCCGAAGGGCAGGTTATAGAACAAGCATATGTTATCCTCCTCAAGCTTGACAAAAATAAAGAGGTACTGGTCAGAAATGACTGGGGAAAAATTGGGAGAACATCAAAGTTTAATGGTAGCAAGTCACTCTTGAACATGACACTTTTCCTCCGTACCACATCGGGTTGGGTTGTCTCATTCACCGGTCTCATCACCATGGTCCTCACCAAACCATCCACATTTGGGGTAATGCTACCGACCCATCGCATCAGTGTCGTTATATGTTCAAGAGGGGTCATTCTGAAAGTGTCAACCGTGTCCCATCCACTGCCATACATTATCCTTCATCCATTCATGATCGCCACCCTGAATCATATGTCACAGTTTGTTTTCACCTCCACTAAAGTCATTAGCTCCGTTCCGTGTCATTGCTGTGGGATTCATTAAGGCCCTCCTTTGACGGATCGCTTCTTGTCGACTTCAGCTCATTATCCAAGAAGTTGATCTAGGAACACCCCCATCAGTACTTTGAAGCTTGCATGCCTCAATGGCAAGTTTCTCACTTCCGGCGACAGGTATACATCAATGACCTTCGACCAGAAGATTTTGCGTGGCGTTCGACGCCAAGTCCTTTATTCACGCCACGTGAATTGTACTGCAGTACCTTGAGGGTCATCGTCATTATTGGTGATTCCTCTCGCGCTTGTTAACGGTTTTCATTATTGACCGGTAATCAAGCGATGTCTTTCCATGTTCGACTTCAGCGCAATTCTCACATGGATCGACTTGTACTTAGAGTGAAGATCGAACGAGTTTGAAGACCCCGGATCTAATTTCATCCATCCGGGCTGCGATATATATTCAGGAAATATAAAAGCATTTGTCATGTACATCATTGCAACAGATGATCATCCTATTCAAAGGATGATAATTTCAGCAGAAAATTATCAGTCTACCTTCAGACGATCGTCTGTCATATGTACCAAAATGTATTTATAAAAGCTGAGCATGGGAATGCCCGCCTCAGCTAGATCATGAAAATAGAATGAAAAATAATGTATTGTATTGTATTGTATTACAGGGCGCCTCCTCAGCACTGGAATGAACTTCGGACCCTCTAGATAAAGCATTTCACCCGATAAACGGCCTCATACTTTAGGGGGCAACTGTTATAGACATTTTTGTGCCTCGCATCATGAAGCATGAAATGTCAATAATCACAGGGATCCTCAGTCCCTAAACATGTTGTTCTTACCCCTAAAAGAACAAGGTCATCAAACAACAGCACTTCCAATCAGTTCTCCACCTGAAAACACTTCAAAACAGGCTTATTTTGGATCATGTCAGCTGCTCCACTGAGCTTCTGCGCTGGAATGCAACTGTCCCTCCTTGTACCTGCGCTGGAAGTCAAATTTAATGAAGGCTACCTGCGCTGGGCGAGATTGGCCAAGTGGCACAGTCATTCTGCAAGGTGTCAACTGCCCAGGAAGCTTCCAAACTGACACTTGGTTCATGAGATTCGCCCTGTGATGAGTAAGAGGTACTTGATCACCATGTGTAAGCAAGGATCTCCAAGTGGACTCAAGGACTGAAGTTTAACTGAAGAGGGAGAGGACACAAGGCAGCTTCATGTCAGTCTCAAGCTGACTCATCCTCTCTTCTTCTCTCCTATATATAGAGCTCTTCTATGAGGTCTAAGGAGGCTGGAATTTTGTGTAAAGCAAGGAGGTGCTGTTGGTTTACAGTTAGAGCTATTGGGTGATTGTTTTACTAGAGGTGAAGAGGAGATTTCTTGCTGCTGGGGAGGTGCTGCTGGATTGGAGCCATTATTGGTTGTAACCTTCTCAGAACCCTGTTACTTCTATCAATAAAGTTTTGCATGTTCTCCTATATACTTGTATTGCATTGATGTATGGTATTTACATGTATATTTGATTCATCCTAATCCATGCTTCAGTTATGAGTACATGTATCTTGTAGTTTGCTCTCTTGTTTTGTGCAGGATCTGTGTGTAGCTGGACCGGCAAAGAGAGCAAAGAGCTGGGAACAAGAGACAAAGAGAGAGGACAAGGATCGACTAAGCGAAAGACACCAGGTTGGTTAATCTTTCTTCATTCTCTCTGTACTTTCATAAAGGAAATCATCAAAACTTTACTTTCAGTTGTTGCTAAAGACTGTCACCTTTAGAGTAGGGATAGGGTCATCCGCATCGGATACTTTTCCCCACAACATTATGCTTTGATGGTATTATGTTTCTTTGACTCTACAGGTGCTCTTTGAAGTGGGACAAATAAGGAAAGAGTGGTGAAGTTCTGTTAAGGGGGAAAGGAAACAAGCAAGGAGCCAAGCGAAAGACTGAGGTTGGTACTCTCTACTTATTTCTCATCTATCTCTCATAAAGGAAAACACGAGTGACTTTAGTTTGTTTGTTTCTAAGATAGCTACCCATCTTAGTGGGACTAGCAGCTCTGAATGGACACTAGTTTTCCCGATAACAAAATGGCGACTCCACTGGGGAGCGAATAGCTTGTTTGCTTGTTTATATTTGTTTACTTTATAAACTACATACGGAGCCTAAAGTTAAGCCAACTAGCCTTCGAACTGCATTTTCTATGCAAGTGCAAAGTAGATCAACGCTGCTTTAGTCTATCTCTGAGTTTTGTTTATAAACTGAGCAACTAACTTGCAAACATCCTAAGTGCCCTGGTGGTAGCTCAAGTAACCTCATTAGATCAGCCCCTATACTTTGTGTTTACTGACTATCATTAGCTCAGCCTAAATCCCTAAACTAAGCTACAAACTATGACCAAAAACCAAGTTAAAGTCTCATCCTTGGACCATCACACTATCTCCTTTTAACAGTCTGGATGCATCACACCTCTCATGTGCAGTAGGTGAGATGCATCCCTGTTTCCCTGTGTTACAGGTGCGATTATCAGATAAGAATGTTTCTGCCTCCAGATTTTGGTTTTTTATTCATTCTCTTTAGCTTTATTCAGGAGTTTTACTGTCTGTGATCAATATACCACTGTTGAAACTACCTTCCTTTGCATTATTCAGCCTCCATTGTACAAAGAATTGTGAATTTTTTTATGTATTTTTCGCCATTTACAGTTCTCCTTTAAAAAAAGTAGCTTAATCGAACTATCGTCTTTTGATTTGGAAGTGTCACAAGTGCCTTTTTCAATCAAAGAAAAGAATCCTACTCTTTTTGATGGTTGATTACACTGTTACTCTTGTATTTGATTTGGATTAATAGTATTTCAAGTGTCGAAAGCAGTTTTCAAATTGAAGATGAAAGTGTCGTCTTAGCCTTCCTTTCGTTTTTTAAATTCAAAATCGCAAAGTTTCGTTTTAGCCTTCCTTTCATTTTTTGAATTCGAAATTGCAAATTAGTCTTCCTTTTGTTTTTGAATTCGAAATCGCAAAGTATCGTCTTGGTATTTCTTTCCTTTTTTGAATTTGAAATCGCAAAGAGTCGTCTTCATCTTCCTTTCGTCTTTTGAAGAGAAAATTGTTAGTACTGTCGATTTGAGAGAAAAGATAGTTCAGATTTGTATTTAGCATTCTTTTTGCCACTCACACATTAAGAAAGCAGAAAACAAATACATGCATGTGCATTTTCATTTAGACTGCTTGTTGATTTTGATTTAGGACAGTGCATCTAGTGTGTACTCTCTGCTCTATGTTGAAAGAACTTCACTTCTCTTTCCTTAGTGTTAGCCCCATATTCCAATAGGTTTCATATTTGATGATTGACAGTGGAAGTGCCAAAAATGTTCATCTTTTCCATGCTGCAAAAGTTCCATTTTTGAAGGATTTCAGAGTTAAGGGAAGGCCAAACAGCTTAATCTTGGCTTCCCTAGGTTTAAATTTCTTGTTTTAGAAATAGAGAATGAATATATGTCCAAACTATTTAATCTTGGTAGATTGTTAGATAGGTAGAGAAGCTAGGGTGCTCAACAGCTTAATCTGATCCCCTGGAAGTAATAAGGGTAGATTTGGATAGGAGGATGGCCAAAAGAAAAGATGAAAATCTGGGTTTGCTAGTCCAAGTTCACCCATCCAAAAAGAAGAAAAAATGTTAGGTAAGTAGGCTGGGTAAGTAGTTTTGAGGTGGCAGAATGATGAATTGCGATCCATTTTTGTGTTTCAAAGTGTTAATCTACTTCAGATCACAAGTGC
The DNA here is from genome assembly GCA_031772625.1 of Pinus tabuliformis. Taxonomy (NCBI): domain Eukaryota; kingdom Viridiplantae; phylum Streptophyta; class Pinopsida; order Pinales; family Pinaceae; genus Pinus; species Pinus tabuliformis. The sequence goes on along the minus strand of CM062820.1, from coordinate 725,584,834 downwards.
AAGGCAATTTTCCCTTAGAGCAGCTCAAGAGAGGCATGACTAACTTCCCCTTCTTCCTTTTCCCCAAATCATTCACTAATTTCCCCTAAAAGATGTTAAGATCTGCTTAATATCTCAAAAATTCATCATATTCCATAACATTTGCCTAAGTAAAGATCTGCTTTACTTAGGAGTGCTCATATTTCTTCTATAAGTCCTATTTCCCCTTTGTAGCCTAAGATTTCTATCCTTAGTGCTTTCTGATCAAAATTCATATTAACTTCTAACTTACTATGTAAATCCCTATCTATTTCCCCTTCCCCTATTAAAAATATGTTAAATATCCCCCTTATATACATATCCCCTCCCTCTGGTTGAAATATAACCATAAATAATGCTTAGGAATTACTAAGTTTATTTGAAACTTAGTAAGAACCCTTAGTTTGCTTCTTTAACCATTTTCCTATGCTTTTGGACCCCTTCCAAAGCATAAAAACCCCCCTCCGATTTCATAAAACCCATCTCCGATGCATAAAAAACCCCTCCGATTTCATTAAACCCATCTCCGATGAATTAAAAACCCCTTCGATCACATTAAATCTTTTTCCCTTCATAAATCATTCCTCCGATTAAATCCCTCCCCCTCCGATTAAATCCCTCCCCCTCCGATGCGATATCGCTGTCAGGGGAAGCAGTCAACAGTGGCCCCTTTTATATATGCCTCTGATATAACTCTGCCGATACGATTATCGCAATCGGCATGTTGCAAAGGTTGTGTCCCCGAATACATGCCTCCACTCCCTTCCTGCGATGTGATATCACTATCGCATCCAAAGCGATATCGCATCCATTCATTATCGCAAGTCTCCCCTTTATCGCATATATATAAGTCTCGACCTCTCGCCCTCCACTGATGCGATATCGCCGATCACACATCAGCCATCTGATCGCCCCCTTCATCCGACGACCCACATCTAATCGCTCCATCGCTTATATATAAAGCCTCCACCCCGATGTCCCCGCCGATGCGATATCGCTGATCTCCTCTCAGCCGTTGGATCTGCCTTCGCGCGATCAAACAACTCGGATTTAATCTCCGCTACAGTGATCGATCCCGCCTGTAAAGTCATGCTTTTTCCTGTGTAAAGTGTTTTTGCCTTATAAAGGTAAAAAGGCTATTTTTCTGCATATTTTCAGTCTGCGCCCGCGCGCGCTTCCAGTTCAAAGGAAGCATAATCATTTCTACAGTCATTTTTTTATCGCCTCGGCCCAAATTTGCTCCGGACAGCGAGCTCGGCCTTAGCACAACCTCCATTATGCAGTCCTCCTCTATTATGCAGTTTTTACTCCTTTTTGATGGTATTTTGATCGGCCAGCACCGATAGACCTTCTAAAGCCCACAGAAAGCACAGCAGCAGTCAAATCTCACCATAAATTGGCAGGCAAGGGCAATTTATTAGCGTTAAAGTGTATAAGTCCAGTTAAAGTGTATCAGCTCAAACGAAATGTTAAAATGTATCAGTGGAGCAGTAAAGCCACAGCAAAGGAACATTTAAGAGGATCCAGCAAAGTCAAAGAGTATCAGAGCAGGAGTTAAAGCCATTAAAAGCCAAATCGGATCACGGTTAAGGAAAGCGAAGCCGAATAAAAGCAGCAGTTCAAAAATAAAGAGTAGTTATTGTTAAATGGACAGCACAGAGCCTAAAGGACACCTCAAAGCCTCTTTTTTTGATGTTGTTGCCTCCAGCGCAGCATTAGATAGATATTTGTTGCATTTATTTCAGTAAATGTTAGGTTAATCGTAGTTATTTCCTCAGATCTTTTATGATCTGTTTTGTAGATATTTTGCTTATAAATACCTGCCCAAACAATGTTTTAGGGGTTGGTTGGTTGATTGATAAGCTCATTCTAGACTTGCGCTATATATTTTTGAGAACTTCTATGAACAAAGATTGCTGGAATGTTTTCTTATGAACTGGTTGGTTGTGGTATTAATGGTTGAAGAGCAAAATATGGAATTCTCATGCTTCCTCATGGTTCAATAAGTCTTTCTTACCTCTGTTTTCAGTTTCTATGTATATATATCATCTATGTATCATGATCTAAGTTGCAGAAAGAAAGAATAGCTCAGATGTTACTTAACTGTACTCTGTGCTCAATTTATGTGATCTTTCTATGTTTTCTTCTGAATTAGTCATGGATATGAATACTTTATTGATCATGTTTAAGCTAGTTCTCTCATTTCTAAATGCTGTTTAGGAATCCTTCATTTCTCCTACATAGTCTTCATTTACTTTCCCTCTGTTGGCTGAATGAAAGATCCTTCATTGCCTTTCATTCCCTGACCTCCATTTCATCTCATTTCCAGCATTAAAGATTGTTGTATGTGTAGCTATCCTACTCTGTATTCCTCTCTTCTACCAAAGAAAACACACCCATCAGTTCACATTCATTGACTCCATGCCCAATGGTTTTAACTTCTTACACTTTGCATGCCAACTCTGTCTGAAAACATCAACCATCCCACCAAATTTAAAACAAACTCATGCACATCATAACTAGCCTAAAATCAACCCAAAAAAAAGCTAAATCATAAAGAGAGAGCCCTCTCTGATTGCAGGTAGGCTAGGACCTGTAATCCAAAGATTGGTTTGTGGTTACCTCGGTCGTATTCCCTTAGGAGTCAAAGGGAACAACCTGAGTGATAACATCATTGGTGACTCCACTTGGGATCTGAATCATTTGTTTATCACTGCAAATCCAAATACTTGACCTGTTCGCCTCTTAAATAAAATCTTTAAGTTGTTTTGAAAATCCCAAAAAAAATAAAAAATAATCATAAAAATCTCAAAAAATCTTGTTTTCTTGAGAAAGTCAACCCTTTCTTCAGGATTATTTCACGTTTAGATCTGATCTATGACGGTGGACAGAGATCAGACACATCAAAGGTTAAATCATCCACCTGGCGACTCCACATCATTTTCATAATAAAGACTCCATTGGAGATATGAACCCGAAAGAACTCTATGAAAAGGTCAGGCTTTTGACCTGGATTGTTATCCAAGAAATTATGTTCTTTCTCATCCATAATATTTTGCTATGTATATTGTATTGTAGAGATAATTTTTATAATTTTCCTTTGAAAAATGTTGTTGAAAAGCCTCCTTGTGCATTAGAGCAGCAGTCTTCTAATGTTGTTAAATATCATCATACAGTCAAGGAGGAACCAAAAATCGAGCCCAATCTTCCAATCCCTATACATACTCCCATGCCTCGTAAAGTTCCGGATAGATATAAGCCTCTCATTTTGCCTCCCACGCTCAATCCTTTGCCTAAATATCGTCCTGAGTATCTCCCAAGATTTGATGGAGAGAATGGTGTTACTGCTCAAAAGCATATCCAATATTTTGAAGACTATCTTAACATATTTGAAGTAGAAGATGAGGATGTTAGTATTAGGATTTTCGCCCTTTCTTTGCAATGCGAGGTTAGGACTTGGTTCAATACCTTGCCTGAGGCTAGCATCTCTAATCTTGAGCAATTTCTCAAACTCTTCCTTGATAGATGGATGATCAAAGTCAATTTCCTCATGCTCATAGAAGAATATACTCAATTAAGAAGGCTTCCAGATGAAACAGTTTAGCAATTTTCCGACCGATTCAATCAAATTTATCATTCTATGCCTTTGAATATAAGACCTCCCCTTGATTTAGCTCTATTGCATTATCCAAGAGCTTTTGATTCAGAGATTGAATTTTGTCTAAGAGAAAGAAGCCTGTCTACTATGAAACAAATGCAGGACATGGTTGTGGACGTGGAGGAAAATCTGAAGATTAGATAGAAACAGCGCAAGGTAGAGCAAGAAGAAAAACTTCTTTATTTGTTAAAAGAAACAAAGGAAATGATGCAGCAGATCACACTGAAAGTTGAATGTTTAGAGCACCAAAACACATCTGTTTTGCAGAAGGAAAGTAGTGATATTCACGAACAAACCTACCACAAATCAGATGACATATTCATAGAGCCATATGTGAAGGAGCAGTCTCCTGATATACTGTGTGAATATGATAGCCTTTCTCCTTTCAGTTGTTTGCCCAAATATGATCTGTATGATGAAGATTATGCGCCTCAAAGCCAAATCAGCCTTACAGAGGAATCATAAGCTATTTTGGGAGAAAGCAAAGTTCAGGTTCAGCAGCCTGAACCCAGTGATCAGCTTGCTCATTTCAGCTATGAAGAGGAGGAAAATGCAGAAAATTTTGAAGCCAACAAAGGAACTTTGCCTTTTTGTTTCGAATCTTTTTAGTTTATTAGGGAGAATTATCATGCAGTTAATAATCAAGCGTCATCAAGTGTTGATATTGACCATCTAGAGGAGAGTCAAATCCTTGCTCATAATGCATTACCTCTAGTTTTGCAGCCCCAAAGTGCCACTGAATATCAGATTGAAGAAGAAGACTTGAAAGCAGCAACGTATGATCAAGAAATCCCTGATGATTCCTTGCCTCTTTGTTTTCAGTCATCTGAGGAGCAGCAAGTGCAAATCTGTCAAGTGCCATCTGAGCCTGTTTATAATGAATTGCAATTATCATTCCAAGTTTTGTATAATCCATCTGTTGACAGGTTGGGTGATGGAATAAATCAGTGCTCTGCTCCATTAGCAGGCTGTAAGGCTCAATATCAAGATGCTGGTGATTTCCCAATTCAAAGGCATGATAGTCATCCTAAACCTTTATACAGCTCTTTAATTCAGCTCAGCAATTGTGTATATATGTTGCAGGACCCTTTTGTACAGTGTTTAGATTCAGCAAAGGAGATCAGGACTTTTCTGATCTTCTCAATGGTTAACAAAGCTACATCAGATTGCAAGATCTCCATTTCAAGCACCAGCAAGCACAAGCAGCAAAGCTCATTGATGTTTATAATACTTAAGTGGCTGCATTGGCTATTTCATTTCACCTAACCAGCAAGAAGAATGCTAATTAGAGTAAGTAGGTAGGATTTCAGTTTTTGTTTGGATAGCAAGCTTGCTGCAGTTGAAGCCCTAAGTGAAGGCCCTAAGCTCTTCAAGTATGTTGTCATGTTCATAAATAAGACAACCAGCAAAGGGAAATTTTCAGAGTACAACAAAAATTGAATATAAGGCCATGTGACCTGCTGTTCTCGACTTTTCGCAAGGAAAAGCCATCCCCAAGTGGAGCCACTGTTAGCCTCCTATTCCAATAGGTTTCATATTTCATGATTGACAGTGGAAGTGCCAAAAATGTTCATCTTTTCCATGCTGCAAAAGTTCCATTTTTGAAGGATTTCACAGTTAAGGGAAAGCCAAACAACTTAATCTTGGATTCCCTCGGTTTAAATTTCTTTTTCTAGAAATAGAGAATGAATATCTGTCCAAACTGTTTAATCTTGGCAGATTGTTAGATAGGTAGAGAAGCTAGGGTGCTCAACAGCTTAATCTGAGCCCCTGGAAGTAATAAGGGTAGATTTAGATAGGAGGATAGCCAAAAGAAAAGATGAAAATCTAGGTTTTCTAGTCCAAGTGCACCCATCCAAAAAGAAGAAAAAATGTTAGGTAAGTAGGCTGGGTAGGTAGTTTTGAGGTGGCAGAATGATGAATTGTGATCCATTTTTGTGTTTCAAAGTGTTAATCTACTTCAGATCACAAGTACAAGGCAATTTTCCCTAGGATAAGCTCAAGCGAGGCATGACTAACTTCCCCTTCTTCCTTTTCCCCAAATCATTCACTACATTCCCCTAAAAGATGTTAAGATCTACTTAATATCTCAAAAATTCATCATATTCCATAACATTTGCCTAAGTAAAGATCTGCTTTACTTAGGAGTGCTCATATTTCTTCTATAAGTCCTATTTCCCCTTTGTAGCCTAAGATTTCTATCCTTAGTGCTTTCTGATAAAAATTCATATTAACTTCTAACTTACTATGTAAATCCCTATCTATTTCCCCTTCCCCTATTAAAAATATGTTAAATATCCCCCTTATATACATATCCCCTCCCTCTAGTTGAAATATAACCATAAATAATGCTTGGGAATTACTAAGTTTATTTGAAACTTAGTAAGAACCCTTAGTTTGCTTCTTTAACCATTTTCCTATGCTTTTGGACCCCTTCCAAAGCATAAAAACCCCCCTCCGATTTCATAAAACCCATCTCCGATGCATAAAAACCCCCCTCTAATTTCATAAAACCCATCTCTGTTGCATTAAAAACCCCTCCGATCACATTAACCCTTTTTCCCTTCATAAATCATTCCTCTGATTAAATCCCTCCCCCTCCGACGCGATATCACTGTCGGAGGAAGCAGTCAACAGTGGCCCCTTTTATATATGCCTCCGATATAACTCCGCCGATGCGATTATCACAATCGGCATGTCGCAAAGGTTGTGTCCCCGAATACATGCCTCCACTCCCTTCCTCCGATGCGATATCGCTATCACATCCGAAGCGATATCGCATCCATTCATTATCGCAAGTCTCCCCTTTATCACATATATATAAGTCCCGACCTCTCGCCCTCCGCTGATGCGATATCGCCGATCGTACGTCAACCGTCCGATCGCCCCCTTCATCCGACGACCCACATATAATTGCTCCATCACTTATATATAAAGCCTCCGCCCCCATGTCCCCGCCGATGCGATATCGCTGATCTCCTCTCAGCTGTTGGATCTGCCATCGCGCGATCCAACGGCCTGGATTTAATCTCTGCTACAGTGATTTATCCCGCCTGTAAAGTCATGTTTTTTCCTGTGTAAAGTGTTTTTGCCTTATAAAGGTAAAAAGGCTATTTTTCCGCATATTTTCAGTCTGCGCCCGTGCGCACTTCCAGTTCAAAGGAAGCATAATCATTTCTTCAGTCATTTTTTGATTGCCTCGGCCCAAATTTGCTCCGGACAGCAAGCTCGGCCTCAGCACAGCCTCCATTATGCAGTGCTCCTCTATTATGCAATTTTTACTCCTTTTTGATGGTATTTTGATCGGCCAACGCCAATAAACCTTCTAAAACCCACAAAAAGCCCAGCAGCAGTCAAATCTCGCCATAAAGTGGCAGGCAAGGGTGATTTATCATCTTTAAAGTGTATCAGTCTAGTTAAAGTGTATCAGCTCAAACGAAATGTTAAAGTGTATCAGTGGAGCAATAAAGCCACAGTAAAGGAACATTTAAGAGGATCCAGCAAAGTCAAAGAGTATCAGAGCAGGAGTTAAAGCCATTAAAAGCCAAATCTGATCACAGTTAAGGAAAGCAGAGCCAAATAAAAGCAGCAGTTCAAAAATAAAGAGTAGTTATTGTAAAATGGACATCACAGAGCCTAAAGGACACCTCAAAACCTCTTTTTTTGATGTTGTTGCCTCCAGCGCAGCATTAGATAGATATTTGTTTCATTTATTTCAGTAGATGTTAGGTTAATTGCAGTTATTTCCTCAGATCTTTTATGATCTGTTTTGTATATATTTTTCTTATAAATACCTGCCCAAACAATGTTTTAGGGGTTGGTTGGTTGATTGATAAGCTCATTCTAGACTTGCGCTGTATATTTTTGAGAAATTCTATGAACAAAGATTGCTGGAATGTTTGCTTATGAACTGGCTGGTTGTGGTATTAATGGCTGAAGAGCAAAATATGTAATTCTCGTGCTTCCTTATGGTTCAATAAGTCTTTCTTACCTCTGTTTTCAGTTTCTATGTATCTATATCATCTATGTATCATGATCTAAGTTGCAGAAAGAAAGAATAGCTCAGATGTTACTTAACTGTACTCTGTGCTCAATTTCTGTGATCTTTCTATCTTTTCTTCTGAATTAGTCATGGATATGAATACTTTATTGATCATGTTTAAGCTAGTTCTCTCATTTCTAAATGTTGTTTAGGAATCCTTCATTGCTCCTACATAGTCTTCCTTCACTTTCCCTCTGTTGGCTGAATGAAACATCCTTCATTGCCTTTCATTCCCTGACCTCCATTTCATCTCATTTCCAGCATTAAAGATTGTTCTATGTGTAGCTATCCTGCTTTGTATTCCTCTCTTCTACCAAAGAAAACACACCCAGCAGTTCACATTCATTGACTCCATGCCCAATGGTCTGAACTTCTTACACTTTGCATGCCAACTCTGTCTGAAAACATCAACCATCCCACCAAATTTAAAACAAACTCATGCACATCATAGCTAGCCTAAAATCAACCCAAAAGAAAGCTAAATCATAAAGAGAGAGCCCTCTCTGATTGTAGGTAGGCTAGGACCTGCAATCCGAATATTGGTTTGTGGTTACCTCTGCCGTATTCCCTTAGGAGTCAAAGGGAACAACCTGAGTGATAACACTTAGTAGCTAGGATTTTCATCAAAAAGAAGAGAAAATGATTGTTTATCATCTTAGATTGCATATTTAGGAATTGTATATCTACATCACGCGGTGAACCTTAAAGGAAATTTTTTTAAGAAAGATCAACTGTAAAATAAATTCAATGAACATAGAAATGCTTTGGAACCTAACACACAACATTTAGAAGTCTAGGCTAGAGATGTATTCCGGCGTCGTAAATCCTGGTAACTATCGCTTTCATCGTAGGTTGGGTGATTCCTCCTCTTTGAGACGACAAGTGCCAGTACGGACTTGTGCTCCCACGTACTGTTGAGTATATATTAGGAGACCACAATAGGCTACATCCTTTATCCTTAGGAAACCGTGTCTACCGCCCTATCAATCACAATGCACTGAACACAACATTCAGGAAGATTGACTACCGTACCGTAAAAAGTATTCTACAGTTTTGTGATTGGTTGGTAATCCCTCTGTCTATATTTCCAGAGCAGTCACTTTCGTTCCTTTTTAGACTCCTTAAAAGAAAAGGTCATCTAAGCACTTGTCAGTTCAGGCTCATTAAAAATCAAAGGCGACTAGAGTCGTCTTTAGCTTTTTCTCGGCTCTTAAAAATTGAAAAAGCAAGTTGTGTCAAAACATCATAAAATTTATTTTAATCGGAATAACATCCCTATTCCCTTGTTGATCTTAGGTTGAGAAAATGGATTCCACCAATCATGGATTTCCCCTTGGGGGAAGTCCTAGTCCTTTCTCCTCTTGGGGAGATGTTGGTGCACCTCATATGGCCACATTGTCCCTTCCAGGACTGATAATTGGCCTACCAGTATGGCTCTTCTCGACCTCTGTCGTTCAAAGCACCATGATTCCTGAGCAATCAAATCAGCAACTGGATGATACTAGAGTTACCCCTCAACCTTGTACTTCATTTGTTTCTCCCTCTCCTTCTTCCTCTTTGCTTGGTGAAGTTGGTAAAACTAAAAACCAAGTAACTGAGAAGAACAAGAAAGAGAAGGAGAAGAAGAATAAGAAGCCAATGGTGAAAGGGGGCAACCAAGCATCATCTAGCGAAAATCCACACACTGCACCATCCAAACCTAAATCTCCATGTGTCATTTGCAAAGGGGACCACTATCATCGAGATTGTCCTTACATCCCATGGATCTTAAGGGACTAGTCTCCCCACTTGCACAATCCGGTGTCCTTGACCTCTAACGATCATGTTGAAAGTACACCATCAACTAGTGAAAATGAAGTCACTAGACAAAAAGGAAGATATAAAATTGCTTCTAGATTGTGCGAAGGCAATCATGCCATCCACCATTGTCCCTTCCTAGACAAAGCTAAAAGAGTCTTGGATAACTGTCCTACTTCACTGCTACTGCTTCCTCCTAGATACAAGAAACTCTTGTTGAGTCCATCACTAGTTGAAAATCCGATTGACACACATTTTTTGTTGGTCGAAGCACCTATCATTGAAGGTAAACCCTCTGAGTCCACCCTGGGCCAAAGTCAATAGGTCGAGACGGCAGTCGACCCAATCTTGTCTTCAGAGGATCCGCCTTCAGATGATACTGTGACCGAAGAGAATGAGAATGACACCATTCAAATTCTTTTCGTAAACACAGACTCCGATGAACATAGGGGAAATATACCCGTTCCTTTACTGCAAGAAGGAAGTTCATCAGATATTTATCCTGTCATTTATTCGGTCCCACATCCAAGCAATCTAGTCATTTCCTTCGATTGGAATCTACTATGCAAACCCTGGCTACCATCTAATGTACCATTTTGAATCATAGTACAAGCTTACAGAATGATCATGGTTGGTACTATCATAGATGAAGGGGCTTCTGTGAGTATCCTTTCCTCAACTGCTTGGAAAGTGCTTGATTCGCCATCGCTTTTGCCTGAGATGTGAAATCTGACAGGCTTCGACAAAGGAACCTGTCCACCGTTAGGGATCCTTCCAAGTTTTCCTATAACTTTGAGAAGGAAAATTGTCTACCTGAATGTAATGGTAGTCCAAGGAACTTTAGATTACAATCTACTCCTTGGGCGTGACTACATTTATAGCATGGGAGCTATTGCTTCCTCACTCTTTTGAGTGATGTGTTTTCCGCATGAAGGCAGACTGATCCAGCTCATAGACCAGCTTTCATTCCCTGGCTCACACATAGCTAATAGTCAAATGCCATCCCTAACTGGTCTTTTTGTGAAAGGAATTTCTCATCAATCTCCAACCCGTCCACCTGATGAGCGCGAGTGATTCAGTGATTTTGATTGAAACCCAGGAGGCATGCGCCTGGTCTGCTTCGACAGAAAAACCCCAGTTATAAGGTAGGTTTCTGCATAAGAATATGACTAGTCTGACACACCAGTTCGTTTAGGAAAATGGGATTAGACTAGAATAAGATTCCTCTGTGAGAAGGTATGCCTTTCTCGAAAAAGCCATGGAAGTGTTTTGTCTGCAAATTGAATGGTAACCTATAAACTCTACTTCGTTATACCTGGGGGCATGCAAACCTTTTTGCATGCAAGTGAAAAGCGACCATTTATTTTCTTAGTTTGTAGTTTCTTAGCCCATTAAACTCGTAGAATTGGTCATTCCTATCTTGCATAACAAAATCCTCCAGAGCAAAGTTTCGAATGGGGCAAGCTCCCTAAACAATGAACCTATCGATGAGACATCCTTATTATACGACTGACACGAGCAGTTTTACGCGAAGTTCAAGCTCGTTAAAAAATAAACCTAGAAATGAGCATATGTTCCACCAAAGTTTAAGCTCATTAAAAAATGAATCCACCTCTGGTAAATAACCATTACGATCGCATTATTATAAGCTTTTGAGCCTTGGTCGCATTCTTACCATCACCTCCACTCTTTTTTCGCTGATCATATGCCTCCATTTGATTGTTTACCCCTTTTGAGGAATAACTACAACGAGTGATCCTATTAGCCACCTTCTTTACACTGTTGTGATTTAAAAAGTTCCAAACCTTACCTAGAACCAACTGCTGTCTGAAAATATCACTCGTTCCTCAAAAAATGAGTCTCCTTTTATCTCTTTTCATCTGACTTGTAAAATATGAAAAGATTGTCGAGCAGTTAGCCTCTCCAACTCGTTAAAGAAATTAGAAGTGCTATCCCTCCTCTAGATTTTAATCTTTTTGGACCTGAGGGATCATTACACAAAAAGATCGAGCGCTTGTCTTGTTCAGCTCATTAAAACTATCGAAAATTCATCCCTTTCATATTATTTTACACTTTTTCGGACTTAAGGGATTACATTACGAAAAAGGAATACTGGAGTTTCCTTTCTGTCCTTTTTCAGAATCTCTAAAAATGAAAAGGACCGAGTTATCTTTGTCGTTAAACTCGTTAAAACAATAGCGACAAACTTTTCCATGCAGGTAAGGGCAAGTTTCACTGTCGCTAGGCTCGTTAAAACATAGCGACAGGTTTGCCCAAAGGGCAAATTATTGAAAAAGAATATGTTATCCTCCTCAAGCTTGACAAAAATAAAGAGGTACCGGTCAGAAATTACTGGGGAATAATTGGGAAGAAAACTTGAAGAAACTTTATTGGTAGCAGGTCACTCTTGAACATGACACTTTCACTCCATCACCATGGTTGAGTTGGGTTGGGTTATTCCGTTCACCGGTCATATTACCATTGGTCCACTGTACCATCCATTTTTTAGGGTTAACGCTACCAATCCATTTTAGTGTCGCCGATATGTTCAAGAGAAGTCACTCAGAGAATTCACCAACCCAGCTTGTGTCTCATCTGCTACAATACCTTCACACTTCATTCTTTCATGACCGCCACCCTCAACCTTGTATCATCAGATCGTTTTCACCTCCACAAAGTCATTTGCTCTGTTCCATGTCGTAGATGTGGGATTCATTAATGCCCTCCTACAATGGGTCACTTCTTGTCGACATCAGCTCATTATCCAAGAAGTCGACCTAGGAACAACCCTTTCAGTACTTTGAAGCTTGCATGCCTCAATGACAAGTTTCTCACTTCCGGTGGCAGGTTTACATTAATGGCCTTCGACTGAAAGATTTTGCATGGTGTTCGACACCGACTCATGTATTCACACCACATGAATTGTACTGCAGTACCTTGAGGGTCATTATCATTATCGGTGATTCCTCTCGTGCCTGTTAACATCTTACATCATTGGCTGGTAATCAGGCGATGTCTTTCCATGTTTGACACCAGAATATCTTTTCACATGGATCGTCTTGTACTTCGGGCGAATATTGAATGAGTTTTGAAGACCCCAAATCTAGTTTCGTCCATCCGGGTTGCGATACATTCAGGAAAATAAAAACAACAAATGTACATAATTGTTACATAGATAATCATGCAAGCCAAAGGATGATGGCTCTACTAGAATCATCAGTCTGCCACACAGACGGTTGTTTGTCCTATGAACATGAAAATGATATTATAAAGTTGAGCATGGGAATGCTCGCTTTAGCTAGATCATGAAAATATTATGAAGATAATGTATGGTATTGTATCTTATTACAGGTCACCTTCTGGTTCAAAAAACCTCGGATCATCATGATAAAGCATTTCACCCGACATCAAAAAGATTTACGACCTCATGCTTTAGGGGGGAACTGTTATAGAAATATTTGGGCACTGCAAATCCAATCACATATGTACATAAACCAAGGGCTTCTAAGTCCCTAAAAGTGTTGTTTCATACCCTAAAGGAGCAAGGTCAACTGATTACATCATCTCCCAGAAGTTCTCCCTAAAAAAATACTCAGAACTGGTCAAAACTGGACCATACAGACTGCTCAATGCTAAGGGTGTGATGCATACTGGAAAGCCCTTCTATAGGGTGCGATGAGTGAGAGCAGACAAATGGCAGAGGTAGTTTGCTAGGTGGAAACCCAAAGAATCTTCTAGAAGATGCTCATTCGACACTTGCCTCTCTGAATTCACCTAGGGATGAGTAAGAGATCATGAAATCTCCAAGTGGAACCAAGAACTATCAAAGTGATGACACTAATCAAAATCCCAGAAGCTGACTCACCCACCTACAAACATCTATATATGGATCCCTCATCCTAGAGATCCAGAGGCTGGAATTTTTTGTTTTGTAAGGAAGTGTTTTTGGTTTCTCTATGCAACATTGTATTGGTAGGTGATCTAAGCTTTTCATGAGGTGAAGAGGGCTTTCATGCTGGGAGGATGGCGCTGGGTCAGACCAATGGGTTGTAATCCTCTCTTCTACTACTTCTATCAATAAAGCTATTTGAGTTTTCATCCATATTCTTGTGTATCTCTGAATCTTGTATTGATATATGCATTTGTATGGTTAATATACATCTGATCCTATATTGTTTATGGGTATAGATCTCTATGCTTTGATGGTATTATGCTGCTTTGACTCTACAGGTGCTCTTTGAAGCAAGACAAGTAAGGAAAGAGTGGTAAAGTTCTGTCAAAGGGGAAAGGAAACAAGCAGGGAGCCAAGAGAAAGACTGAGGTTGGTACTCTCTACTTCTTTCTCATCTATCTCTCATAAAGGAAAACATGAGTGACTTTAGTTTGTTTTTTTCTAAGATAGCTACCCGTCTGAGTTGGACTAGTAGCTCTGAATGGACACTAGCTTTCTCGATAACACTACTACATCATAGCAAGGCTGTAAAAGGGCTATAGAAGTTGATAAACAAGTGTGCTAGTAAGGATAATTCTTCTAGTAGACCACGCGTAGTCAGAAAGATCGGTAAGCATAAGGCAAGAATAGTGCACGAGATGAGGCTTACCACACAAATAGGAGACTATGAGATAGACCAAGGTATTTTGAATTTGGGCTCTGACATGAACGTATTACATAAATAAACCTAGGAGAGAATGGGGAGATGTGCGTTGTAGTGGTCTCTAATTCAACTGAGGATGGAGAATCGGCACAAGGTTATCCCTATGGGATTGCAGGGAGTTACCATAGATATAGAAGGTGAAAGCGTGTTGGTTGATTTTGAAGTAGTAAAGATTGTTGATGATATCAATCCATACCCCGTGCTCCTAGGAATTGATTGGGCTATTGATATGAATGGGGTCATCAATTTGAAGAAGCGGACAAAGTCGTTTGAAAGGAATTCACTATCCGTTGTAGTACCATTTGACCCTGCAGAAGGACTCCGCCTTACTAAAATGGTGTGCGACTATGAGGAGAGTGATGATGATTTAGATCAGATCTATAAAATCATAATGCAAGACCAATACTGGGTTAATCCGATAGTTTATGGATGAATTTCATGGGATCGTGAAATTTACTGTACCTTGGATTTAGACAAAGAGTTGGAACATTGGAAAGATAGGTTACATGGAGTATCCACACTGCGCTGCAACATGATGACCAAATCGTTGCACTGTGTGTCATCGGAGGTAAGAACATTTCCTTATTATTATGGTTTAACTAATGTGGATAAATTTTTGGATGCTTTTGAAAGAGAAGTTCCAGAGGATTACCACTTTTAGGTGTTGGACAAGGCATTGCGCGCTATGCTCACTTGGTAGTGGGGTACACACAAATATAGATTTGATGAGTGGTGTGATTACAGAAGGATGATGAGAATGCGATTTGGTCGTCCTAAAGTATGGGTAACTAAGAATTATGATGGAAGGAACGATCTGCACGATCATTTGCCCAAATGTACTAAGGTATATGGAGCAGAGCCATAGCCAGAATGGGTGCATTTATTCTGTCACACTCTAGACATAATCCCTATGAATTGGTATTTGGAAACAAAGCTCCACCATGGCACCGCAGAGTGGGATGTCTTAAGAGAAGGTTTTATGAGGAAATTCAGCTTTGAATATGGGTTCAAAATCATTTATGAGGCACTACAGGAGGTTAAAGTAGTGATCTTCAAAATATCGTAGGATCCTTTGAACTTGATTCAACTAGATTGGAACACCCATCTGTGCCATGTGCTAGAATTCTATAATGTAAACACTAAAGGAGAGGATGGTGATCCAAGGAATATAAATATACCAGAAGAAAAAGGCCACTGCAAGGTTGAGGGATGGCATATAGAGAATCCAAACATCACCGTGCCTTTAAAAACTAGGCAAGTAAACATTGGCACAAAGGCGGAGCCGAAGTTTGTGGAGATTGGGGATTACTGGGATGATTCTATCATAGATAAAGTTGTTGATTTTCTCCGTGAATATCAGAATTTGTTTCCTACAAAATTTTCAAACTTGAAAAGCATCATAGGCGATTTGGGAGTGATGAAAATAACCCTAAAACTAGACGTGAAGCCCGTTAGGCAGAGGCCATATTGCCTTAATCCAAAATACAAGGAAAAGGTCCACTCGGAGTTGGACAAGATGCTTGAAGCAATTATTATTGAATGAGTGGAGGAATCTGAGTGGGTGAGCCCAATGGTATTTCAGGAAAAGATGTAGAAGGATGAAATAAGGATTTGCGTAGATCTAAGAAAGCTTAACTATGTCTGTGTCCATGATCTTTTCTCGACGTTGTTTACTAATGAGGTCCTGGAAAATGTTGGAGGACAAGAGGCCTATTCGTTTACTAATGGGTTCTCTGGATACCATCAAATAAAGACCATGCTAGAATATAGGAGTAAAACAACATTAATGACGAAATGGGGTTGTTTTCAGTATACGGTGATGCCCTTCGGAATCAAGAATGTGTTGGCGATATTCTCTCGTGTAGTCATCACGACGTTCAAAGAGTTTATTCACAAATTTTTGGAGGGCTATTTCAATGACTACACAGTGTTTGGGCTAGTCAAGCGCCATGTAGATAGTCTGGGCTTAATGTTGGATATGTGCTGAAGGTATCAGATTGCGTTGAACCTGAAGAAGTGCTTATTTTGTGTCCCCTTTGGGATTTTGACGGGTCATGAGGTTGCAGGGAAGGACTCATGGTGGACCCTGCCAAGATCATGATAATAATCAATTTGGAACCCCCAAGGAGTGTTAAACAGTTGCGCGCAACATTAGGCCATACCATGTATTTTCAAAAGTTCATCAAGGCTTATGCTAAGATTACCGCGCCTATCGAAAATTTTCTAAAGAAGGATGCTACATTATGTTGGAATGAAGAATGTCAGTGCAGTCTGGATGTCTTGAAGGAGAAAATGATTATCGCGTTGATCTTGGTCTTTATGAACTGGAAGAAATAATTCCATGTGGACGTTGATGCCTCATGTATTACATTGGGCACAATGCTGACATAGGTTGGCGAAGGAGAACTAGATCACCCTATAGAATTTGCAAGCATAAAATTTTCAAAGGTTAAGAATAATTACTCCACAATAGAGTGCGATGGATTGGCTATGGTGTATGCGCTCCAAAATTTCAGGCACTATCTATTGGGTAGATATTTCAAGATGTACACAAACCACTCCACCTTGAAGTACCTAGTCAATAAGCCTGTGTTGGGGGGGGGGGGGGATATGCAGATGGTTGTTTTTATTCCAAGAATATTATTTTGAGGTAATTTTAAAAATAGGAAGGTTGAATTCAAGACCTAACCATTTGTCGTACATTGAGACAGGGGAGGAGCCTACTAATTTGGAGGAAGGGCTTCCCAATGTGCAACTCTTTATGGTGCATGTAGCGTACAAACAATTTATAGACATTATCCATTTTTTGACCACATAAACGACTCCAGAAGGGTACACTAGTTAGCAGAAGAAAGAGTTGGTGTGCATGCAGTCGATTTCTTAGTAATTGCAGGCCATTTGTATAAGATGGGATCAGAAAAGATACTCCAACAATATGTGCCCGATTTTGAATGAAATAGTATCCTTGCTAAAGACCATGGAGGAGCTACAAGAGGATATTATGCAGCAAAAGCAACATTGTATAAGGTTTTTCATGCTAGGTTGTGGTGGCTGACGCTGCATAAAGATTCTAAAGGATATTGTAAGGCATGTGATGCATGTCAAAGGATAGGCAGGTCGTCGCGCAGGGATGAGCTGACACTAAATCAGCAGGTGCCATTGCAACCATTTGAGAAATGGGAAATTGATTTTATAGGACTGATTCAACCCCTAGGTAAGAAAACAGGTGTGCGCTACATCATCACCATGACAGAATAGTTGACCAGATGGGTGGAGGCACAACCTATGAAATACTATATAGGGGCAACAACAACAAAGTTTTTATTTGAATATGTGTTGACTAGGTTCAGTTGCTCAAAGGTATTGATGAGTGACCGCGGTACACATTTTCTCAATGAAATGATCAGCGTGCTGACAAAAGAGTTCCAGATTTACCATTAGAATCATACACCATATCATCCTGAGGCCAATGGAATAGTTAAGGCTTTCAATAAGATATTGGAGAATGTGCTAACAAATATTTGCAATGTGCAGTGGAATGATTAAGACATGCATGTACCAGTGGTGTTATGAGCATACAGAACTACTTGCA
The DNA here is from genome assembly GCA_031772625.1 of Pinus tabuliformis. Lineage (NCBI taxonomy): Eukaryota > Viridiplantae > Streptophyta > Pinopsida > Pinales > Pinaceae > Pinus > Pinus tabuliformis. Next base: position 725,567,072 of record CM062820.1, on the reverse strand, counting down.
AAATGCTAACAAGTCAAATACCTTTCCGATTGGTTTATGGTGTAGAGGTTGTTGGGTTAAGAAAAAGGTATTTTTCCTCCTTGGTAAAGATTTACTTAGCACTCATCCTCACATTATTATCTTTGTTTATGGGTAAAAGTAGAGGAAATGACAGTTAAAGTTGGGTAAAAGTAATCAGTAAAAAATTAGACGAATCTAAGTAGGAAAAAATGATTTTTACTATCTTTCTATGTAGAAGAAGCCAATTGGACAATAGTTGTTCAAGCGACAGAACAAAAACATCTCATAAAGGAAAAAGACAACGTCGGATGCAAGGCAGGACAATGGAAGATGGGGTAGATCAATGCTATTTTATGATAGAATTCAATCGAGTATTATGAAATCCTTAGGATCCCATGATCCTAAGGATTCACTTTTATCTATTTACTTTTCTGATTTTTATATATAAGGCCAAAAGGAAAACAGCATGACTAGTTCAGAAATTCACAGTTTATAATTATTCGTTTGGACATATAATATTGTTACTTTGGTGATGTTGTAACTTTTCTATTCGTTTTAATGAAGAAGACTGCATTTAAATCATAACTATATTCTGAGTATCTCATAGAGGAGACTTTTGGTGACTCTGGGCCCAGTCAAGAGATGATCTACTACTTCGCCTGTGTTATAATCTTTTCTATTTTATTCTTTACTGTTTGTTAATGTTAAGTTAATATCTTTTTTATTATCATGAGGATTGTCAATTCGATTTGCTTTTGTTGTTCATTTGACATTCAGATTTAGTTGTGTGTTATATATGAGTAACGATTTTGGTTGGATTGGTTATGTTAGTGCCAACATTAAATCGTTGATTCATTCCAAGTAATGTTATCATAGATTTTAGAGATAGAATTGATCGCTTTTCGCAATATAGTTATTGTTGTTCTATTATCATTTGATGTTCAATTATCAGTTGTTGTTCAATTCGGATTTGCTGTTAAATTATCATTTGTTGTTCAATTGTTGTAGTTCTGTTTAATGATTGAGAGAGTTAGTTTCAATTCCATTTAAGACTGCCAAATGTGATTCTTTATAGTTGTATTCAGATTCATTTTCTTTCATGATAGGTTAAGTCGAATTGCAAAGTATGTTATGAATTTGTTTCAGAGTTACTTCTTTCATAATTGTTTGGATTAAGTTTGAAAAGATAGTCATTAGCAATTGCAATGATTTGTTATTAGTTAACCTCTGAATTCACTGCATATATAGTGTTGACACTCTTGAAATAAAAATACTTTCCTTGGGTTGATAATTAATGTAGGAATTAAGATTTCCTGTAAAAAGACATCTTAATGCACCAACATTTGGTGCCGTTGCCGAGGAGAGTGATTCAAAGTGATTTCCTTTTTATCTTGCTATAAAAGAATTTGGTTTTAAAAACAAGAGGTAATAACTTGCGTACCTAGCAATTAAAGTGCTTGCTTGCTAGCCCATTTTTCAGCAAAAGCTTAGAGGTTAAATAGGAATAGCTTTTTATGAATGACTAGGAATAGAAAGATAGAAAAATAGCAGAACCCCCCACCTAAATCCACAAAACCCAAGGGATCGGTGAACCTTGGGAGAATGAACTTTATAGAGAAATTTGTAAGAAAATGAGAGTCTCAAGCATCACTAGGATTCCGAGCTATATCTGGAAAACGTCCTACACTATTCCCTCAGGCAGCAAGCTGACCATCTGCAGCTTATGATAATATTCAAAGCCAAATTGGAGGATCTGAACAGAGTCTTCAAATTGTAACAAATTTACATTTTGATCCTCTACAAGTGGGAAATTCGTGTAACTTAAGAGAAAGAGAGGGAGAAACCGGTGGAATTGCTAAGGCAGGACCTCAATTATTAGAACAAGGGTCTCCTATGATCCCAGATCTAGGCAGTGCTACAAAGCCAACCCAGATTACTAATCCTCTGCTTAGTCAAAAATCAACCCCTGAAATCCCTGAAGGATATTGGCACATATTTGAACAAACGGCAAATCAACCACCTCAAGGTCAAATCTTGACATTGGAATACCCCATAGTTGACCAAGTAGCTAATGCCCCCATGAAGGCTATTCCTCTACAGAGCATGCCAACCTTTCATGGGATGATCACAGAGGATCCTAATGCCTTGCTGTTTGAATTTGATGTCCTCTGTAGAAGGTATGACTACACCACTAACCCTCAAAAGCTAAAATTGTTCATTTCTACTATGAAAGGAGCAACTTTAAGATGGTTCATGGGTCTGGGAGGATGTACTATTAATTCTTGGGATGATATGAAGACTTCCTTCCTCACAAGATGCGAGGACTTTTGCAAGACTAGGGAGCTAAAAGATGAAATATTTAAGATGGATGCAAAGGATAATGAAACTCTAGAAGACTACACCGAACAGTTTCATTATAACTTGCAGAGGTCTCCACACACCACCTTACCAAGAGATTTCCTAAGAGCTATCTTAATTAAAGGAAAGAAATAAGAGTGGTTAGAAACTCTAAACTTAATGGGGAAAGGGGATATTTCTCAAGAAGATTATAATAAAATTGTTCACTTGTGTATCAGGTGTTCATGAGGAAGCACATGCACAGGAGCAGGAAGCCAAGATCCCATGAGTAGGGGAAATAAACCCTACGGTGGAGGCATAACATGAATGGAAATCGGTAACCTCCTAGAAGACTTCAAGACGGACATCCTGGGCACCCTCACAACATAGTTGGACATCCTACAGGCTAAATAGAACAAGCCTTAGTAGAAAAAATCTTGGATGTTTTCTTCCCACATTGTCGAAAAAATCACAGCCCACGGGAGTGTCCATTAGACATGTCTTAAATATGCGGCATATGTACCAAGGATCACGCCAATGAACAATGTCCATCACTCCTAGGGCTGAAAGTAGTGTTCAAGGAAGTAGAAGAAGAGACAGAGCCAGTGTATCTAATGAACCAGCATCAATAGTGGTAGGCCAAACCTACAGGTATGTCACAGGATGCATCCCAGTTCTTTCCCTCTTCATAGTTTAATCAGCAACAGAACCCTTAGGTAGCATGGCAAGTCCAATCGCCTTACTCGAATTGGAAAGCTCATCCATTCCCTATGACAACATGGTCAACTCAATCCTTTCTCGATAATGTCAAGCCAAATTAGCATTTTACTCCTTTTTGGTAAGGTAATCCCTATCAATCCCAGTGGCCTGCCTCCACTTCTCAAATCCGAACTGGTCTACAAATTGGTAGCGACCTTTGGGAATATCCAATACTCCTATGGGGACAGGTACTCAACCTTAACCTACATTTTTAGCACCTTATCCATTACAGCAAAATCCTCAGCCTCTTCTGCACCCTCAACTGCCAGCCAACAAAGTCTGAATCCCAATAATAGACCGGTTCAGCTAGTGCAAATTGTCGAAAGCTCAAACTATGAGATTGAAAAAAAAGAATGTAATGAACCAATATTTAGGTCAAGACATATCATTACCCCTAAGGAGAATAGGGATCAACCATCAATTGATATCAAAACACCACCTGTACATATACCACCACATGTAATTGATATTGAAATAAAACAAGGAGAAGAGACAGATCAACATAAAGATCCTCAAGGACTCATAGTCACTTCTCCCCCATTCCCCGAAAGGTTGATGATACCTAAGATGATTTTTTACCCATATTTTGATCTTGTAGGGGAACTAAAAAATCTTTGTATGAAAATTCCGCTCCTCCAGGCCATCTAGGTTATTCCCATCTATGCTAAAAAAATTAAAGAGTTGTGTGTAAAGAAGCCTGTGAGGAAAGCAAAAACTTCACCCACCATTCATGTTGTAGGAACCTTATATGATTTACTCTTGGGGGGAAACTCTTGTAAAGTATGAAGATCCTGGGAATCCCATAGTGTCAGTTCAAATATATGGTCACTCTTTCCCCAATACGCTAGTTGATCTAGGTGAAACCATTAACATTTTAACAGCAAAAACCTGTCAAGCACTTGGTATTACAGCCTTGGAACCAATCACCACCTTACTAGAACTTGTTGATCATTCGGTGGTAAGGCCAGAAGGAACTTTACAAGATATTACAGTTTCTATTGATTCATGGGAATATCCAATATATTTTCTTCTTATAAATCCAAAGAGTTGATTCGATGGGCACCCTATGATGCTAGGTCGACCTTGGCTGGTGACAGTTGATGCATATATAGGTTGTTGAGAGGGTAGCAAGATTATTGCAAAGGGGGATGCTGTAAAAATATTGTTTTATATCCCCTTGCCAAACCAAGTCTGCCCGTTCTAAAAATATGTAAATGACCACCAGCATACCTGGAAGAAAGCATCTGTTCAAAACTCACAGTAGCAGTGGCACTTGAATTCAAAGATTAGACTGAAGATGACATTATCAACAAATTTATCAATCAGTCGGCTAATGTGAGCAATGTAATGTGTCAAATGCTAAAAGAAATTCTAGATCATAACATCCATACAATTTATGTTCATAACAGCAAGCCTATGGAAATTGAACAAGGAAAAACTTTAAACATTAATGATAGCCTTGACAGTGATCAGCAGAAAAATATCATTTAGGTCCTACAAAAATATAAAGGGGCTTTTGCCTAGGATTATCCTGACATCGAGAAGATAAACCCACAGTTGTGTACACATCACATCTATACCAAAAAGGATGCTTTTCCTATCCAGCAACCTCAGTGGAGATTGAATCTGCAAGTCAAGGACATTGTTAAAGAAGAGTTGCAAAATCTACTGGATATAAATTTCATTTATCCTATTTCAGATAGAAAATGGGTTACTCCATTGGTGGTCATCCCAAAGAAAAATGGGAAGTGGCGTATCTGTGTCGATTACCGGGTATTTAACAAGGAAACATAGAAACTTCACTTCCCTCTTCCCTTTATTGATCAGGTCCTTGATAATTTGGTAGGGAAGCAATTCTTTTCCTTTCTAGATGGCTTCAACAGCTACAATTAGATTTAAATCACCCCCGAGGATCAAGACAAAACAACCTTCACCTGTCCCGGGGGCAAATTCGGTTACAGAGTGTTACCATTTGGCTTATGCAATGCCTCAACCATGTTTCAAAGAGCTATACTCAGTATATTTTCTGACCCAATAAATCAACGACTTGAGGTACATATGGATGACTTTACTCCATATGGGGATGACTTTGATCAAGCACTGCAAACATTAGAAAAAGTTTTAGAATGATTCATTGCTACTAGGTTATGTTTAAGCAATGTCAAGTGTCAAATGATGATGACCGAAGGCATAATCTTGGGACATTATATTTCTGTAGCAGGGATACAAGTAGATCCAGCAAAAATACAAGTAATTCTTTTACTACCTACACCCTGTACTCAGATGGAGGTACGTAGCTTCCTAGGATATGTAGGCTATTATCGCAGGTTTATTAAAAACTTTTCACAAATTGTTGTGCCTTTATTTGCTTTAACTGGAAATGTTGATTTCAAGTGGTCTGATAAATGTGACACAACTTTTATAGGTTTAAAGAAACTAGTCTCGAAGGCACCAGTATTACGAGGACCAAACTGGGAGCTACCTTTTCACATATCCATGGATGCATCAGATGCAGCAATTGGCACTGTCCTCGGTCATGAGGAGGACAGAAAAACATATGCTATATATTATATTAGCAAAACTCTTACCGCTACAGAGCTTAATTATACAGTAACATAAAAATAATTCTTAGCTGTCATTTATGCCATAAAAAAATTTAGACATTATATAACTAACTACCAAGTTTCTATGTATGCTGATCACTCTACCATTCAGTATTTAGCTAACAAACCTATCAAAAATGGTCGAGTGACTCATTGGTTATTTCTCTTGTAGGAGTTTGACATCACTATCAAAAATCATTTGTGGAAGGAAAACCCATTTGTTGATTTTCTGTCCCGAGTCCCTAAGATAAATGATCCACTTGTTAGGATATTCCGACACATAGGATATAGTTAAGTTCAACTTGGTCTAGCATAGAGTTAGGTTAGAGTTAGGTAAAGTGTGTTTCTTTACCGTTGTACATATTGTAACTTACAATCCGACGGTCACGATATGTAGTGATCCGACGGTTCACTCTCACCTCGGTATTATCGACACTTGATCCGTGGCTTGACACCCGATTGGTCCATGAGTTCTATTTAAAGCGCATGGAGGGTCATTGTTCGGGTAATCCGTGCATGAGAGAAGCTTATGTAAATTTTCATTCTTTGATTAATAAATTGTCTGTACCCACGTTGGGACAGGCCGTGGACTGTTTCCCTCCTTGCACTCTGAGGGTTTTAACCACGTCAAAAATACTGGTGTATTGATTTGAGATCTGGTTGTGAGCGGTGTCCTTTTGGTATTCTTTCTGAGGAACTTACCCTGTAAATTCCTACATGGTATCAGAGCTATTTGAGGGCCGCGTCCGTTGGTGATCCAAATCTGAAGCCGGTAGAACTGCATGCGGCTATCGTTTCCTAGATCTGCTGTTTCTGACTGCTTTCGGGCCGAGAGGACTGCTCTGTTGCGTTCGGAGCATCTGTTTCAGTGAGGAACCCCTTTCGTTTCACGCGAAAAGGTTTCCGGTAGCCCTAGCTGCGTCATTTTTCAGATCGGGAGGTATACAGTGTTTTTTTTTGCAGTTTACTGTCATTTTCTCTCTGCTTATTTCGGTTTCGGTTTATTTAGCCTTTTTTTTTCCCGGACCTTTCATTTCTGCGTATGCTCTTTGCCCTGCGACTCTGTGCGATCTGGGCAAATCAGAAACAGAAAGAAAGGATTTTTCTCATGCGTATGCTCTTTTCCCTGCACCTTAGTGTGATCTTGGAAAATCAGAAACATTGAGAAAAATATTTAGTTTTTCGGTTAAAAGCTAACTTTGAGATTTTTTTTAAAATTCTAGTTTTTTGGCTAAAGCTAACTTTGAGCCGTAAGGTTCGTTTTTCTTTGCATATTCGTGTTGGGTTTTGTGTTTTGTGTTTTGTAGGGGAAAAGAGCCTTCCCAAGGCAAGCACGCAAATCGAGGCCCCCCCCCCCTCTCTCTCTCTCTCTCTCTCTCAAATATTTTGTATAGATCAATTGGTTCAAAGAATTTTTAAGAGAGTAGAGGTCTTGGGTTCAAGTCTCCATTTTGTGGGGGCGGATTTTTTCATTCCCGCACATTCGCGCACTTTGCCGGCAACGTCAACAATTTTTTTTTTAAAAAGCCATAACTTCTTCATCCGGAAGCCTTTTTCAGAGCCGTTTTTTTTAAAACCGCCTATTTTTTCGAGATCTATCCATTGGACCACTTACTTTCAGCATCTTCAGCTTCAGTTTTTTTCAAAAAATGGAAAGTCCATGCCAAGTCATTCTTGACAGCACTAACTACTTCCAATGGGTAGCCTACATGGGAGATTTACTTAGAAGTAAAGGTCTCTTCAGAATAGCCACAGACCAAGAGAAGAAACCCAAAGATGAAGACAAGGCCGAAAAATGGGAAAATAGACAAGATCAAGCACGTGGTTTGATAGGAATGTCTGTTTCTCCTGATCTTAGATTCCACATTGCAGAAATTGAAACTCCTCATGAAGCATTAGAAAAACTTGCTAAAGTTTTTGGGATTAAAAATGAAATTAGAGCCCATCAACTTGAGAATGAGTTGCTTACTTTGGATCCTAATAATTTTTCTTGCATTGAAGATTTCTTGTCCAAATTCAAGACCCTTAGATATCTCTTGGAAGGTGTTAAAGTTAAGAAAGAAGATGGTAACCTTATTTATTCCATCCTTACTAAGTTGGGACCAGCCTACTCTGTATTTGTTTCCACTTTCCATTCTACAAGGGAAGCTTTCATTTGTCAAGGCAAAGACTACAAACCCCCTTCCTTTGACTCCTTTTGTGATTCCTTAATAAGAGAACAAGAAAAACTCTTACACCTTGGTCTTCTTAATCTTGGAAACTCTTCCTCGAAAGCGTTAGCCGCCCAGCAGCAACCAAATTCAAAGAATCCTAAGAAGTCTTATCCTCAAAGGAATGGTCCTAAACCAACTCAGCCTCAAGATGAAAGATCATTTCAGCAAAATGACAAGACCAATAAAAACAAATGGAAGAGGACTGACAGACATTGTAACTTTTGTAATCGAGATGGCCACTTAGAATCTAAATTCTTTAAGAAGATGGAAGCCTTGGAAGCCACAATGAAGAAACATAACATCCATCTGGAGCCTACTTCAACTTCAACTTCCGGAACGGCACTTTCTGCATGTCATCGTCAATCATCTCAGTCTGGTTATGCATTAAATGTATCTTCTTCTTCTTCTCATTCTCATGAGTGGCTCATTGATTCTGGAGCCTCTTGTCACATGGCCAAAAACCAAGCCATGTTTTCTTCTTTAAATGATTGTAACACCAAAAATATATATGTTGGTGATGATAGATCTCTTAATGTTGTAGGGACTGGAACTGTTCATCTAGACAATGGTCAGTTCAATGATGTATTATGTGTTCCAAACTTATCCTGCAACCTTCTATCTGTCTATCAGATAACTCATTCAGGTGAAGGTAAAATTGTTGAATTTTCACCTCATGATGTTGTAATCAAGGATCTAAAAGATCCTAAACAGATTCTAGCTACTGGTCTTGCTGATGATTCCAAAAGGTTGTATAAGTTTCACAACTTTGGGTCATCCCATCTTCCCTCAGTGTTTGTTGCTCATAATGATGAAGTGAGCAAACTTTGGCATGAGCGGTTTGGTCACTTAAACTATCGCTCCCTTCAGCATCTATGTAAAGAAAATATGGTGACAGGTCTTCCTATGGTATCTTGCAAAGATGGTGTTTGTTCCGGATGTGTACTCGGAAAACATCATCGGGACAGTTTTGACAAACGTGCCTCTTGGCACGCCTCAGCCCCTTTACAGCTTGTGCACAGTGATTTATGTGGTCCTCTTCCTGTTGCTTCATTCTCTGGCTGCAAGTACTTCTTAACTTTCATTGATGATTTCTCTAGACGCACTTGGGTATACTTCTTAAAACTCAAGAGCGAAGTATTTAGCACTTTTTTGGCCTTCAAAGCATTTGTTGAAAAACAATCTGGACATCAAATTCTTAAGCTAAGAACTGATAATGGTGGAGAATATGTTAAAAACGCATTCATCAACTTTTGCACCGAAAATGGAATTCAAATGCAACATACTGTTCCATACACTCCACAACAAAATGGTGTAGCTGAAAGGAAAAATCGCACCTTAAAGGAAATGGCTAATTGTATGCTGCAATCTAAAGGACTCAGTCTTAGTTTTTGGGCCGAAGCAATTAATTGTGCAAATTATATAATCAATCGCACTCCTACTAAGGTTCTAGAGAATATCACTCCAGAAGAAGCTTGGAGTTCCATTAAACCAGATGTAAGTCACTTTCGTGTGTTTGGAAGTGAAGCATGGGCCCATATTCCAGATGAAAAGCATAAAGCTTTAGAACCTAAGAGTGAGAAATGTACTTTTGTTGGATATTCTGAAGATGTAAAAGGTTATAGACTTATTCCATTTAAGTCCAAAAATGTTATCATTAGAAGAGATGTAAAATTTGATGAAAATAAATCGGCCTGCGAGCCTAGTCCGGCGGATGTGCCACCTCTTCCTATCTCTTCTATCTTTGAAAACATTTCTTCTTCTGATGATGAAAGCGAGGATGATAATCCTCCCCACCTTCTCAGGATCCTCAACTTCCAAGATGGGTCCGTGCTACTCGGGATGCAGCAGGTGATCTTGCCGGTGATCCTACAGATCAGCGACGTACACGTTCTCAGTTTGAAAGAGCCTCTTCTTTACTGGCTCAAGCTCCAGTAAATCATGATCCTGACACTTTTGCAGAAGCTTCAGGCCATCCACATTGGGAAGCAGCTATGAATGAAGAATATCATTCATTGATGACAAATGATACATGGGATCTTGTTCCTCTACCAAAGGGACGCAAACTTGTTAGATGCAAATGGGTTTACAGAACCAAGTATGGACCAGATGGGAAAGTTGATAAACATAAGGCTCGTCTAGTTGCTAAGGGCTTTTCACGGGTTGAAGGCATTGACTACACTAAAACCTTCTCTCCAGTTTCCAAAATGAACTCTATCCGCCTTGTTCTTTCCCTTGCTGCCTCTTTAAAATGGGAAGTCCATCAAATGGATGTTAAATCTGCCTTCTTGCATGGGGACTTGCAGGAAGAAATCTATATGGAACAACCCATTGGCTTCATACAAACAGACTCCAGCCTCGTTTGTCGACTTAAGAAATCCCTTTATGGCCTCAACAAGCTCCTCGGGCTTGGTATGCCAAAATGGATAGCTTTCTTTTAGAATCTGGCTTTTCTAGGTGTCATTCTGACAATACTGTCTACACCAAGAAAGTGGGCAACTCTCTTATCATCCTTGTTCTTTATGTTGATGATCTTATTCTTACTGGTAGTGATCCCAACCTTATAAACCATGTGAAGTCCAGCCTTAAAAAGAAATTTGAAATGACAGACTTAGGACACTTACACTATTTTCTCGGTCTTCAAGTCTTGCAATCCCAAGAAGGTATTTTCCTTTCCCAGTCCAAGTATGCTTGTGATATTCTTCGTCATTTTCACATGGAAGACTGTAAGCCAGCCCCTTCTCCCTTTCAGTCTGGAGTCAAACTTTCAGTCTCTTGTACTTCTCCTGAAGTTGATGCTACCTTATACCGTCAACTTGTCGGAAAACTCTTGTATTTAACCCATACTCGTCCTGATCTTTCCTTTGCTGTTGGCCTTGTTGCTCGTTTTATGCAAAACCCCCGTGAAAGTCATTGGAAAGCAGCTAAAAGAATACTTCGTTATGTTCGAGGTACAGTACAGTTTGGGATTCATTACAGTGCCAAAGCAGCTCCTCTGTTAGTTGGTTTCACTGATTCTGATTGGGCTGGTGACCTTGATGATCGGAAGTCTACTGCCGGTTATGTCTTCACTCTTGGTTCAGGACCTATTACATGGGCTTGTAAGAAACAGGCTGCCATTTCTCTTTCGTCAGCAGAAGCAGAGTATCATGGTGCCGTGGAAGCTAGTAAGGAAGCCTTGTGGCTTCGTGAGATCCTATCAGAATTTGGCTTTGAGCAGCAGCATCCAACCACACTTTGGTGTGATAATCAAAGTGCCATTCAGCTATGCAAAGATCCAGTCCAGCATCAGCGCAGCAAACACATTGAACTACACATGCACTTCATCAGAAAGCTCATTCATGACCATGTTCTTGAAGTGCAATATTGTCCAACGGATGATCAGGTTGCAGACATCTTCACAAAGGCTCTCACAGAGGTGAAGTTCACTAAACTTCGATATATGCTTGGAGTTCAGGAAGTTGTCACTAAGGGGGGATAGGCTCTAGTGCCTCCTTCCTTCTCCTATTGTGTCATATTTGTAAATCCTTCAATCCTATCCCAAGTTGTTCTTAAGGGGGGATGTTAGGATATTCCGACACATAGGATATAGTTAAGTTCAACTTGGTCTAGCATAGAGTTAGGTTAGAGTTAGGTAAAGTGTGTTTCTTTACCGTTGTACATATTGTAACTTACAATCCGACGGTCACGATATGTAGTGATCCGACGGTTCACTCTCACCTCGGTATTATCGACACTTGATCCGTGGCTTGACACCCGATTGGTCCATGAGTTCTATTTAAAGCGCATGGAGGGTCATTGTTCGGGTAATCCGTGCATGAGAGAAGCTTATGTAAATTTTCATTCTTTGATTAATAAATTGTCTGTACCCACGTTGGGACAGGTCGTGGACTGTTTCCCTCCTTGCACTCTGAGGGTTTTAACCACGTCAAAAATACTGGTGTATTGATTTGAGATCTGGTTGTGAGCGGTGTCCTTTTGGTATTCTTTCTGAGGAACTTACCCTGTAAATTCCTACACCACTAGCAGTGGAAGACCAATTTCTCGATGAGAATTTGTTTGTCATAGAAGTCAAGATGCCATGGTACATAGATGTGGAAAATTATATGGCAGCGGGGAAGCTGCCTAGGCATTTGATAGCAATGGAAAGGAAACATATCATTCAGTGCAATGCCTGATTCTCTTGGATTGGTAGATATCTTTTTTACAGAGGGTCTGGTATGTGTATATGCAGATGTATTCACAAGGTTGAGATTTATGACATCCTTAAGTCTTTCCATGAAGAGCCCTGTGGGTGACACTTCACAGATCGAAGGACAAGGCATAAGGTACTATAGATGGGCTATTATTGGCCCACTACTTTTAAAGATACTAAGAAATATGCCAAGGCTCGTGATAGCTGCCAAAGGATGGGTCAGCTTGGCCAATCTAATGAAATTCTGCTGCAACCCCAACTAGTCATAGAACCCTTCAAACGATGGGAGTTGGACTTTGTTGGCCCATTCCTTCCGACATTGAATCAGAAATACTACATACTGGTTGCCACAAATTATGTGACAAAATGGGTGGAAATAGTAGATTTACCAAGAGCTAGAGAGAAATCCATGATTAACTTCCTCTTTGGGGTATTCGTGCAGTATGGTTTACCGTGGGAAGTGATAATAGATAGGGGAGGGAAATTTGTAGGACAACATATTACATCCACTCTCAGAAATCATCACATTACACAAAGGATCACCTCTCCGTATCACTCGTAGGCGAACGTGCAGGTTGAAAGCACCAATAACGTCATTGAAGAAAATCTGACCAAGGCAGTCTCAACACATTGGCGAGACTGGGCTGCTAGACTCTTAGAGGCCTTGTGGGCCTATCACACGACTTGGACGAATACTACTGGATACTCTCCATACCAACTCGTGTTTTGAAAAGAACCTATTTTTTTGATTGAATTCGAAATAAAGGCTCTATGAGCAGCTTAGGAAGTGGGACAGGATTTAACAGAAGCCCAAACCAAGTGCCTTCAACAAATCAATGAACTAGATGAGGTTCGATTTCTTACTCTGAAACAAATTGCAAGTATTTAGCAGCAAAGTGAAAAGTGGCATGACAGCCTTATCAAAAAGAAGATGTTAAAAAAAGGGGACTCAACACTCCTCTATGACTCCAGATTATAGGATTTTCCAGGCAAGTCGCAAACAAGATTGCTCGTCCTGTATGAAATTCACGAAGTACATAAAAATGGTACTCACACTTTGACTACCATTGACGGGGCTGGCCATTATTTCAAGGTGAATGGGCATCAGTTGCATCTCTACCAAAAACCACTCACCAAGGAGTCTTTCTGCCAGTAGGTACGTGAGGACCCCTCCATGCAAATCTTAGCTGCAGGGAGTGATGACTCGATAGCTTTTCATTCGTAAAATTGTGATTTTTCATTAAATTGTAAATAATGTATACGTTTTTTATTGATTGCAATTTAGTAGGCATTGCCATGTAAATATGAGAGTTTTTTTTCTTTTGCTAAGTGTTATTCAATCGATTGAACGATTGTTGTTCAATCAATTGAATAGCATCTTTTTGTATTTTTGTTGTTCAGACGATTAAAAAATTGTTGTTCAATCGATTGAACAACACTTTCGCATTTTTTTCTTTTTTTAAATTTGTTGTTCAAAAGATTGAACGATTGCTGTTCAATCGATTCAATCGATTTAACGACACTTTTGCATTTTGATTTTTCTGTTCAAACGATTGAACAATTGTTGTTCAATCGATTGAACAACACTAGTGCATTTTTTATTTTATGTTCAAACAATTGAGTGATTGTTGTTCAATCGATTGAACAACAATATCACATTTTTCTTTTTTTATTTTTCGGTTCAAACGATTGAATGATTGTTGTTCAATTGATGCAACAACACTTTTGCATTTTTATTTTTTCAACTTGGTTGTTCAAACGATTGAATGATTGTTGTTCAATCAATTGAACAAAACTTTCGCATTCTTAATCTTGCTGCTCAAATGATTGAATGATTGTTGTTCAATCAATTGAACATCAAATTTTTGTTTTCTTTTCGATATGTTTTGTTCAAACGATTGAACGATTTCCGTTAAATTGATTGAACAACATTTTCGCGTTTTCATTTTATTATTCAAATGATTAAATGATTGAAAAATACTTTCGCTTTGTTTTATTTTCTATTTTTGTTGTTCAAGCGATTGAACGATTGTTGTTCAATCGATTGAATGACACTTTTGCATTTCCTTTTTATATTTGTTATTCAAATGATTGAATGATTTATGTTCAATTGATTGAACAACACTTTGGTGTTTTTTTTATTTTTTTGTTCAAACAATTGAAAGATTGATGTTCAATCAATTGAACAACACTCTTGCATTTTTTTCTTTTCAATATATGTTGTTCAAACAATTAAATGATTGTTGTTAAATCGATTGAACAACACTTTCACGATGTTTTATTTTTTATTTTTTTTGCTCAAACGATTGGAACGATTGATGTTCAATCGATTGAACAACACTTTTGCATTTTCTTTTCGATTTTTTTGTTCAATCAATTGAATGATTGTTGTTCAATAAATTGAACAACACTTTTTGTGCTTTTCATAGGAAGAATTGTGATTTCTTTTACTATTTCATTGCCGGTCATTGTGCCATCTTTCTTTTTCCTTTTATGTTTTGAATAAACACCCTTTGAGTGGATTTGTGCCTAACATAAAGAAAAAATAGTAATGACAATACCATTATGACCTATAAATCCTTTTGATGGTTATCTTTATTCAACAGATGATATGGTGCATCTCTATAATGACTAGCTGAACATCTTTTCTTTGGACACATCATAAAATGATTCATTATTTTAAAACCATTTTGACTTAGTTTTCACACTTTCAAATGGATAAATCCCTTTGATTTGATGAGATGGGGGTAAAGGTATAAACTTTCATTGGCATTTTTCTTACTTCTTAAACCATCCCTAACTCTTAAGGAGTAAATGAGCCTCCCTCTTTTTACAATAAAAGCATCAAAATATGAAAATAACGAAATATGAAAATACAACAAAACAAGGATAGGGGGTCTCATCACAAGCCAGACTACCATGATCATAAGGATGTAACATGTGAAATTCCATGTTGGCCACCAAACCAAGGTAATGACTTTCTTGATAATTAAAATTGTCAGAAGGACAAGGGGTCTCACCAGCCAGCCTGATCACTTTGATATATCCTGGTGAATGGCACTATTATTATTTGGTCAACATGCCAGCATAGTGGTCTCCTTATGACAAGAAAAGAAAGAATCATCTACATGTTAAATGGAGGACTCTAGCTCATTTGTGGGGTTAAAACCAACCCTATCGAGGCTATGAAGGCCTGCTGGCAGCAGTTGATCCAGGTCCGAGTGTGACAAAGGACCCTTCCAAGACCTTTTACTTTTGTGATGTGTTAAATTGCATATTTAAAAGAACATAGATGAATACATCTGCATGATGTAAAGAAGAGGAAAAAGACAATCATCATCACATGAAAACGTAAGCTGTTGGTAATGGAGTTCGTCTAGGAGGGACTACGTCTCTGGGCCCCGATGTCAAGATGGTGTAGGCCGCTGCATTAAGTGCTATCAATAGTGATGATATACATAAAAGGTGATGTCGCTATCATACAAGGAAAATTCACTCACATAGTAGTGGCTCCAAGAGATGTTCCACTACACGAACTCTTAGTCAAAAGGACTCCTATCAGTATGACATAAACTCATGCATGATGATGATCCTGCCAACATGGCATAAAATGGATCTCAATGTAAACATACATGGAGACAACATGAGTATCCCATCAACATACAACAAAGGGATCTTGAATAAAACATGAAGAATCATGACAACAAGTACATCACACAGATCAAGCAGGAATCATGAAATCAAGTAAGAAACATGATCCCACATCAAATATCAAACAGGGATCTATGCAACAAAATGCATAGCAAAAGAAGTACATGAACACACTGCATATACCTCACATCCCGGGGCCATCTAAAGAAGAGGATGTCAAACTATTTAAGTTGTTCATACCGTCGATCTCACGACGTCGAATCTCATGGAAATGTTTGCTCACACATGAATGTTGACACCTGCACTCCACTTAGAAAAGTTGTCGAAGAATAGAATGAGCAAATGGAAAATCTGAGCACACCATCATATTTATGGCGTCGAATAGTGAAAAATAAACTGTCATTTCTGAATTATGAGAAAATGAAAATCTGGGGCTTAAGAATCTTTTAGATTCCCCCTAGATTCCTCAAAGATTCCCTCCTCCGGGTCCTCGACAAATCAGTTGCTCAGATCAAAATTTTGATTGCACCATCAGGTTCGTGTCACTGAGAGGTGTAAGGTTGACATAAAGTTTGTCCAATTTGGATAATGCAAAAATTTCACCCTCCTAGAAATTTTACTCCTTCATGGTTCCACCTACATTAAAAATTAATTAAAATTTTTGCATCTCAGTTTTCGTTCCCACTCCTAGTTCCTCCATGCTGCCCCCTCCACACTAATGAAATGCTGGGTTTAAATCATTTTTCAGGTAGAGGTATCAATGAAATCAGTTTGGTGGATTGGTTAGAATTCCACATTAGGTGGAGGATGTCGGGTGGTCAAACCCCACCTCCTTCATGTTTAACCTTCTTTCATTTTATGAAATTGCATTAAGGTATTTTGGGGTTTGGGTCCGCATTGGGTGGGCCAAACCACACCCTCCATAACCCCTTGAACTGACGCATTAATTGTTTAAGGTCGGGTGCATTTATTTGGGGTTGCATTGTTGCATGGTACATTGGTACCGTTTCATGAGGCCTAGCATGGGGCCGCCGCATGGTGGCAAGCTAGCTGACGTGGTTGGCACCGGCTCGGTACCCACTGGCCTCCTTAATTAACATGGCATATGGTGGTTGTGGGGGGGTGTGGGCCGGGTCTTTCAGAGGTGGCCCGTGCCCCCCAATATATATATATATATATATATATATATATATATATATATATATATATATATATATATATATATATATATATAGATATAGATATATATATATATATATATATATATATATATATATATATATAATGTGCGGGATTGTGTGGAGGGCTCGGCGGGGTAATGGTCATCGAGCCATTTAAATTTAAAATGATGTTTAAGGTTGCAGGAGGGTCGGCGTGGGTCATGGCCCGTCGGCCTGATTTTATTTAATCTTTTTATGTTATATAGTTTTGGGGTGGTGGGGGTGGTGGCCCTTCATATATATATATATATATATATGGTTTTATATAATAACAAGCTGGCCATTTTTGAAAATTGGCAAACTGACTGAAGGAGACAAATTAATTAGGCCACAAATTCACCCAGAATCTAGCCCAGGTTGGCCGGAACCCAGTGGCTAGATTTTGTTCAAATAGCGGCCTCCTTAAGCTTGCCTAGTCACCAAAGTTAGCCTAAAATTTGACTGCTCCTAACTTTTGCATACACACTCGGTTTGATGAACCGTTCACACCACCGCGATCAGGACGAAGAGATCTATGCTCTGGTCCTGGTTCAAAAGCATTCTTATCAGTTTGATTTATGAGCTTTCAAAAGCCCTCTTTGTCTTGTGTGTGTCTCTGGAGCCACCTGGATCAATCCTCCCCACTGAGGAGATTTTGGTCCTCCAAAAACATGAAAAATAATTTGCCACTTCTCTGTACCTTGTCTACATCACAAGCATCCTGAAAGGTCTCACTTCCATCTCCTTCACCTTTGTTCTTCGGAGCCTTAAGCGATGAGATGAAACCTGCAACCTCTGCAACTTGTAGTACATTATTTTGCAAATTACATGTTGAATTTACATGACCAACTAATGACCCAAGCATCCTATACTTGCCACGAGTTTATAACACATACTCAGTGGGCAAGTTTACATCACGATGGACGCAACACCCCAGCTACAACAACAAGGCCAACATATCATTTTTGCTTCAAAAAGTGATTGAAAACACATCATTATGGCAACACACGATTTAAAAAGATAAGGCCAAACATTATTTTCTTTGACAAGTGATGGGAACGTGACATCACTTTCACAATTTATCATGCAACACAAAATAAGACCAGACATCATTGCTGCTGAATAAGTGATGGAAAACACATCATCACTTTTATATTTTAAAATGCAATGAATGATTTACAAAATCACGACCATGAAATGCTAACATATCTAGAAACCATTTCTCACTTATCAAGGTGAACGGGTCATCTCCCTATGATGGTTTTTCTTGTCAAACAACTATTTCATTTGGTTCATGCACCAACACTTTTTCTTTAAGGTGCTTCTCTGGACAAAGGCTCAACAAGTGTCTCTTTGATGGCCACTTTTGTCACAATGACTGCGATAGGTTTTCTTCCTCCATATTTGCTTAACATGTTTCTTTCCCTACTTTCCAGAGGGTCTTTCATACCTCATCCTTTTGTGCGTTTCCATTCCCTTCCAACACTTTGAAAATGTATGGTTATGTAATCCACAAAAGGTACATGTTTTTCGATGCCATGTTTTACGCTCACCATTAAAAACATGATTATAATTGAAATGAAAATTCGAATGTTAAGAGTGGTTATACCTTTCCTTCCTATCTCAGGTGTAAGTATGGTGATAAGAGCTTGCCTTAGCCCTTTCCTTTCTATGGGTACTACCATGGGATGATGGGGATGTTTTCCCATCATTCTCTTTCCTTGACGATTTTAACGATGTCTCAAAAGAATCTGACACCTTCGAGCATTCTCCCTCGGTGTATCTCAAGCATACAAATCAATGTATATGCACAACCTCCAAAGGTTGAGTTATGCCTTCATTATTAACAACAATTTATTTTTCCTCCTCATGCCTCATCCTGGTAAGAAGCCTCATGTGTGTTCCTGTAATTGGGATCTCCACATCTCCAATAGAAATCATACTATGTGAAGACAAAACTAAAAGGAAATCAACATATTTTACCTCCTCTGTCGATTTGGAAAGAACTGATGAGGGCTTCTATCATCTGTTGTTGTTGGTTTGCTAGTTGTCTCAACGCATTCAACAACTTCCTTTCTAACATGCCCAATTCCTGCTTGAAGGGATAATTCTTCTACTTTGATGGGGTTGACAATGCCTTGGCCATTAACGCCCAAGCCTATTCCTTCATACCCCATTCTCTTCAACAGTTTCGAGCCAATTCCTGTGGTATGATTTTCAAAAATAGCGAAATCATCATCAGGATTCATACTTGTTCGAAGAATTACTTTTTACCTCACATGGGTCATGCTGCAGCTTTTACAAGGCATCGTCCTTAGCTTGCAGCTGTTGTAGAAAACTTTTTTTTTCCTCTTTCTCTTCATGTAGACGCATCTTCAATTCAACATTCTTTGTTTGAAGATTATGTTTTTTGTGCTTCAGTTCTTCCAGGGCCTCTTCTGTGGCTTGCAACTGAAGCTGCGATCACTCATTTTCCTCTGTCTCTTTCTGTATATTTTTAGACATTATTTCCACTATTTTGGAAATTTTGAGCATGGTCTCGTACATTCTATTTCATCCTCCGTTGCTGCATGTTCCATTGTTCATGCTGCAATTCACATCCACACAAAGACCGCTCTGAGACCACTTGATCCATGTCTGGGTCTGACAAAGGACCCTTCCAAGACCTTTTACTTTCGTGATGTGTTAAATTGCATATTTAAAAGAATATATATGAATACATCTGCATGTTGTAAAGAATAGGAACAAGACAATCATCAACACATGAAAACATAAGTTGTTGATAATGGAGTTCGTCCAGGAGGGACTACGTCTTTGGGCCCCGGTGTCAAGATGGTGTAGGTTGCTGCATTAGGTGTTGTCAATATTGATGATGTACAAAAGAGGTGATGTTTATATCATACAAGTAAAATTACCTCACGCAGGAGTGGCTCCAAGAGATGTTCCGCTATAGGAACTGTTAGTCAAAAGGACTCCTATCAGTATGACATAAACTCATGCATGATGATGATCCCACCAACATGGCATAAAAGAGATCTCAATGAAAAAATACATGGTGACAACATGAGTATCCCATCAACATACAACAAAGGGATATTGAATAAAACATGACAAATGATGACAACAAGTACATCACACAGATGATTTCACATCAAATCAAGCAGGAATCATGAAATCAAGTAAGAAACAGGATCCCGCATCAAATATCAAACAGGTATCTATGTAGCACAATGCATAGCAAAAGAAGTATATGAACACACTACATATACATCACATCATGGGGACATATGAAGAAGAGGATGTCAAACTACTCAACCTATTCGTAGCATCGATCTCATGACGTCGAATATCATGGAAATGGTTGCTCGCACATGAATGCTAAATCCTGCACTTTACTTAGAAAAGTGGCCGAAAAATAGAATGAACAAATGGAAAATATGAATGCACCATCAGATTTGTGGCATCGAATAGTGCAAAATCGACTATCAAATTTCTGAATTATGAGAAAATGAAAATTTGGGGCTTAAGGAATATTTTAGATTCCCCCTAGATTCCTTAAAGATTCCCTACTCTGGGTCCTTAGAAAATTGGCTACTCAGATAGAAATTATGAATGCACCATCAGGTTCGTGTCACTAATAGGTGTAAGATCTACATAAAGTTTGTCCAATTTGGACACTGAAAAAATTTCACCCTCCTCAAAATTTTCCTCCTTCATGGTTCCACCTGCATTAAATTTATTCAAAATTCTTCTCGGTTTCCATGCACACTCCTGGTTCCTCCATGTTGCCCCCTCTACACTAATGAATGTTGGGGTTATATCATTTTTAGGGTGGAGGTATCAATGAAATTAGTTTGGTGGATTGGTTAGAATTCCACATTAGGTGGAGGAGGTCAGGTGGTCAAACCTCACCTCCACCATGTTTAACCTTCTTTCATTTTATGAAACTGCATGAAGGTATTTTGGGGGTTGGGTGGCCCACCCCATAACCTCTGTAACCCCTTGAACTAGCACGTTAACTATTTAAGGCTGGGTGCATTTATTTGGGGTTGCATTGTTGCATGGTACATTGGTACTATTTTATGGGGCCTGACATTGGCCGCCACATGGTGGTGGGCCAGCCCACTTGGCTGGCGCGGGCTCGGTACCCGCTAGCCTCCTTAATTAACATGGCATACGATGGTTGTGGGGGGGTGTGGGTCGGGTCCACCATAGGTGGCCCGTGCTCACCCCAATATATGTATATATATGTGTGTGTGTGTGTGTGTGTGTGTGTGTGGGAATATGTGGAGGGCTCGACGGGGTAATGGCTATCAAACCATTTAAATTTAAAATGATGTTTAAGGTTATAGGAAGGCTGATGAGGTTCATGGCCTGTCAGACCGATTTTATTTAATCTTTTTATGTTAGGTAGTTTTGGGGTTGCGAGGGTGGTGGATCGCCAC
Organism: Pinus tabuliformis; assembly: GCA_031772625.1. NCBI lineage: Eukaryota > Viridiplantae > Streptophyta > Pinopsida > Pinales > Pinaceae > Pinus > Pinus tabuliformis. The sequence goes on along the minus strand of CM062820.1, from coordinate 725,545,673 downwards.
TTCATATATATATATATATATATATATATATATATATATATATATAATATATATATATATATATATATATATATATATATATATATATATATATTATATATATATATATATATATATATATATATATATATCTATATCTATATATATATATATATTTTTTTTTATTTATTTTTTATATAATAACAAGTTGGCCATTTTTGAAAATTGGAAAAATGACTAAACGAGATAAATTAATTAGGCCACAAATTTTCCCAGAATATGGCCCAGGTTGGCTGGAATCCAGTGGCCAGATTTTGTCCAAATTGCAGCCTCCTTGAGCATGCCCAGTCATCAAAGTCAACCTAAACTTTGACTGCTCCTAACTTTCGCATACAGACTCGATTTGACGAACCGTTCACACCATCGCGATCAGGAAGACGAGATCTACACTATGGCCCTAGTTCAAAAGCATTTTGATCACTTTGATTTTCGAGCTTTCATAAGCCTTGTTTGTCTTGTGTGTGTCTTTGGAACCACCTAGATCAGCGGTGGCTTTGCTTGTGGTATTCAGGTATTATCTTACATTTCCAAATGCTCTCTGTTCTATTACCACATATGGATTCATTTCTAAGGAAATTTCCCATTTGAACAACACTCTTACAAGCCAACATGCATGGTAACTTATGTTATATATTCATTATATTATATTTGTGCAATCACTTTATGACATTCATTAATACTTACTGCTAATTATGTGGTTGTTACTAATACCTCTTAAGCTGAAAATCTATTGACATAATGATTTAAATATCTGTTTCTATTTTTCGGCCATTTTACCTTTGATATGTGTATTGCTTTAATTGCTTTTTCATAAATCGCGCTACTTTTTTGGATTGTTTGCTTGCATTTATGAATTACCAATTCGTTCTCTTGCCTTTCACATGACTGGCAAATGCGGATACCATTTTATCATTGGAGGGGGGATGGTTTGCATGCGAACAAAATGTGTGATAGTTATGGATAATTGAGTGATAATTAATAAATTGATTTTCGAGTAAAGGACTGCATGATATTGTGTATGTGTAATAACTATCAAAGTATTTTTGATTGGAGAAAAGATAGTGACCATTATGGATGGCATGCAGATTGATTATGAGCCTGTGTCAAATATTGATGGCAAGACAAAGGACTTGACTGTATATGTTATTAATTCCTGAAACAACGTCATTTTCTTGTTAATTTCTTTAACGTTCTTTGTTGTTGTTCTAAACTACAAAAGTGCAATAGAAGTCCATACGAGTGAACCAGTCATAGGAAAACAATAGCCATGGGAGGTAGACCTATTTGAAATGAACCCAGAGTGCTTATGGTATCAGACTAGGCTTGTGCAATTCTCGAGGATATTGGTTGGCTGTAATATATGAATAAATTACAAGGATTTAACAAAGAAATGACACTCGAATTCTTGCAGAATTTGCAGAATGGAAGCACAAGAGTAAGAGGCAGGGACATAACAGTCTCTGAGGTGGTCATAACCAAAGTCACTGGACTTCTGGCTAAGGGAACAAAGTGGAAATTCAAGCACGTCCTTTTACACAATGCGCTCGCAGTGTTCCAGGACCCAGGTGAGCAATTGGTGTGAACAGGGAAAGGGATTCACCCTTCAGCGTTAAGACATCCATGGTAGGAATTGGCAGTCATTATGCAATGGTACATCACATGAGAAGGTTGTTAAGATGTGGTAAATGCTCGCCAACTCAAATTTTTAGCCATCCTAAAACATAAAATTTCAGTTAATTTTCTGTTTTATTTGAATTCCCTATTGCATGATGTCTCTCATTGAGTTAGGAAAGCTAAAGACCCACATGTAGTCATCAGTCATCATGGACTGATCAAATTGATTATCATGCACATACTGGCCCAACAATAGCTAACTTGGGACAATATTGTAAATCCTACTCTAGCCCCACCTCTAGAAAACCCAACAACAAAATGGCAAGGGCCAAGAACCGCAGGTCCGAGAAGCACACTGAAAAGAAATAATTCCTTTGTGCCCTTGAACCCAGCCAAGCATAGGCACTCTATGCGGGTGAGGTCCTAGTGTCATACCCCAATTCAAACAAATGAGGTCAGGCCATCTCACACACCACCTCCAAGTCCACAAAATTCCCCTTTGCAAGATTATGAGGAAGAGGTGGCCAGGGTATTGGAAAACATGGGGATATTTGGAGAGGGAAGAGAACAACTTGAGAATGTACAAGGATAGAATTGCAACCCAAACCAGTCTGCCTCTATTGACAACCCTGGTTATGATCAAACCCTTCCACTTACTAATTCCTTGGAAGAATAGAGGGAACCAGTCCCTTTTGTGGAAAAACCCATTGAAGCTGAGGTGCATGAAGACGAAGCCATTAGAGAAGAAAATAAAACAATAGATAGAGGTCCAGTGGACCCTCCAGCTGAAGAAAATCCTAAATATGAAACCCTGGGAGATGAAAATAAACCAAACAATACTATATTTTTAAAGTCCCCTGAGGACGAGGCCTACCCAGAAGAAAAACCAAAGAATGATAACTACTCAAGGGACACCATTTTATTGGGGTCTCATGAGAGAAAAATTCATAACAAAGAAGAGCCAGAAGATGAAGATCCACTGGGAGATACATGTTATAGACATTTTTGTGCCTTACAGCATTGAGCATGAAATGTCCATAATATAAGGGATCCAAATTCCCTAAACATGTTGTTCCTACCCCTAGAGGAACAAGGCTAACAAACCACAGCAATTCACAGAAGTTCTCCACCTGAAACTGCTCAAAAACAAGTCAATTCAGGATCATTTCAGTGGCTACACTAGCTGTTTGCTCTGAATGTCAAAGCCAACACTGGCTACCTGCGTTGAATGTCAACTGGAACAAAGGCTACCTGCGCTGAACGAGAGTGGACAAGTGGCAGGCTCATTTCTCAAGGTGTCAAAACCCAGGAAGCTTCCAAAATGACACTTGCCTCAGGGAATTTGACTGGTGATGAGTAAGAGGTTCCAAATCTCCAAGTGGAAGCAAGAACCTCCAAGTGGACTCAAGAACTGACAGAGGGAGAGGACACTAGTCAGATCTCAAGCTGACTCATCCTCTCTCCAAACATCTATATATGGATCTCTCCTCCATGAGATCTAGAGGCTGGAATTTTGTTATTGCAAAGAATTGTTGTTGGTTTGAGACTGGAATCGTTGGGTGCTTAATGCTTTGAAGGGGGAAAAGAGAGGAATTCCATTTGCTGGGAAGGAGATGCTGGATTGGAGCCCTCTGGGTTGTATCTCTTCCTGAACCTTGTTATTCATCAATAAAGCTATCTTGGTTTCTCCTATATGCTGATGTATTTTGATGTATGAATGTATTAGTGTATTTGGTTTATTTCTAATCCTAAACTAGTTATGAATGTGAACATCTGTCTTTGTGTAGTGTTCTTCTCTTGTCTCAAGTAGCGGTTCTCCTGTCGCAAGTAGCTGTTCTCTTGTGATGTTGCAGGAACACGTTGAAGCTGGACAAGCAAGAAGGCAAGTAGCTGTGAACACCCAAAGGGGAGAGAGACCGGATCGAGGGACAAACGGAAGACACCAGTAAGTCTATTGATCTCTCTTCTTTCACATTTCATAAAGGAAGAAACCATCATAGCTGTACTCGTTTGTTGCTAAGGCACTGTCACACCTTAGGTGGATAGGATCGTCCTGCATAGGCATTTTTCCCCACAACAAATTGGCGACTCCGCTGGGGAGATTTGTTTAGTCATTTTATTTGTTTTTCTATCATTGTTTGTTTCATAGACTTGATAGCAACAATTGAACTGCATCGTTTCCGGAATGCAAAGTAGAAAGTTGCTGCTTTGATCCAATTGTTGGACTTGTCTATGATCTGAACAATGGATTCACAAATGATTTGATGATCCTTGTGATAGATCTTAGTAGCCCTTCAAAGCATCCCTTTGATTACACCTTGCTTGTTGCTTTTATTTGGCCTAAAACAGTGAATTAAAGAGCAATCTGTGACCCAGAACCTGAGGGAAACGAGAGTTTCTCCTTCAGCGCAGACCCAGTGAAGGGATTCTACATTTCAACGCAGGTCCCGTGAAGGCTACCTGCGCTGAATGTCAAAACCCCTGTGTTGAGGTTGCGCTGAACCAGTTTGTCCTTGTGCAGCTGGGGTTCTCTGCTCTGTTTTGCCTTGTTTTGATCTCTGTTTTTTGCAGCCTGTAACCAGCATAGGTACTAGTCTGATAACTCCTTTTCTCTGCTTACATTCCGCCTCCTTTTGTACAAAAAGACTGTGAGTGTTTTTATGTGTTTTTGGCATCATTTACAGTTTTCCTTTGCATGAGTGAAATAGTCATCCTGTAGCCTTTGATTCAGATCTGATTGATTGTGATCTTAGAAGAGAGTTCATTGGCTGTTTGCAGATTGATTATACATTTACTTTTGCTTATTGGTTTGAATTTGTCTCTTTTAAGTGTCAAAACAAGTCTTCATTTCGAAAATCGTTAAGTGTTGTAATCTCTTCTATCTTCTCTGATTTCGAAAAAGTAAACTTGTTTGTATTGATCATTTAAAAGCAAATTCAAAGTTGTACAAAAAATTTTCTTTGTAGGCATCAATACTAAGAAAGCGGAAAACAAACACCTGCATTGTGCATTTGCATTTGATAGTTTGCATGTTGGATTTAGGAAAAGTGCATTAGAGTGTGCTGATTGCTCTTTGAGAAAAGATGGTGTCTTTCTTTTCCCTTAGTAGCTAGGATTTTCAAAGTTGAAAAGATATAAAGCTTGCTTATCATCTTTAGACTGCATTTAGGAATTTGTATCATACATCTCGTGGTGAACCTTGAAAGGAAAACTTTAAAAAGATCAACCTAAAATAAATTGAATGAACTTAACAACGCTTTGCAACATAACGCACAACATAGAGGTCTAGGCTAGAGACGTGTTTCGGCGTCGTTAAGCCTGGTGACTGTCGATCTCGTGGATGGTGGGCGATTCCTCCTGAGGGACGATAGCGCCAGTACGGATTGTGCTCCCACGTACCGTCGCATATATATTGGGAGACCCCTATAGGCATAAAACCTTTATCCTTAGGAAGCCGTGTCGGCCGCCCTACTGATCGCAATGCACTGAACACAGCATTCAGGAAGATCGACCGCCCGTACCCTAAAAAGTATTCTGCGGTTTTGCGAAAAGTTTGGCACACCCTCTGCCTAGAACTCCAGAGCAGTTCCTTTTGGCCTTTTTCAGACTCTATAACAGCAAAAGTCCATCCGAGCATTTGTCACTTCGGGCTCGTTAAAACATCGAAGGAGACTAGAGTCATCTTTAGCTTTTTCGCGACTCTTTAAAACTGAAAAAGCAAGTTGTGTCTAAGCGTCGTTAAAAATTTATTTTAAATGGAACAATCACCCTTTAATTCCTGTGTTGATCTTTAGGTTGAAAGATGGAGCACACCAACCAAGGACTTCCCCTTGGTGGAAATCCTAGTCCCTTCTCCTCTTGGGGAGATGTTGGTGCGCCCCACATGGCCACATTGTCGCTTCCAGGACTGACAATTGGCCTGCCAGTTTGGCTCTTTTCAACCAATGTCGTTCAGAACACCACCATTCCTGAACAGTCGAGTCAACAGTTGGACCAGATCAGAATTGCCCACCAGCCTTCTACTTCATCTAACTCTTCCTCTCCTCCTTCCTCTTCGCTTGACGGAAATGGTAAAGCAAAAAACCAAGTTCCTAAGGAGAAGAAGGAAAAGAAGAAGAAAGAGAAGAAGAAGAAGGAGCCAAACGCGACTGGGGGCAAACAAGTGTCATCTGACAAAAATCCACACACAGCACTGACAAGGCCTAAATCGCCATGTTTCATATGCAAGGGAGACCATTTCCATAGAGATTGTCCCTGTATCCCTCGAATACTAAGGGACTGGTCTCCCCGTTTGCACAATTCGGTAGCATCAACCTCTGATAGCCATGTTGACTGCTCACCGTCGACTAGTGAAAGTGAAGTCCCAGGACAGAGAGGGAAAGCTAGATTTCCCTGCAAACTGTGTGAAGGTGATCACGCCATCCACCGTTGTCCCTTCTTAGACGAGGCTAAAAGAGTTCTGGAAGATCGCCCGATTTTACGAGCGCAACTTCCTCCTGGATATCAAAAACTCCTGCCAAGTCCTTCACTAGTTGAGAACCTGGCTGGCCCACCCAGGTGGTCAGCCGAAGCACCTATCATTGAAGATGAACCGTCTGGACCCATGCCTAACGAAAGTCAAAAGGTTGATACGGCAGTTGACCCGGTTTTGCCTTCAGAGGCTCTATCTTCGAATGATACCATCACAGAGGAGAATAAAGACGACACCGTCCAAATTCTCTTCATCAACACTGACTCTGATGAACAAGGGGGCAATGCCCCCATTCCTTTATCGCAGGAAGGAAGTTCGTCGGAGCGATATCCGGCCGTCTATTCGGTCCCACCACCAAGCAACTTGGTTGTGTCCTTTGACTGGATCCAACTAGGCAGACCCTGGTTGCCAGCAAGCATACCATTCAGGATTATCGTTCAAATATACAGAATGGTAATGGCTGGCACTATCATTGATGAGGGGGCATCTGTGAGTATCCTTTCCTCTATTGCTTGGAAAGCGCTTGGTTCGCCAGCACTTTTACCTGAGATGAGAAATCTATCAGGTTTTGATAAAGGAACCAGTCGACCTTTAAGGATCCTCCCCAATGTGCCCATAACATTGAAAGGGAAGACCGTTCAAATGAACGTGATGGTCATTCAAGGACCCTTGGATTATAACCTACTCCTTGGACGAGACTATATATATTGCATGGGAGCTATAGTCTCCTCACTCTTTAGAGTAATGTGTTTTCCGCATGAAGGAAGAATGGTCAAGCTCGTGGACCAACTTTCGTTTCCCGAATCACGCATCGCAAATAGTCATATACCATCCCTAAATGGTCTATTCACGCAAGAAGTGTCTCAACCCACGGTCCGTCCTCCTGATGAGCGCGAGTAATCCGGGAGGATATGACTGGAACCCAGGGGGCATGCGTCCTGGTCTGCTTCGGCAGGGAAACTTTGGGTATAGAGTAGGTTTCCGCGGGAGAATATGACTAGTCTGTACCCCGTCCGTAGAGGAAGAGGGGTTATTCTAGAATAAGATTCTTTTGTCAAAGTTATGTGAGTTGATGGGCATCGTCGCTCACCTCTGTCTATTTTGGTAGACATTGTTGAGGAAGTGTTTTGTTTGAAAGATTAACGAGACAATCTTTGGGTAACCTGAAATAGGTAAGCCTCTCTCTTTAAAACAATTTTTTTTGAAGGAAAAGAAGTAGAGGTAACCTTGAAATCGTACTTTATACCTGGGGGCACGCAAACCTTTTGGAGTGCAAGCAAAGAGCGGTTATTTATCTGTTTTTTGGGTTAGCCATTTCCTAACTTGCATAAAGAAAGGATGCGGAGCAAAGCTTAGTGAGATGAAGCTCCATAAAAAATAGAATCTTGATGAGACACTCTTATCTTATGACTGGGTAATCAAGCAGTTTTAGCATACAGTTCATGCTCGTTAAAAAATAAACACAAGATCCGAGCAGTTTTAGCACGTAATTCATGCTCGTTAAAAAATAAACGTAAGATCGAGCAAATGTTTCCACCCGCGTTTAAGCTCGTTAAAAAATGAACTATCCCAGTAAATAACCACAGTGAATGTAATATCATCAGCCATTAAAGCCTTGGTCGTGTTTGCACCGTCACCTCCACTTTTCATTTGGCCGATCGTTCACCTCCATATGATTGTTTACCCATTTTGAGGAATAGCTGCGAAGAGTGATTTCACCTAGCCATCCTTGTGACATTGCTGTGATTGGAAAATTCCAACCTGTACCTGGAATCAGCTGCTATCCTGTTTATCACTCGTTCCTCAAAAGACGAGTCTTCTTTAAGCTCTTTTCAATTGACTCGTAAAATATGAAAAGATTGCCGAGTTTTGGCCTTCCAGCTCGTTAAAGCGACCGGAAGAGCTATCCCTCCTCTAGATTTTAATCTTTTTGGACCTGAGGGATTATTGCACAAAAAGATCAAGCGCTTGTTTTGTTCGGCTCATTAAAACTATTGAAAACTCATCCCTTCTGTATTGTTTTATACTTTTTCGTACTTAAGGGATTAGATGACGAAAAAGGACTTTTGGAGTTAACTTTATGTACCTTTTCAGACTCTCTAAAAATGAAAAGGACCGAGTTATCCTTGTCGTTAGACTCGTTAAAATCATTAAATAGCGACAAACTTGTCTTTAGACGAGAACGAGTTTCACTATCGCTAGGCTCGTTAAAACATAGCGATGGGCTTGCCCGAAGGGCAGGTTATAGAACAAGCATATGTTATCCTCCTCAAGCTTGACAAAAATAAAGAGGTACTGGTTAGCAATGACTGGGGAAAAATTGGGAGAAACTAAAGAAAACTTTGATGGTAGCAAGTCGCTCTTGAACATGACACTTTTCCTCCGTACCACAATCGGGTTGGGTTGTTTCATTCACCGGTCACATCCATGGTCTCGCCATACCATCCATATTTGGGGTAATGCTACCGATCCATCGTATCAGTGTCGCCACATGTTCAAGAGAATTTGTTCAGAAAGAGTCAACCATGTCCCATCCACTGCCATACATTATCCTTCATCCTTTCATGACCGCCACCCTGAATCATATGTCACAGATCGTTTTCACCTCCATTAAAATCATTAGCTCCGTTCCATGTCACTGATGTGGGATTCATTAAGGCCCTCCTGTGACGGATCGCTTCTTGTCGACATCAGCTCATTATCCAAGAATTTTATCTAGGAACAACCCCTTCAGTACTTTGAAGCTTGCATGCCACAATGGCAAGTTTCTCACTTCCAGCGACAGGTATACATCAATGACCTTCGACCGAAAGATTTTGCGTGGTGTTCGATGCCAAGTCCTTTATTCACACCACGTGAATTGTACTGTAGTACCTTGAGGGTCATTATCGTTATCGATGATTCCTCTCGTGCTTGTTAACGGTTTTCATCATTGACCGGTAATCAAGCGATGTCTTTCCATGTTCGACTTCAGAACATTTCTCACATGGATCGACTTGTACTTAGAGTGAAGATCGAACGAGTTTGAAGACCCCGGATCTAGTTTCATCCATCCGGGCTACGATATATATTCAGGAAAGATAAAGACATTGACATGTACATCATTGCAGCAGATAATCATCCTACTCAAAGGATGATAATTTCATCAAAATTATCAGTCTACCATCAGACGATTGTCTGTTCTATGTACAGAAAAATGAATTTATAAAGCTGAGCATGGGAATGCTCGCCTCAGCTAGATCATGAAAGCAGTATGAAAAATAATGTATTGTATTGTATCTTATTACAGGTCTCCTCCCAGCATTGGATGAACTTCGGATCCCCCTGATAAAGAATTTCACCCGATAAACAGCCTCATACTTTAGGGGGCAACTGTTATAGACATTTTTGTGCCTTACAGCATTGAGCATGAAATGTCCATAATCTAAGGGATCCAAAGTCCCTAAACATGTTGTTCCTACCCCTAGAGGAACAAGGCTAACAAACCACAGCAATTCACAGAAATTCTCCACCTGAAACTGCTCAAAAACAAGTCAATTCAGGATCATTTCAGTGGCTACACTAGCTGTTTGCGGTGAATGTCAAAGCCAACACTGGCTACCTGCATTGAATGTCAACTAGAACAAAGGCTACCTGCGTTGAACGAGAGTGGACAAGTGGCAGGCTCATTTCTCAAGGTGTCAAAACCCAGGAAGCTTCCAAAATGACACTTGCCTCAGGGAATTCGACTGGTGATGAGTAAGAGGTTCCAAATCTCCAAGTGGAAGCAAGAACCTCCAAGTGGATTCAAGAACTGACAGAGGGAGAGGACACTAGTCAGATCTCAAGCTGACTCATCCTCTCTCCAAACATCTATATATGGATCTCTCCTCCATGAGATCTAGAGGCTGGAATTTTGTTATTGCAAAGAATTGTTGTTGGTTTGAGACTGGAATCGTTGGGTGCTTAATGCTTTGAAGGGGGAAAAGAAAGGAATTCCATTTGCTGGGAAGGAGATGCTAGATTGGAGCCCTCTGCGTTGTATCTCTTCCTGAACCTTGTTTTTCATCAATAAAGCTATCTTGGTTTCTCCTATATGCTGATGTATTTTGATGTATGAATGTATTAGTGTATTTGGTTTATTTCTAATCCTAAACTAGTTATGAATGTGAACATCTGTCTTTGTGTAGTGTTCTTCTCTTGTCTCAAGTATCTGTTCTCTTGTCACAAGTAGCTGTTCTCTTGTGATCTTGCAGGAACCCGTTGAAGCTGGAAAAGCAAGAAGGCAAGTAGCTGTGAACACCCAAAGGGGAGAGAGACCGGATCGAGGGACAAACGGAAGACACCAGTAAGTCTATTGATCTCTCTTCTTTCACATTTCATAAAGGAAGAAACCAGCATAGCTGTACTCGTTTGTTGCTAAGGCACTGTCACACCTTAGGTGGATAGGATCGTCCTGCATAGGCATTTTTCCCCACAACAATACAGTCCAATTGAAACCTTCCCTGATGTTGACACAATACCACCGGAACATGAACGTGAGGAAAATGCAGTTGCACCACTGCCGTTTGGAAGTCCCATAATAAAGAAGTCCTACAAGGAAAGGCTTAGAAAAATGCTTAAAAAGTATAGAAAATAGAAGAGAATAATTGGGCAGCTTAGATAATGTTTAAAAGAAGAAATCAAAGCCATAAAATTGAAAGTGGAAATGGATACCATAGGAACACAGACAGAACATTATTTTGGAAAATATGCTGAAACCAAAACTGAGATTATTTGGTCTCTTCAAAGGAAACTCAAACAAAGCCATGTCTTGTAGAGGACATTGAAATGAAAACTAAAGACCCTTTTGTTTGGTCACATGAGACCCAAACAGACTACTCTACTATGAAAAATTCTGTTTAGACTGATGCTAAATAAATCATCCCAATTGAACTTTGCATAATTCAAGAAGCAGCCGAGGCTGCTATCCAAACTGAGCCTATAGAGACACAAGATAATGACACCCAAACAGAGGAGACACCTACTTACATTCCCTTAGTGATGGAGGCATTTATTAGGAGACTGTAGAATGAACTACTAAAGGTTCAGTAGGAATTAACTTAGAACAAAGAGGAAGTAGTGCCCCTATGTATACATCAAAAATTAAGGAAAAATTTTGAGGCACTCATAGCTACTAAGGATGAGATCTTCACTCAGTACAAGGTTGAGCAGAAAAAGGTTGAGAAAGCATAAGACAAATTACAAAAGGCTAAAAAGCAGTTGGAGACTGTCTGCTCTCCTTATTCAGACACCCTGTGTTTCCGGGAAAACTAGTGTCCTTTCGATCTGCTAGTCCCACTAAGATGAGTAGCTATCTTAGAAATAAACAATCAAAGAAATTTGTGATTTCCTTTATCTATGACAGAGAAGAGAGAAGAAAAGGGGGACCAACTTGGATCTTTCGCTTGGATCCTTGCTTGATTTCTCTCTCCCTTGATAGAATTTGCAACTCCTCTCCTACTTTTCCCACTTTAGAGAATACCTGTAGAGTCAAAGTAACAAAACACCATCAAAGCATCTCAATCTATAATATCATAAACCATGCAGAATCAGAAATACATTGACCATACAATTGCACTCACAAATAACAAGATTCACAAATACACGATTATATGGAGGAAAACTCAAAGAACTTTATTAATAGTAGAAGAGAGGATTACAACCCAGCTGTGTGATCCAACATCATCCTCCCAGCATCAAAGCCGTCTTCACCTCATGAAAAGTAAGATCACCCAACAATACATAGTCTCTTCTCAAAGATAAACCAACAACACTTCCTTACAAATTACAAAATTCCAGCCTCTAGATCTCTCAGATGAGGGATCCATTTATAGATGTCTTGCAAGGGTGTGAGTCAGCTCTAGGTTTTTGATTAGTGTCATTCCACTAATAGTTCTTGGTTCCACTTGGAGATTTCATTGATCTCTTACTCATCCCTGGGCGAACTCAGAGAGGCAAGTGTCATGGGAGAAGTTTCTAGAAGATTCTATGAGTTTCGACTTAGCAAACTGTCTATGCCATTTGTCCATTCTCACTCATCGCACCCTACAGAAGGCTTCTTCACTATGAATCACACCTGGCTAGTGTAGCAGCCAGTATGCATCGTACCTTGACCATGGAGCAGTCAATATGGTCCAATTTTTGCCAGTTCTGAGTGGTTTTTCAGGTGGAACTTCTGGGAGATGATGTAATTAGTTGACCATGATCCTTTAGCGTATGAAACAACACTTTTAGGGGTTAAAGAGCCCTTATTTTATCGACATATGTGACTGGGGTTGAAGTTGCCCAAATATGTCGATAACCGTTGCCCCCTAAAGCATGAGGTCGTAAATCTTTTGATGTCGAGTGAAATGCTTTATCATGAGGATTCGAGGTATTCGAACTGGAAGGTGACCTGTATAAGATACAATACAATACATCATCATCATATTATTTTCATGATCTAGCTGAGGTGGGCATTCCCATGCTCAGCTTTATAAATTCATTTTCATGTACATAAGATAGAAAATCTTCTGTTGTTGCAGACTGGTGATTCTTCACATGAAGATTCATCTTCTCTGGCTTAGATGACTATATCTGTAGCTTCTGTGTACACTTTATGTATTTATTTTCCTGAATATATCGCAGCCCGGATGGATGAAACTAGATCTGGGGTCTTCAAAACTCGTTCAATCTTCGCTCGATGTATAAGTCGATCCATGTGGAAAGATATTCTAAAGTCGAACATGGAAAGACATCGCCTGATTACCAGTTAATAATATAAGCTGTTAACAGGCATGAGAGGAGTCTTCGATAATGATAATGACCCTGAAGGTAGTACAGTACAATTCACATGGTGTGAATATACGAGCTGATGTTGAACACCATGCAAAATTGTTCGGTCAAAGGCCATTGATGTAAACCTGTCGTCGGAAGTGAGAAGCTTGCCATTGAGGCATGCAAGCTTCATATTACTAAAAGGGTTGTTTCTAAGTCAACTTCTTGGATAATGAGCTAATGTCGACAAGACGTTACCCGTCATAGGAGGGTCTTGATGTATCCCACATCTACGACATGAAACGAAGCAAATGATTTTTCTGGAGGTGAAAATGATCTGATGATACAAGGTTCAGGAATGGCAGTCATGAAAAGTGAAGGGTGAAGGCATTGCATTGGATGAGGCATTAGCTGTATGGTGAATTCTCTGAAAGACTTCTCTTGAACATGTCAGAGACACTTGAGATGGGTTGGTAGCGTTAACCCCAAAATATGGATGGTACAGAGGACCAATGGTGATATGAGCGATGAACGGAATAACCCAAATAGACTCAATCATGATGATGGAGTGAAAATGTCATGTTCAAGAGTGACCTGCTACCAGTGAAATTCTTCAAGTTTTCCTCCCTTTTTCCCAAGTCATTGCTGACTAGTACCTCTTTATTTTTGTCAAGCTTGAGGAGGATAACATATGCTTGTTCTATAATTTTCCCTTCGAGCAAACCTATCGCTATATTTTAGCGAGCCTAGCGATAGGAAACTCATTCTTGTATGGATGGACAAGTTTGTCGCTATTGTTTTAACGAGTTTAACGACAAATATAACTCGGTCCTTTTCATGTTTAGAGAGTTTGAAAAGGGATGAAAAGGAAACTCCAACAGTCCTTTTTCGTAGCATAATCCCTTAAGTCCGAAAAAGTATAAAATAATACGAAAGGGATGACTTTTCAATTGCTTTAGCGAGCCGAAAAAGACAAGCACTCGATATTTTTGTTTAATAATCCCTCAGGTCCAAAAATATTAAAATGTATAGGATGGATGGTGCTTCCCCTTACTTTAATGAGATGGAAAAGCCAATAGCTTGACAATCTTTTTATATTTAACGAGTCTAAAAAGAGTTTAAAAGAGACTTGTTTTTTAGGAACGAGTGGTGTTTTGGGGTAGCAACTAGTTCCGGGTAAGCTTGGAACTTCTCAAAACATGGTGATGTGAAGAGGGTGGCTAACAGGACCACTCATTGTAGTTGTTCCTCAAAAGGGTAAACAATCAAGTGGAAGCGTATGATCGGCCAAAATAATGGAGGTGATGGCAGGAACACAACCAAGGTTCAAAAGGCTGATAGCAAGGCAATCACAAAGGTTATTTACCAAGGGTGGATTCATTTTTTAATGAGCTTGAATCGGGAGAAACTATACTCATAGGTGGGTTTATTTTTTAACGAGCTTGAACCTTGCAGAAATATTGCTCATTGGCGGGTTTATTTTTTAATGAGCTTGAACCTTGTGAAAACATTGATCATTGCAGTAATCAAAGATGTCTCTAATTGGTAGGTTTATTTTTTAGTGAGCTTGAACTCTACGATAACATATGCTCATTACCTTTCTACATAGGCTAGAAACAACCAAACTACGGAAAGCTAGAAAAACTAGAAAGCTAAGGAACTACTGAGGTTCGGTAGGATGGTTTTGTCCTCCGTTGAGGAAAAACCCTTCCTTTGGTCCGTTTGGTGTGCAGACATTTCTGAACCAACTGCCTAACCTAACAAGTTAAAACTAAAAGGCTAAAAAATCTAAAAAGCTAAGAAATGAAATTGGTCGATTTTCGCTTGCATAAAAAGGTTTGCATGCCCCCAGGCATCAAGAAAAGGAGAGTCTCTAGGTAACCAAATGGAAGTCACTGTGGTTAGGCAGGATTGTTTTTATCAGCAGTTAGACAAAAACACTTCCTTATCTTTGTCCCCATAGTGGACAAAGGTGAATGGTGTTTCAGACCAATCACATAACCTACGAGGAAATGGTGTTTCAGACTAAGCACATATCCTACAAGGAAATGGTGTTTCAGACCAAGCACATAACCTACAAGGAAATGGTGTTTCAAACTGAGCACATAACCTACAAGGAAATGGTGTTTCAGACCGAGCACATAACCTACAAGGAAATGGTGTTTCATACCAAGAACATAACCTACGAGGAAATGGTGTTTCAGACTAAGCACATATCCTACAAGGAAATGGTGTTTCAGACCAAGCACATAACCTACAAGGAAATTGTGTTTCAGGCCGAGCACATAACCTACATGTTATAGACATTTTTGTGCCTTGCATCACTGAGCATGAAATGTCAATAATCAAGGGATCCAAAGTCCCTAAACATGTTGTTCCTACCCCTAGAGGAACAAGGCCAACAAACCACAGCACTTAACAAAAGTTCTCCACCTGAAAACACTCAAAAACAAGGCAATTCTGGATCATGTCAACTGCTCCACTGAGCATCTGCGCTGAATGTCAACTGCTCCACTATCTACCTGCGTTGAATGTCAACTGCAAAGAAGGCTACCTGCGCTGGGCGAGTTTGGACATGTGGCAGAGTCATTCCTCAAGGTGTCAATGCCCAGGAAGCTTCCAAAATGACACTTGGATCAGGGAATTCAACTGGTGATGAGTAAGAGGTTCCAAATCTCCAAATGGAAGCAAGAACCTCCAAGTGGACTCAAGAACTGAAGTGGGAGAGGACACTAGTCAGCTTCATACCAGCCTCAAGCTGACTCATCCTTTCTCCAAAACTCCTATATATAGATCTCTCTCATGAGGTCTAAGGAGGCTGGAATTTGGTATTTGCAAAGAATTTTTGTTGGTTTGTGGCTAGAAATATTGGTTGTGTTATGCTTTGAAAGGAGCTGAAGAAGGAATTCCATTCTGCTGGGAAGGAGATGCTGGGTTGGAGCCCTATGGGTTGTATCTCTTCCTGAACCCTGTTACTTTCAATAAAGCTATCTTGATTCTTTCCTATATGCTGGTGTAATTTGTATGATTTCATTAGTATATTTGATTTACTTCTAATCCTGAATCATTTATGAATATGTATATTTGCCTTTGTATTGTGTTCTTCTCTTGTTGCAAGTAGCTGTTCTCTTGTCACAGGTAGCTGTTCTCTTGTGATCTCGTGGGACTCATCTATTGATCAAGCGAGGAGGAAAGTAGCTGTGAACACACAAAGAGGAGAGGATCTAGTTCGAGGGACAACCGGAAGATAACGGTAAGTCTGCCGATCTCCTCTCTTTCATATTTCATAAAGGAAGAAATCATGATGGCTGTATTCGTTTGTTGCTAAGGCGCTGTCACACCTTAGGTGGATAGGATCGTCCTAAATAGGCATTTTTCCCCACAAAAAATTGGCGACTCCGCTGGGGAAGAACTTGTTTATTCATTTCATTTGTGTTTCTGTCATTTGTTTACTTCATAGACTTGACAGCAACTATTGAACTGCATCTTTCCCGGATGCAAAGTAAAAGTTGCTGCTTTGATCCAGTATGTTGGACTTTTCTATGATTTAAACTAGATCCACGAATGATTTGATTGATCCTTGTGATAGTATTTAGTACCCTATCAAAGCATCCCTCTGTTTATACCTTTCTTGTGTTTCTGATTTGGCCTGAAACAATTGATTTTTGAGCATTTTGTGACCCAGAAACCAAGGGAAACGAGAGTTTCTCTCTTCAGCGCAGGCACTGTGAAGGCAGTCTGCATTTCAACGCAGGTCCCGAAGGGGATACCTGCGCTGAATTTCAAACTGACAGTGTTGGACCTGCGTTGAACCAGTGTGGCCTTGTGCAGCTGGGGTTCTTTGTCCTTTTTTGCCCTGTTTTGATCTCTGTTTTTGCAGCCTTTAACCAAGTATAGGTGCTAGTCTGATAACCCTTTTCTTTGCCTGAATTCCGCCCCAATTTTTGTAAAAAAAGATTGTGAATGTTTTTATGTGTTTGCGGTGTCATTTACAGTCTTCCTTTGCATGAGTAAAGTAGTCTTTCTGTAGCCTTTGATTCAGATCTGATTGAAAGTGATCTTAGGAGAGAGTTCATTGGCTGTTTGTTCAGATTGATTATAGTTTTACTTTTGCTTATTGGTTTGAATTTGTTCTTTTCAAAGTATCAAAACGAGTCTTTATTTCGAAAATCGCAAAGTGATTGTAATCTCTTCTACCCTTGTTGATTTCGAAGAAAGTGAACTTGTTTATTTTGATCATTGTAAAAGCAAATTCAAAGTTGTGCAAAAAGCTTTCTTTGTAGGCATTTATACTAAGAAAGTGAAAACAAACACCTGCATTGTGCATTTTGCATTTGATAAGTTTGCATGTTGGATTTAGGGAAAGTGCATTAGAGTGTGTTGATTGCTCTTTGAGAAAAGATAGTCGCTCTCTTTTCCCTTAGTAGCTAGGATTTTCAAAGTTGAAAGATTGTAAAGCTTGCTTATCATCTTAAGACTGCATTTAGGAAGTTGTATCATACATCTCGTGGTGAACCTTGAAAGGCAAACTTTAAAAAGATCAACCTAAAATAAACTGAATGAACCTAACAACGCTTTGTAACATAACGCACAACATAGAGGTCTAGGCTAGAGACGTGATCCGGCGTCGTTAAACATAGTGACTGTCGATCTCGAAGAAGGTGGGTGATTCCTCCTGAGAGTCGGTGGCGCTAATACGGATTGTGCTCCCACGTACCGTCGCGTATATATTGGGAGACCCCTATAGGCATATATCTTTTATCCTTAGGAAGCCGTGTTGGCTGCCCTACTGATCGCAATGCAGTGAACACAGCATTCACGAAGATCAACCACCCGTACCGTAAAAAGTATTCTGTGGTTTTGCGAAAAGTTTGGCACACCCTCTGCCTAGATCTCCAGAGCAGTTTCTTTTGGCCTTTTTCAGACTCTATAACAGAAAAAGTCCATCCGAGCATTTGTCACTTCGGGCTCGTTAAAACATCGAAGGAGACTAGAGTCATCTTTAGCCTTTTCTCGACTCTTTAAAACTGAAAAAGCAAGTTGTGTCTAAAAGCGTCGTTAACAATTTATTTTAAACGGAACAATCACCCTTTAATCCTGCGTTGATCTTTAGGTTGAAAAGATGGAGCACACCAACCAAGGAGTTCCCTTGGGTGGAAATCCTAGTCCCTTCTCCTCTTGGGGAGATGTTGGTGCGCCCCACATGGCCACATTGTCGCTTCCAGGACTGACAATTGGCCTACCAGTTTGGCTCTTTTCGACCAATGTCGTTCAGAATACCACCACTCCTGAACAGTCGAGTCAACAGTTAGATCAAACAAGAGTTGCCTCCCAGCCTTCCACTTCATCTTCCTCCCCTCCTTCCTTTTCACTTAACGGAACTGGTCGATCAAAAAATCGGGTTCCTAAGGAGAAGAAGGAGAAGAAGAAGAAAGAAAAGAAGAAGAAGGAGCCTAAGGTGACTGGGGGCAAACAAATGTCGTCTAACAAAAATCCACACACCGCACTCGTAAGGCCTAAATCGCCATGCATCATATGCAGGGGAGACCACTTCCATAGAGATTTTCCCTGTATCCCACGGATACTAAGAGACTGGTCCCCCCGTTTGCACAATTCGGGAGCATCGACCTCTGATAGCCATGTCGACTGCTCACCGTCAACTAGTGGGAGTGAAGCTCCAGGACAGAATGGGAAAGTTAAATTTCCCTGCAAACTGTGTGAAGGCGATCACGCCATCCACCGTTGTCCCTTCTTAGACGAGGCAAAAAGAGTTCTGGAAGATCGCCTGATTTTACGAGCGAATCTTCCTCCTGGATATCAAAGACTCCTGCCAAGTCCCTCACTAGTTGAGAATCCGATCGAGCCACTTAGATGATCAGCCGAAGCACCTGTCATTGAAGAAGAACTATCTTGATCCATGCCTGACGAAAGTCAAAAGGTTGATACGGCAGTTGACCCGGTTTTGCCTTCAGAGGCTCCATCTTCGAATGACACCATCACAGAGGAGAATACAGACGACACCGTCCAAGTTCTCTTCATCAGCACTGACTCTGATGATCAAGGGGGCAATGCCACCATTCCTTTGTCGCAGGAAGGAAGTTCATCATAGTGCTATCCAGCCGTATATTTGGTCCCACCACCAAGCAACCTGGTTGTGTCCTTTGATTGGAACCAACTAGGCAGACCCCGATTGCCAGCCAGTGTGCCATTCAGAATTATTTGTCAAATATACAGAATGGTAATGGCTGGCACTATCATTGATGAGGGGGCATCTGTGAGTATCCTTTTCTCTATTTCTTGGAAAGTGCTTGGTTCACCGGCGCTTTTACCTGAGATGAGAAATCTATCAGGTTTTGATAAAGGAAGCAGTCGACCTTTAGGGATCCTCCCCAATGTGCCTATAACATTGAAAGGGAAGACCATTCAAATGAACGTGATGGTCATTCAAGGACCCTTGGATTATAACCTACTCCTTGGACGAGACTATATATATTGCATGGGATCTGTAGTCTCCTCACTCTTTAGAGTAATGTGTTTTCCGCATGGAGGAAGAATGGTCAAGCTCGTGGACCAACTTTCATTTCCCGGATCACACATCGAAAATAGTCATGTACCATCCCTAAATGGTCTATTCCTGCAGGAAGTGTCTCAACCCACGGTCCGTCCTCCTGATGAGCGCGAGTAATCCCGGAGGATATGATTGGAACCCAGGGGGCATGCATCCTGGCCTGCTTCGGCAGGGAAACTTTGGGTATAGGGTAGGTTTCCGCGGGAGAATATGACTAGTCCGTACCCCGTCCGTGGTTGGAAGAGGGGTTGTTCTGGAATAACATTCTCTTGTCAAAGTTATGTGAGAGGGCGGGGGTCGTCACTCACCTTTGTTTATTTCGATAGACATTGCCGAGGAAGTGTTTTGTTTGAAAGATTAACGAGACAATCTTTGGGTAACCTGAAAGATGTAGGCCTCTCTCGGTGAAACGAAACTTTCGATGGAATTGAAGTAGAGGTAACTTTGAAATCATACCTTATACCTGGGGGCATGCAAACCTTTTGGAGTGCAAGCAAGGGGCAACTATTTATTTTTTTAAATTTTTAGGTCCTCCCTTTAAACCTGTAGGTCTAACCCTTTAAACTCGTAGGATTAGCCGTTTCCGAACTTGCATAAAGAAAGGAGAGTGAGCATAGCTTTGGTAAGGCGCAAGCTCTATAAAAAATGGGATCTTTCATGAGACACTCTTAATCAAAAGACTGGGTAATCGAGCAGTTTTAGCATAAAGTTCATGCTCGTTAAAAAATAAACGCAAAATCGAGCAGTTTTAGCATAAAGTTCATGCTCGTTAAAAAATAAACGCAAGATTCGAGCAGTTTTAACGCGGTCTTCATGCTCGTTAAAAAATAAATATAAGCAGTGAGCAATGTTTCCTCCAGAGTTTAAGCTCATTTTTAACTAAAAAATGAACCTATCCCGGTAAATAACCACTGTGATCGTAAATTTATCAGCCATAAAAGCCTTGGTCGTGTTTGCACCTGCCACCTCCACCTTCATTTGGCCAATCGTTCACCTCCATATGATTGTTTACCCATTTTGAGGAACAGCTGCGAAGAGTGATTTCACCTAGCCATCCTTGTGACACTGCCGTGATTGGAAAATTCCAACCTGTACCTAGAATCAGTTGCTATCCCTGTTTATCACTCGTTCCTCAAAAGACGAGTCTTCTTTAAGCTCTTTTCAACTGACTCGTAAAATATGAAAAGATTGCCGAGTTTTGGCCTTCCAGCTCGTTAAAGGACCGGAAGAGCTATCCCTCCTCTAGATTTTAATCTTTTTGGACCTGAGGGATTATTGCACAAAAAGGTCGAGCGCTTGTTTTATTCGGCTCGTTAAAGTTATCGAAAACTCATCCCTTCTGTATTATTTTATACTTTTTCGGACTTAAGGGATTAGATGACGAAAAAGGAATTTTGGAGTT
This sequence comes from Pinus tabuliformis, assembly GCA_031772625.1. Taxonomy (NCBI): domain Eukaryota; kingdom Viridiplantae; phylum Streptophyta; class Pinopsida; order Pinales; family Pinaceae; genus Pinus; species Pinus tabuliformis. The sequence continues at coordinate 725,524,802 of CM062820.1, read as the reverse complement.
AACTTTATGTACCTTTTCAGACTCTCTAAAAATGAAAAGGACCGAGTTATCCTTGTCGTTAGACTCGTTAAAATTATTAAATAGCGACAAACTTGTCTTTAGACGAGAACGAGTTTCACTATCGCTAGGCTCGTTAAAACATAGCGATGGGCTTGCCCGAAGGGCAGGTTATAGAACAAGCATATGTTATCCTCCTCAAGCTTGACAAAAATAAAGAGGTACTGGTCAGCAATGACTGGGGAAAAATTGGGAAAAATCAAGAAAACATTGATGGTAGCAGGTCGCTCTTGAACATGACACTTTTCCTCCGTATCACAATTCGGGTTGGGTTGTTTCATTCACCGGTCACATCACCATGGTCTTGCCATACCATCCATATTTGGGGTAATGCTACCGATCCATCGCATCAGTGTCGCCATATTTTCAAGAGAAGTCGTTCAGAAAGAGTCAACCGGGTCCCATCCACTGCCATACATTATCCTTCATCCATTCATGACCGCCACCCTGAATCATATGTCACAGATTGTTTTCACCTCCATTAAAATCATTAGCTCCGTTCCGTGTCACTGATGTGGGATTCATTAAGGCCCTCCTTTGACGGATCGATCCTTGTCGACATCAGCTCATTATCCAAGGAGTTGATCTAGGAACAACCCCTTCAGTACTTTGAAGCTTGCATGCCTCAATGGAAAGTTTCTCACTTCCGGCGACAGGTATACATCAATGACCTTCGACCAGAAGATTTTGCGTGGTGTTCGAAACCAAGTCCTTTATTCACACCACGTGAATTGTACTGCAGTACCTTGAGGGTCATTATCATTATCGGTGATTCCTCTCGCGCTTGTTAACAGTTTACATCATTGACCGGTAATCAAGCGATGTCTTTCCATGTTCGACTTCAGCGCAATTCTCACATGGATCGACTTGTACTTAGAGTGAAGATCGAACGAGTTTGAAGACCCCGGATCTAGTTTCATCCATCAGGGCTGCGATATATATTCAGGAAAGATAAAGATATTTGACATGTACATCATTGCAGCAGATGATCATCCTACTCAAAGGATGATAGTTTTCACCAAAATTATCAGTCTACCATCAGACGATCGTCTGTTCTATGTAAAAAAATGAATTTATAAAGCTGAGCATGGGAATGCCCGCCTCAGCTAGATCATGAAAGCAGTATGAATCATAATGTATTGTATTGTATTTTATTACAGGTCTCCTCCCAGCAGATGGATGAACTTCGGACCCTCCTGGATAAAGCATTTCACCTGATAAACGGCCTCATACTTTAGGGGGCAACTGTTATAGACATTTTTGTGCCTTGCATCACTGAGCATGAAATGTCAATAATCAAGGGATCCAAAGTCCCTAAACATGTTGTTCCTACCCCTAGAGGAATAAGGCCAGAAAACCACAACACTTAACAAAAGTTCTCCACCTGAAAACACTCAAAAACAAGGCAATTCTGGATCATGTCAACTGCTCCACTGAGCATCTGCGCTGAATGTCAACTGCTCCACTGTCTACCTGCATTGAATGTCAACTGCAAAGAAGGCTACCTACGCTGGGTGAGTTTGGACATGTGGCAGAGTCATTCCTCAAGGTGTCAATGCCCAGGAAGCTTCCAAAATGACACTTGGATCAGGGAATTCGACTGGTGATGAGTAAGAGGTTCCAAATCTCCAAGTGGAAGCAAGAACCTCCAAGTGGACTCAAGAACTGAAGTGGGAGAGGACACTAGTCAGCTTCATACCAGCCTCAAGCTGACTCATCCTTTCTCCAAAACTCCTATATATAGATCTCTCTCATGAGGTCTAAGGAGGCTGGAATTTGGTATTTGCAAAGAATTGATGTTGGTTTGTGGCTAGAAATATTGGGTGTGTTATGCTTTGAAAGGAGATGAAGAAGGAATTCCATTCTGCTGGGAAGGTGATGCTGGGTTGGAGCCCTATGGGTTGTATCTCTTCCTGAACCCTGTTACTTTCAATAAAGCTATCTTGATTCTTTCCTATATGCTGGTGTACTTTGTATGATTGCATTAGTATATTTGATTTACTTCTAATCCTGAATCATTTATGAATATGTATATTTGCCTTTGTATTGTGTTCTTCTCTTGTTGCAAGTAGCTGTTCTCTTGTCACAGGTAGCTGTTCTCTTGTGATCTCGTGGGATTCATCTATTGATCAAGCGAGGAGGCAAGTAGCTGTGAACACACAAAGAGGAGAGGATCTAGTTCAAGGGACAAACGGAAGATAACGGTAAGTCTGCCGATCTCCTCTCTTTCATATTTCATAAAGGAAGAAATCATGATGGTTGTATTCGTTTGTTGCTAAGGCGCTGTCACACCTTAGGTGGATAGGATCGTCCTAAATAGGCATTTTTCCCCACAACACTACAAGGAAATGGTGTTTCACACCGAGCACATAACCTACAAGGAACCTATCTTTTGAACCGGGTTCGCCTAGATGGACAAGGGTGCATGCCCCCTAAACTTTGTTACATACTCCGAATTACTCACGGTAATTAGGTGGATGAAATGAAGGTTGAAGAGACATTATTGATGTAAAGGGACCATTTAGGGATGATGTTTGACTCGTAGCTATGTTTGAATCGGGAAATGAAAGCTGGTTGATAAGCTGTACCATTTGGCCTTCATGCGGGAAACACATCACTCGAAAGAGTGTGGAAACAATAGCTTCCGTGCTATAAACATAGTCATGCCCAAGGAGTAGGTTGTAATCTAATGGCCCTTGGACTACCATCACGTTCAAGTGAATGGTTTTCCTTTTCAAAGTTATTGGAAACTTTGGAAGGATCCTTAATGGTCAACTGGTTCCTTTGTTAAAGCCTGACAAATTTTGTGTCATAGACATAAGCGATGGCGAACCAAGCACTTTCCAAGTAGTTGAGGAAAGGATGCTCATTGAAGCCCCTTCATCGATGATAGTGCCAGACTCGATCATTTTGTAAATTTGTACTATGATCTGGAATGGTACATTAGATGGAAGGTGGGGTCTTGCTAGTTGATTCTAATCAAAGGAAACAACTAGACTACTCAGAGGAGGTACCAGATAAACGGTTGGATGAACCTCATGAACTAGGGGGCTTTCCTCCTGTTGTAAAGGAACGGGTGGATTGCCCCCAAGTTCATCAGACTCTGCATTGATTAAAATAATTTGAATGGTGTCATTCTCATTCTCTTTGAAATTGTATCATCTAAAGGTGGACCTTCTGAAGGCAAGACTGGGTCAACTGCCATCTCGACCAGCTAACTTTGGTCCAATATGGACTCAGAAGGTTTACCTTCAATGATAGTCATTTCAACTGACAATTGAGTTATGCCAGTCAGGTTTTCAACTAGCGACGAACTTGGTCAGAGCTTCTTGTATCTAGGTGGAAGTCATTGCGGTGACACAAGATGGTTATCCAAGACACTTTTGGCTTTGTCCAAAAAAGGATAATGGTGAAGAGCATGATTACCTTCACATAACCTACATGGAAATCTGACCTTTCTTTTCTGTCCATTGACTTCATTTTCACTAGTTGATGGTGTGCTGTCAACCTGATTGCTAGAGGTTGATGACACCGGATGGTGTGAACAGGGAGACCATTCTTTCAAGATCCGCAGAATGCAAGGACAATCTCGATGAAGGTGGTCTCCCTTGCAAATTATGCATGGGGATCTGTGCTTGGAAAGTTAGGTGTGCGGTTTCACCAGATGATGCATGGTTGCCCCCTTGCTTCTCTAACTTATTCTTCTTCTTCTCAGCTACTTGGTTTTTAGTATCACTAGTTTCACTAAGCCAAGAGGAAGAAGGGGAGGGAGAAACAAGCGAAGTAGAAGGTGAAGGGACAACTTCAGTATCATCTGGTTTTTTATTCGATTGTTGAGGAATCACAGTATTTTGAACGACAGAGGTTGAAAATAGCCATACAGGCAGGCCATTTGTGATTCCTGTAAGGGACAATGTAGCCATATACAGAGCACCAATATCTACCCAAGAAGAGAAAGGACTAAGATTCCCCCCAAGAGGGGTTCCTTGATTG